>JAAGKR010000562.1:158284-186654 GCA_011419295.1 Clarias macrocephalus | reverse complement strand
TGATCTATTATCTAATATTGATCTATTATTTAATCCCAAAGCCATCTTTAGTATATAGCAAAAGCAAATAAACTGGCCTTGCTGAAAAAGACAGTCAGAGGACTCTTTCCTTTATTTTTCACAAAATTATGCTCATATGCTGATTACTTCATCAAAGGCCTAACAAATATCATTGATCAACAAAACTAAGAGGCAGTAAACAATTGTTGCATGTAAACTTATTTTAACTAATCAGGATAAATGCAAATACAGAATCAAACTGTTGAAAACATTTTTAACTTTTGAGTTTTAAAATTGAGATTTGCAGGGAACATCCACTATATATCCTGCACAATGCATTCAATACTCACTGTTAAATAAACACTGAGATGTTTTACAGTCATAAACAGTAACTGACGTCATCAAATGATGAAGCAGAAAATCAGGTCTTGGTTAACCACAACAGACTCTCAGCATTATTACCACAACAAATCAGTCTTTTTAAATGATGAATAATATCACAGATTGTAATAATTGGAAATGACCAGTACTTTAAATTAATAAGCCTGCTCATGCTTTTTATTTGTAGATGGTGTGTGTGTGTGTGTGTGTGTGTGTGTGTGTGTGTGTGTGTGTGTGTGTGTGTGTGTGTGTGAGTGTGTGTGAGTGTGTGTGTGAGTGTGTGTGTGTGTGTGTGTGTGTGTGTGTGTGTGTGTGTGTGTGTGTGTGTGGGAAAATATAATTAGTCCCTGATTATTATTATGGTTAATATTAATAATTGATGTCACAATGTTTCAAACCCCTTGAATTAAAGCAGAAAGTCTTGATTTCACTCATGTGAGTTTTTCATTTCAAATTCAATATGGTGGTGTAAAGAGGCCAAATGACAAAATATCTTTGCTCCAAAATGTATGGATCTGCCTGTAAATCTATTCAGACTAGTTTTACATACAGATGGGTTGCTAAAACCGTTAGCAGGTTGATTGGAATTCAAACATTTTCATTTTCAGCTTTCATTAGCTTCGGTCTTAGAGTCTCTGTAGATCTGTTACATGCAAAATCACTAAAATCATGATTTTTATTTATCTAGGAGAAGGAGACTAATGTCTTGGATATTTGGTTGAAAGTCTTTTGGACTTTTTTTTCGAAGGCATGGTGCTCATGTGCAGTGATGTTAAGTGTAAAAAACATCTCATAAGGATTTTTTTCTGACCTCAAATCCTGTTATTTTACATTCACTGAAATGTCCCTATGGATAAACACTGAATGCAAATATAGTTGCTCACCAAGATTTCATCGGACCGGCTTCAACTTTACAGAGCAGAGACGTGGTGTCCAGTTCATGTGTAAAATTATCCCTCATGCTGCCAAAGGTATTTGAGTCCTGGAATATGTCTGATGTGCCATCAGAAAAAGAAAATCTCCATAAATGTTATAATCTGGTTATTTAATACATTAAAAACTAAAGATCTCATTCGTAGAGACCCACGACCCACCCACCAAAAAAATATTCACGATTTATCCAATGACAGAAACTTCAAAGGACTTTTGTAAGTCACTCTGTATAAGAAATTCTACCAAATGCCTACATTTAAATGTAACGTTGCTGAGCCTGGGTGGCAGCGTGGTGGAGTCGTTAGCTTGTCACCTCGCACCTCCAGGGTCCGGGTTCGATTAACGACCAGGCTCGATTTCCGTCTCTGTGTGCATGGAGTTTGCATCTTCTCCCCGTGCTTGGTGGGTCCAAAAACCTGCATGTTAGGGTAGTTAGTGTTCACAAATTAGTATAAACAAATTGGTTCACAACCCAAAAAATTGGCTATAATTTGTCCCTGTTGATGAACTCCTCCTCAGAAGACCACTCGGAAACATCCATCCCAGCTTCAGCTGAACAAAGGCATGAGTGCGTCGCCCAGCATCAGTTGTGCTCAGTGAGGAGAGAAACCATGTAGTTAAATAGATTATTTTGTTATATATGTCGAAAAATCCTATCAAAAGGCTAATCATGCTAACCAAGCTCAGTCGGGGTGATGTCAGGGTGTCATTTTAGTGAAAAATGAATAATATTAAGAACTATAAAAAAGACAACAAAATCTAATTATCTAACTTTACAATATACTAGAACTTAAATGCGTAATGATGTGAAGTGTAAATGATTTTAGTCAGGCTATAAGTTTAGGTAGGTTGTGCGTGTGTGCGTGTGCGTGTGTGTGTGTGTGTGTGTGTGTGTGTGTGTGTGTGTGTGTGTGTGTGTGTGTGTGTGTGTGTGTTTATAAATACTTAGAATATCCATCAGAATCAACCATCATGGCGGAAACAGAGACAACTTGCCATATATATATGAATCTGCCAAGAAAATCTTCACTTGTGAAGTGAAGTACAAATGTGTTTGTGTGTTTTTTTCAGTAAAACTGCTTAACAGAATAATATTTTGTTTTGTTTTAAAGTGCCAAGTGTTTTGTTTAGAGATGGCATTTAAGTTTGCATGGAACCTTGGCACTGTTGAACAGTTTTTTCTCCCACACACACCAAGTTCCTCAGTAAAAGTAAACACAAAGGTAAGAATTTTTTTTTTTACTTTTATTGAATTGTCTTGAGCACAACTTGTGCACATCACCACCACTGCACACATCGCTTTCGACCAAACTCCTTCATCTGGGTCAGACTTTTCTCCAGGCCCCAGGTCAGATGATGTACTTTTTCTTATCCATCGCCATCACTGCCGTCACACCTGAATCATTACTAATTTTATTGTTTGAATGGCAGAAGGTAGATACACAGGTTAAATAACTACCTGCTGCCATCTAGTGGAAGAATATTTAATTGTTCTGTCTGTCACGATATGTTGCTGGCATAGACGGACAAAGACAAATTATTTGCAGGAAATAAATAATGTTCAGACCATTTAAGTTATATAATTTCCCTTAGTGATCTCTCACGGCACACTGGTGTAGTAAGTAGTGTGGTTGCAATATTCAGCCTAATGTAAATTAATATATTTGATATAGGAGTCTTTAGAAAGTGAAATAACAGTTCACAGGGGCATTAAAGTATTAACCTATTTTCAGTTGGGTCCTAAATATCTGCAATGATAATTTTCAAATTTATGAATGTGTTGTACATATAGAGATGTGAAACTGTGAAAATGAAAAAATGACTGTTGTTTTCTTTACTGATTACCTCATGATAAATGAAATGTAACTTGAAAGAAAACTTTTGGTGTAGGTGGCACAGTTGCCTCGAACCGCCAGAGTTAAGGATTCGATTCCCATCACAGGTCTCTGCGTGTGGAGTTGACCTGTTTACCCAGTGCTTGGTGGATTAGTTTAGGTCAATTGGTGTTTCCAAATTGCTCACAGTGTGTGAGTGAGGATGTGTGTGAGTGAGGATGTGTGTGAGTGAGGATGTGTGTGAGTGAGGATGTGTGTGAGTGAGGATGTGTGTGAGTGAGGATGTGTGTGTGAGTGCCCTCTAATGCCACAGCCAGGTGTAGCTGGAAAAGAGCAATATATATTATATTATATTATATTATATTATATTATATTATATTATATTATATTATATTATATTATATTATATTATATTGTATTATATTATATTATATTATATTATATTCTGCACATATTAATGTGAATAAATTATTGTTTATTTTTCCCAGAACGCAAAAGCTTTTAGACTTTAGATTTACTCTGTTTAATTTCGCACTTTTTAAATTTCTCCATCTCAGCAATTAATTTGAAAGAATATTAGAATGTTAGATAAGATAATTTCCTTAGATACAAATAGACCTCAGTGCTTCTTCTGGTTTAATCACGGAAGTAGCTCACGTGTAATGTAAAACAAATAGACATTGCAATGCACCAGATACCAACATTTACAGTTATATACAGGATTATGAGTGTGTACGTAAATGTATAAATGTTCGGTATATTGTATGCGTGTGTGTAGAATACATGAGTCAGCCTCATCGGTTTCAATGAATCAGTCCGGGAGCACAATGATAGAAAAAGTCTGTCCTGTAAAGCTGTCCTGATGGTGAATGATCCTAATTTCGAGTTCACACTCCAACATCCTGGATCCCCCCTTGTGATTTATGGATTTTGGCCACGTGATGGCAGTGTTGGGAAAGGTGACAGAGATTTAGTCAAGTGGACCGGTGTGCTTTCCATTGTACAGTATATTTGTGTCAAAGGCGTATGAGAGTTACTTTGTTGGACGTATGGACATGCTCCCGGAATAGAGCTCTTTCGTAAGCACAGAAAATTTGTCGGAAATGATTGGCACTCGCAAATGTTTGGCTTTGACAAAATTAAGATTAGAGAGTGTTATGATTAAGTGCAATATCCAACACTTAGGCTAATAATAATACAGTAATTGTAACAAAAATCTGTTTCTGCTCAACACAGATGATTGCTTTCAAGTATAGCGACTGTTATGACCTTGTGTGATCCATGTTGGAACCCACGTTGCAGAAGTGCATGACCAAATATGACACTTAAAGGACAAATATGAAGATCAGCATCAGGTCAGTTTAAACAGCAATAAACATTTTGTTCATGATCTTATGAGCCCTAATTATTTATAAGTAATTTGTAGTTCTGTTATTAATTCGCCCTCCCCAGTGAATAGTTGAAGGCGCCAAACTTCATCTAACCAGCTAACAAACATGCTTGAACAGTGTATGTTGCATTTTACACACTAGGTGGCAGCACACGAGGTGGTTGCATATGGAGCACAATGTTTTTGACTAGTGACGTGACTCTCTCAATGTGACATGTGTGAAATACAAAGCCTGTGGGATAAATCTAATCCATGGCCTCCTTTCCACACAGTTCAGAACCCTTAAAACTGAAGCAGATCCGTGCGACAACACAGCACCGGTCCTGCCAGTGTGTTAATGGGGAGGCTTCAGACAGCACAGACATGTGTATTTGGGTTTTCTGATATACATTATATTACAAGAATATTGTATTACCTTCAAGAAGAGACCCCCCGAGACTCGACCTTGATAGTGACCTCACAGGGAAACGATATGGAGGTGCTGTTCGCATGTAAACACACGCTGGTGTTTGACGGTCATCCTCAGCGAGAGACTATGCACCACAGACATTGAACTGGTAGCTGTCTACCTATGACCATTCTATCTCCCCAAGGAATTTCCACAGCTTTTTTCTCATTCTGGTTTATGTCCAGCCCAGTGCTAATTAGATTAGATTAGATTAGATTCACCTTTATTGTCATTGCACATAGTTACAAGGCAACGAAATACAGTTAGCATCTAACCAGAAGTGCAAGTTAGCAGTGCAATATAAACATATATACAGATCTATAAAACTTTAGGACAAAAGTGAGGTCTATGTATAAATTGGGTTACAGAAAGAATATATATATATGTACATGAATATACAGTGTAAAGTGAGCAAAGATGGATAATTTAATGTACAGAATAATTGTAAATCTACAGACATGTCTAAATATAAATATGTGGAATAAAGCTATACAGAAACTATATATAGGTGAATTTACATTATGTGCAATAATATGAATATACATATGAATAAATATGAGTAACTTAACAGCTGGATGGAAATGCAGAGCCTGTACCTATACACACATTACTACATATATGAATGTACATATATTAGTATACAGTCCATGTGCAGACTGTACAAATGAATGAACATTAAGTATTTACAGAGGTATTAAACAGGAATGTTGGGTTATCAGTGATGGTGGTACCGTCCATGTAAGGGGGTCAGTGAAGTTGTGTTCAATAAAGTAACCACTGTGGGGTAAAAACTGTTCCTCAGCCTGCTGCTCTTGGCTTTTAGGCATCTGAACCTTTTTCCAGACAGAGTCACAGACAATATTGAAAGGCAACTGGACAGATTTGAAACTATGTCTCTCGACTCTCACAAATTCATCCTGGAAGATTTCAATCACTGCTCAGTGGACAAGTCTTTGAAACGTTTTCACCAATGTGCTACCACTTTGCAAAAAGCCTGGACAAATGCTGTGGCTCAGTACATAATACATACACATCTGTTGCTCCTCTCCCACTAAACTCTGCTGACCATCACTACATAACATTTTGCACCCGGATACCAGCAAGAAAGGGTTTTGAAAACTTTTCAGCAGTGGACTAGTCACAGCATTATTAGGTAGCAGGGACGCCTCAAAGCCACTGCTTGGAACTCACTCATACCCTTTGTGTTGACTTGGTATGGAGTTGTATATGTCCATGATTGTGTCACGGCGTCTTTTGTTTTGTTGTTTGTTTTTCACAGGGACAGTCACAGGCATCGTTGTATATGGGCAGCTGATGCTGTGTGCCTGGGGCTCCTGGCCTGTAATTGGTCTGAAGCTCCTGTCCCTGTTGACATGTTCTTTTTGTATTCATTTCTCTGATATTTGTTTTGTTTTGATGTAAAAGCCTAACCAGGCATGGTGGCTGCTAATTAGCCTTGTGCTATATCCCACATGCATCTGGCACCAGTGGTCCGTATGCAACAATACTAAGTGTGGAGGACCTGATTGTGGCACATCATGGAACACCCAGACCCCCAAGAAAAACTCTCTCAACCTAGATTTGGTCTGTTTTCTATCATAAATTGACTGTTAAGGTAAGGCTCATGTCTTAGCATGGATGGTACGGTAATTCCAACCTTGCAATTCCTGTGTTTAATGTTTCAGCACTTCTACAGTACATGACATAACGAAACAATACATTCTTATGGAGTAGCAGAGGAACATTATAAGTATGGTGCAAGATCTTAAAACACACACATTCACATTCCATACAAACTTAAATAATTATTTTGATGAAAGCTAATTTGCAACAATGACAACTGTTAAAAGCGCTACAAATAAAATTGAATTGAATTGAATTAAAACAATGTTCGTGAAGTCACAGAGGCTAACCATTTAAGTGGTTTAAGCGGTTTACTCAAGGTCAGTAGCTTCTCTGGAAAGTGATCTCGGATCCTGTTCGGAAAGAGACGAGAAGTAGTACAGTAGTAGACACTTAAAACCACCTGAGCCGTGCAGCTGGCATAAGTTGACTGTTAAGGTAAGGCTCATGTTAACAATGTAGGGCTGCCCTTTGGATGGCGTGATTGCCCCTCCCCCTCCTGCCAGAAAGACATGTCAAAATTTCACAGTAAACACACCCATTGAAGCCCTATGTATTCATTTACAGGGTGCCACCACTAGTTGGCGCTTTGTTCTCCAGAACGCGATAACACAAGCCAGCAATTTCGCTGTGCTGAGTTGCAATCACATGATTTTAACACCCCATTCCAGTCCCCACCCCTGATGCTATCAAATTTTATTACAGAGATGAAAATGACAGTTTAATGGACTCTTTATTCAGGGTAAGTGGTGACTTTTTTTTTTACAGTGTTTGTTTGGGTTAGTTTACAGTTTATTTCCCAGTTTTTGAAAAACGCCGACAGCACCAGCAGCGGGCAGATGTGACTTTTCATAACAATGATCTGTTTACCAAGTCTGGAGTTAACATTACAGCTTACCCTCAGTGTCACAAACTCACAATGTCACTCTCGCTTCCCTCAAAAAGATGCAAAAACTTCGGAAATATTATTAATGTCACTATTACAAAAGCTGCACTAAACTTACAATAAGAGTCTGAATCTGACTGAGTGTTGTCTGGATTTAGATAGATGTAGCATTTATTTATTAATTTTTGGGGTAAACGTTAATCTGCAGGTCATTTCTGTGGCTGGAATTCCACGAGAGACACAAGCTGAGACTAGACTGACAGGAGCGAACGAGCTAAACGCTCAGAAACATGTCTATCTTTTCCTCACCTTGGTCGTAACTTTTGCGTGAACGTTTAGTTAACGAAAGTTGTATAAAAACCCTGAAGTGTGTGTGTAACTCTCCAACACACCACAACACCGCTGCTGAAGTAGCCCAATCCAGATTTTTTTTTTTGCTCATATATGACTTAAATATGATTTCATGCCAGTGTCTGATTTCATCTGATAGAATCGGATTTTTTCAATTCTAATTTGGGTTAGTTTCAAAGGTGGTCCAAAATGGGCAGGTTAAGGAGTGGGATCTGTTCGGGTTAATGTCAGAGACAGGTCATATTAAAAACATAATATGAACAGCAAATGAAAAAATCTGGTCAGTAAATCAGTTTTTAATGCAGTGTGACTGTAGCTTTGGCCCTGACAAATTGACCACATCTACTTGTAATCAGTAACATAAATAATTACTTTTCAGCTTTATATCTGATGGCGCCCTGGCAGTTCCCCTCATAATGAACTCACTTTGTAAAGTAAGCATTGATTGTATGAGCTATAAAAACATGATCCTAATGGGATGTAAGATTCATTTAGAGAAGCTGTTTTAAAGATGTGGCATTCTTTGTTTTCTTTGCAGGAAAAACCCTGTAGCTGCTGCACGTCCTTTGTGTCCTTAGTGATGTTGATGATGCGGTTCATGATTTGCATTGCTGGACAATTGTGAATCAGTTGAGTAAACAGCAGTGGACTGAGCACACAGCCCTACGGCCCCCCCGTGCTTAGTGAGTTGTGCTGGAGATGCTGATTCTGATCTGAACTGACTGAGGTCGTCCAGGCAGGAAGTCTAGGATCCAGTTGCGAATGGAGGTATTACAGTCCAGCAGGATCAGCTTTGCAAACAACTGCGGAGAAATTACTTGATTGAATACTAAATGTCTATTTTCTATAATCGCATATGATCAGGAAATATGTTTCCTTGAACATGTGCCAGTCATTGTGCTTGAAACAATCCTGAACTGCAGAAATGGCTTCATATGGCAGGTGTTTGACCAGCCTAAGAACCTGGTTTTAAAGCAGTTAATATCCTGAGCATAACAAAGGTGCAGTCTATGAAGCCGAAGTAGGGGCAGGGCATCATTCAGTGCACACCAAGAATGTATGCGTAAGCGTGATCAAGCATGTTCGCTCCTCTCACTACACCACTGACTTGAGATTTGCAAGGCGAAAAATTCATATTGACAATAAACATTGGGGGTGGGTTGGGAAGTTCACTTATACTATAGGCCCATAGAGTTTAAAGAGTGCCTCATTAGCGTTAGCACTGGAGTAAATGTATTCCATGTCTATAAGCACACTGGTGAATTCTCATGTGCTGTATCTAATGATCATAAACGACAAAGTAACTAAAAAGTAATATAGAGCTCTTGCACCATTCTGTGTTCATATAAACACACAAGCCAACCAATTGAGCCTTACTGCACAGGACTGTGTTTCTATTGGCACAAACAAGATCAGCCCATCAAGCTGAATGGAAATTCTTTAGAATTTTGTTTCTAGACTATGTCGTATGCTGAACTTTGTCCAGTTTCTTGTCCAGGGAGCGGATGTCAGACAGCAGCATATACGAACATCCAGTGAGGTAGGGTTTGTTTTCAGCCTGGCACGGACCTGCCGCAGACTTGTCACATTTCTACTTCATTACATCTCGTTTGCACTGCCCCCTCCCCAGACACCACCATCAGGTCATGTGTGTTCTGTGCTAAGATGCAAAATAGCACCAATTTGAATCTGGAGATGTATTCGAGGAAAACTCAACATTTTAGCCTCCTGGATGAATAAATGATTTAATACTTGTGCTAATTGTTACTGGACCCCTTAGCAACCACTTAATTCTATGAAAGGTGATATACATATTCAGCAGAGAGATACGGATTCATTACTCATACATACGTACATTATATATACATTACAAATGATATTTTTTCAACAGCAAAAGTTCCTCATTAACAATAAAATGTCCCCTTTTTTATTTCATATGAAATACATATTATAAAAATTTTCATTTAAATAAGTTGGAAGTAGTTCATCAATTAAACAAGATTTCCTTCCCAAATAAAGTACTTGTTTGTGTGCAAGGCTAGTTTTGCCTTGGGAAGGTTAGTTTGGGTTCAGTTCAAAATACTGTATTAAAAAAAAAAAAAAAGCTAAAAATATTTTAATTTCAACTTTGGTTACTTTTTAGGTACATAAACAGTTTAGCTTTAGGAAAAATCTTATGTTTTTTTCATAGCCCCGGTTGATTAATTTACATCTGGGTTGAATTTTCATGGATCTGTTTTCTCTGGGACAAACACAATGCAAATAACAGTTCCAATAGAAGAGAGAATTAAAGTAGCAGATTTTCCTCTCAAGCGCTGACAATGATTGGGATGACTGAATAGTTTTAAATAGCGTATATACTTAATTATACATACACTCACTTATTTACTCACTCACTCACTCATCGTCTATACCGCTTTACTGTGTATTCAGGGTCACAAGGGGCCTGGACCCTATCCCAGGAGATTTAGGGCATAAGACGTGGTACACTTTGGACAGGCTGCCAGTCCATCGCAGGGCATACTCACATACACTCACTCACACACTCATTCACAAACGACGGGCAATTTGGGAACGCCGGTTAGCCTAATCTGGGAAGAAAACTGGAGTACCCAGATCAAACCCACCAAGCACGGGGAGAACATGGAAACTTCATGCCCACAGAGACGGGAATCGAGCCTGGGCAAATAACTGAATCATAATAATAATAATAAAAAACTCCATTACATTATAATCACCTAGGTTTTGGGTTGCATGTCCAGGGTAAAGGTTTGATTCCCACCTAAGAGTTTTTATGCATGGCGTTTGCATGTTCTCCCTGTGCTTGGTGTGTTTCCTCTGGGTACGCCGGTTTCCTCCCACAGTCCAAAGACATGCAGATTAGACAAACTGGTATTCCCCAAATTGCCCACAGTGTGTGTGTGTGTGTGTGTGTGTGTGTGTGTGTGTGTGTGTGTGTGTGTGTGTGTGTGTGTGTGATGAATCGGCACCCTGGCCAGGATGTACACAGGATAAAGTATATAGACAATGAGTGAGAGGGTTAGTGAGATCAGGAGGTGGGTCATCTATGGGACGCACTAGTTTATCTGGTAGATCACATGAATGCTTGATTGGATTGGGGGTCATTTAGAAGCCAGCTGAGTAGATCTGGGCTCTTTGTCTCCTGGATCCCGTGTGCAGTGGGCTGTGATGCACTGGGTGTTCTGGTGCCTTTCTATTGTGGCCAGCATTGACTTTACTTTTGTAATGTGTGCTGCATCTGTCTTTGGTTCAGAGGCCATGGGTAAGCCTTTGGTGCCCATGATCCTGTCAACCATTTGCTTGCTGTTCATTTTACTTGGTGGGGGTGTTAATGTTATGGCTGATAAATTTTACTTTTAATACTTGCCTGTAAATAGTCATTTATCTATCAGGTGATTATGCGGTGATCATCACTACTAGTATAAAATAAAGTCCTGACTCACATCGCATCCAGTCAGCAGCTCCGCTCGCCATAAGAAGTGCTGGAAAAGACTTGTTGAGAATCACATGGTCCAATCACATGAGCCCAAATATTTAAAAACAATATCGATTGTCTAAGAACAAAAGTGGGAGGGTGCTGCGCCCCGAGGATGATTTGAAAAGATCCAATCAGAGCTCAGCCTCAGGTCACATGCTTTTCAAAAACGTACCTGCTACATAGACACTCGTTTGTCCGGCGCCCCGCGTACACCAACACAAATGAACGTAATACAGTTTGAATTTTTCTTGTAATTGTAAATAAATTATACTAAGAAATACAGCGGAACATTGTGAGTAAATGACTTTGTTTCATTATTAAAATAAATAATTATTATGTTAAATAATTACGTGTTATAGTAGGATTCTTCTCTGTCTGTCTCTGAACTTTTGACCGGCCCCCACTGGCAGTCATTGAGTTTATACACGTCTGGGTAATTTTACTCTAAACATAAAGACAGTTTCTTTGCTAATATTTAAGGTGGACTAAGGGCATTAAATCAATGGGTATTTCCGTGTTCTGCTTTTGTTTAAATAAACAGACTCATACCTTATGGAAATTTGTTCTCCACGTTGTAAATTCCTCTCATTATATAACATTTGTATGCTCAAGAAAAGTTTGCATAAAAAATCAGAAATTTAAATGGACATAATCCACTACTCACCTAAGAGTTACAGAAAGTCACTTTCAGCAAAGATCTGAAACACACAGAGCTACTGAATAAATGACGGCCTTAAAATCTTCCCTTCACAGGTAGGATTGGAAGTTTAACCTTCATTGTTTGGAAAATTCATTTTGGTTATTATTTCATATCTGCCATTTTAGTTGTCCAACTTATTATTTACCTCCACAGTGAAACACATGCCCAGGGGTGGTCTGTAAAAGGGGCGACTATTTTCCCAATACACCCTTAAAAATGTCAATGCTGTAGTTGGATGATGCCAAGATTTACTGAAAAATGTCTGACTGGGTTGCATCATTATTGTGCATGATTTACAAATATATTTTATAATATAGTGCAGTCGTCAGTTATATCTGCAGATTAAGATCTACTGAAATTATGTCAAAATTGTTAAAATATCTATACAATTTAAAAGGTCATTATTGTGGGAGGCGGCACGGTGGCTTAGTGGTTAGTTCTGTCGCTTCGCACCTCCAGGGCCGTGTGTGGTGGGTTTCCTCTGGGTGCTCCGATTACCTCCCACAGTCCAAAGACATGCAGGTTAGGCTGACTTGCAATCCCAAATCGTCTGTGCGTATGTGTGTATGTAAATATGTGTGTGTATAAGGTGAGTGTGTGTACTTGTATGTGTGTGACCTGAAAGGGTTTGGCACCCTGTCCAGGGAGTACCACACTTCTTGCCCTAAATTTCCTGGGATAGGCTCCTGGCCCCCGCGACCCTGTATACAGGATAAAGTGGTGTAGACGATGAGTGAGTGAGTGACAATTCTGGGAGATTTTTATTTATTTATTTAAGGTCTCAGACTTTGTAAATGACTTGCTTCTCTTCTTGTCTGCACATTTATCATGACAAGACACATGATCACTATTTTATTTTAACTTGCAGCTACTTGTCCATCATGAAGCTACATCTTTTTCTCTTGTGTCTCACCGGTGAGTGTGTTCACATTTACTTCAAAACATATGTTTATATATATATATAAGAAAGAGGAAAATATCCTGGGCAAAAAAAAAAAAAAATAAATAAAAAAAAAGTAGTCATATTTCTAAATATGAGATTATAAAACAATAAACATAGGACCATTAAGGTTATTTCTAATTTTCATTAAAAATGTGCAGAAAAACAAATGTGTGTTTTTTACTTTTGGTTTATTTTGACCAGCTTCTCATTAAAGACATTCCTCTTGACTTTGTATAAAACATTACCAACAGGTACTGTGCCTCTCACCCTGTCCGCCGTCGCTCACACCTACCATCTGATCATGACGCCGATGACGTGGTCAGCTGCGCAGAATTACTGCAGAGAAACATACGATGACCTGGCAGTAGTAGAAAGTCCTAATGATCAGTCAAGGCTCTCAGCAGAAGCAGTGAAATACCTCATGACTTCCCCTGGCTGGATTGGACTATATAACAACGTGGACAGCTGGCGTTGGTCCTTAAACAACGTCCCATTGAAAGATACGGCTGTGACAAACTGGGCCTTTCGCGAGCCTTCAACTGGTGGTTATGCATGTGGTGCCATTTCCTTCAAGGGTTACTGGTCAACCTATTCCTGCTTATCCTTGAAATTCTTCATCTGCTACGATTGTGAGTCACCATCTTAATTTAAAAATTGTCTTTGTTTCTGTTTTGTAATAATTTATCAACCTTAGACTTTATCTAATTCCTTAAGATTACGCTGGTCCATTAGTAGGTATGATTTGTACAATATAAGGTATAATTATTTCCTTTACTATTTATTATTTTACCCTTTTTTAGTATAATACTGTATTTCACATATGAATGTTAATATGGAAAGTATGTGTAATGGTAAACGTGATAAATGATAAATAACAAACTCACATTGCCACTTCTGTAAAACACAGAAACATGTCACTTTTATCTTTAGTTGTACAAATCAGGAAAGCAATAGTGATATTCTTAATCTCTTCTAAACTACATTTTATCCCATGTAGAAGTTTACAGAAGGTCTGGATTGTCCGAAAAAGTTGAGTTGAGGTTCGGCTAAATGAAAGGAGGCCTACAAGCTTGTGCTGCTCCTTGCTTATAAGAAATAAAAAATCTACAGTAGCTGTTATTTTGTAGCTGATATTAAACATAACTAAATTCGGACTACATATTACACTACCTGCAGGCAGTGTTTATACCTGATCCTGGAGAACAACAGGAGTCTATAGTTTAGAACAGTGATACTTAACCGAATTCCTGGGGGTCGACTGACGTTAATATTTTATTGTTCTCCCTCCCGGCAGTACCACAACCACTACAATTAAGAAACGGCTGTTAATTAGTTGATTAAATAAATGAGGTGTGCTGGGAGCTGAGGATGCACTAAAATATGCAGGGCAGAGATAAGAACACTGGTTTAGGATATTCCCTGCTTTAATGTACACTATTCAAATTCAAATTTAAATTTTATTTGTCACATACACAGTCATACACAGTACGATATGCAGTGAAATGCTTATACGACCCCCGTGACCTTAAAATTTTTAGTTACAAGAAAATAAGGAACTAAATAGTGAATAGTGAAATTAGAGGAGTTAGACTATAAAACAAGATGCCAGATACAAAAAAGTTTTCAAAAATATATAGAAATCCGAAATATAAAATATAACAACTTATAAAAACTTAAGTCTGTACAAATATTGAGGTAGTAAGTGAGATGAGGGGGAATGTGAAAAAAAAAAGTCCTTGAAGTGTGCAAATGTGCATATATGTAGAAATATGTTCATGCATCAGGAGTGAGCCCTGTACGGTGCACTGAGCTTGGACTTGGACTTTATTATGTTACTGTAAATTTGCATGAAATAATATATATATTTTGCAGATGTTAAAACAAACTGTCACAATGCACTTTTCTGAGATCATAAATAATGATGTATTCATTAGGACCTTATATAAATGAATGCTCAAAATGACTTAATTTTTCTCTTGAGAGTCATATGCGTCCATCCCTTCATGCAATTCGAGTCCAAGAGGACACCACACAATCAGTCCCAATGCATGCCGAAATAAATGATCCTGTGTTGACCAGAAACACCATCCAAAAAATGGTTCATCCGAAAATTTTTAAAACTGCCAACACGGAACAAGAATCTGACCAAGAATGTCTTTATTTCAATATAATTCTTATAATCTACAGCATGGTAGAATTGAACCTTCAGAACCTCCTACAACGTGCAGAACTTAAAAAGTACAAAATAAAATGGGGGTAAAAAGAAAATGTTTTGGGAAATTGAATATCCACAATATATTTGTTTATGCACACTATCATTTACTAATTCAAGGAGTAATCAGATATTTTTATTGATCTTTTCCAGCTACACTCATCATCAGCTACATCTTCTACACCGTTCCACCGCTGACCTGGTTTGGAGCTCAGACTTACTGCAGAACATTTCACACCGATTTGGCCAGTGCCACCACCTTAGTGGAGAACGATAAAATAACAAATACAATATACTTGCTCAATTCAGCTTGGTTTGGTCTATTTAGGGACACTTGGACATGGACAGACGGGACTGTAGCTACAAACCTTCCATGGAGTGTTTTTAACCCTAATTATGACTCAGGGAACTGTGCAATATTAATGGGCGGAAGGTACTATAGTGCGGCCTGCAGCAATCTATACGCCTTCTACTGTCATTTCAGTGAGTCTTTCTTTCATGGATATTCATTAAGAAAACACAATGGCTTAATAAAGCAGTTCCTTCATAAGTTTTAGTTTTTGTTTGTTTTTCAGTATAGATTTAATTTTATGTAGACAAACAAATGTTCATTACAGTTCCACCAGTGAGGCAGGTACAGATAATAAGACTGCAGGTGAAGTCTGATGTAAGTGTCCTTGATCCTGCTGTCCAGTCGTCCACTTTGCAGCAGGTGAGTCGCATAATATATGAGTAGTAAAAACCACAGTGTTTTACCATTTATGTCTTATTTTTACTTTATATTTTCTATTCATCATTTTTATATGAATAATTTTGGTTTGTTGAACGGATCATTGGAGGTTCTATTATTTCTTACGGGAAAATTCACTTTAAAACAAAGTGGCGTCCGTGTTGATCCTCGTGATTTAAATGCGCAGAAACAACACTTTATTGTGAGATTCATTTCCTTGGGTGCAGCTACAGCCACATGATGGCAGTGTTGAAAGGGGACAGAGGTTTAGTTAAGCGGATTGGTATGTTTTATATTATATGTTCATGTCCAAGGTGTATAAGATTCACTTTGTCGGACTTGGGAACCAAATGTAACTTATGAACGATAGTCATTTATGTACACATGAACATATAAGTCACTCGTCACTGTACATTTTACGGAGTGATTCAGAATCATTTTTATCAAAGAAATGAGTAAATTGTGATGACTTACAATAATTTGAAAATTTCCACATAAAATGAAGCACGAGTACTTAACTGCAAAATATATAAATAAATAGATGAATAAATAAATAAACTACTAGGACATGACTATACAGCATTACTTTGCGGAAATAAACTGTCATTGTTCTTCAGATCAAGCAGAAGCTGGACGGACTGGGTCTGGTGAACGCGACAGTGACCTGGAGGGTGCAGCCAAATGGAAAGATCTTCTACAAGAAAAACATTTACCTGCCTCAGATTGCACTTAACATGTGTAACTAAATGTTATAATATTATGTACAATATAACTTTAATCATAATGAAACTAGAGAAATGTCCAGAACATATTTAGCATTTAAATACATTCTGACTGTTTATGCCTTTCAAGTTGCTCTCTTTAAACAAATGTATTTTACATAACTATATGATTAGGTTGTATAATTTCTTTAGAAAGTAAGTGAATGTGTGTAAATTTTAATAACTAATGCAGTGAACATGTTTAGTTCTATATGTAGCTTGATTATGTGACATTTTAATACTCTTGTATGTTCTGTGGCTGCGAACATGATGATGTATAAATAATTTTAATTTGTCGTTGTTGTAAAAATATTTCAATGAATTAATTTAAAAGTTAGAACGTCTGTGTGTAGCGGAAGCATGTTGGAAACTGTTTGAATGTACAATATAGACTTTAACTACAAGATGGAAGCAGAGGCACAAATCATGACTAGATTGGATGAATGTTTGTTCATCTAAAAAGGTCAAATATATTAACTGCTTTTGATTTTATGGACAATTCCAAGCTAGTTGTAATTAACACTTTAACACTAAAAATACAAATGAAAACAGTCAACAATATAGACACTCATTCATGGTGTTGGTGTATAGTGATAGTGAATTTTAGGTTTTCATTAGCTGTAAGCTATTATCATCAAAATGAAAAGAAATAAAAATGTATTGAGACACACCTGTAAAACCTTAAATCCATATTTTGTGACATTAACGATCAAAGAAATTCTAAGGATTAATTGTATAATCATAAGAAAATGGGTTACTAAACCTCAGCTCAAAGCTAAAGCAATGACTAAAATTATACAAGTCTATTTATTTTTTATCTTAGTGTAAATTTTTACTATTACACAACAATTCAATGAAAAGTGTTTATTTTAAAACATTTTAAGGTCAAAACCCCTGAGGACTAATTTCCACATTTTAATATATAATTACCTCAATGGATCATTTTGTAAACCATTGTATAAACTATATATATATATTTGATTAATTGATTAATTAATTAATATTGTATACAGTTTAAGGGCTGTTCAGGTAATACTCAGGCAGGTTAACAAAGATAGCATCTCTATAAGACTTTGGAAAATAGCTGCCTATATTTTATACAACTACATATCTTAGACCTCTGCATGCATGTGTACAATGATAGCTTAATATAAAGAATTATTATTAATTTGGTTATGACTTATCAATTATTGTTTTCATAATTATGTAGCCACAAAAGCAAAAAATAAACATGAATTACATGTTTTTCATTCTTTAGTCCTCCCAGGTGAAAGAAGATTTAAATACCAACTATTTCCCAGCTGCCTTCCACATGCCCCTCCTCTCCTTTTGCCTGAAGCGTTTCCACAGTAAACTTGTCTGTTCAAGTCCCATTTATGCATTTGCAGGAACTGATCGATAGATAGAGCTTTGATGTCATAAATACACTCATTCATAAACCAGTGTGTGTCTAAAGTGCTGTGTTCCCTCTGCAAAAGCAATGGTCTTTGTTTAAGCCTTGTTTATACAATATACAGACTAAACTGACAACTGGGACTATTAAAATCGTTGCTGGAACATAAATAGAGAAGCTACAGTACAAACTTTTCAACCATATATAGTTCAGTACACAGTGAAGCGAAACAGCGTTTCAAAGGTACTACATGCAACATAAATGAACAAAAACTTAACTAGCTAATTAACCTAATTAGCTGAGACAAGACAGATTGACGAGTTAACAGAGAGCCATCTAAGCTTTATACCAAAGAAACAACATAACGTGCACATGTGCAGACACCAGCGACACAGTGACATTATGACATTTTAATACTTTGTGGTGAGGTAATGAGTTGAGGTAGTGGGAGGAGAAACAGTAAACTTTCCTTATAAGTAGCAGTAAAGATAAAAATAGTTTGTCCAAATTAACAATATGATTGTAGTGATTTTCGTGCAAAAGAGCATTTACAGGTTGGTGTGTACGGTTTCTTTGATGGATGTTGATCAGTGTGTTAGTGCGTGTGTTGGTTTATCTGAATACTGTCATAGGACAAAGGACAAGTAAAATCACAACTTAGTGTGCATTTTAATCCTACACAAAACAACCGGGGGCGAACACAGTTGATTAAGAGATATTGTGTAAAATGCAGCAGCCATGCAGGAGTCACAGGGGGAGGTCAGGTTAGGGGGCAGCTTTTTTCCCTTAATAAATAAAATCATCATTTTAAAAAACTGCTTTTTGTAGGTTATCTTTGTGTAATATTTACATTTGTTGGATGTTCTCAATCATCTAAGAAACACAAATATGTAAAATATTATAATCTATAATAGATTTTGTGTCCAAATGTCCTTTAGTGGACTTCATTTCCCAGAGTGCACCTCGGTCAGGGATGGGATCTCTCACCTGAACAGAGGTGACTAATTAGGTTGGCTTTAAGAAGTTTTGTCTTGCGTCTGTGTAGATAAACTGTTTTGTGTTGTCTTGTATTTGTGTGACTGTTTTTGTTGGTAACGTTTTTTTCCTGTTCAGTTACTCTGATGTTTTTGTTCTATTTGTTTAACCCTGATGAGAACTTCTGTTGGTGATTTGTTCCTGTTTGCATTAAACAATATCATCTTATCATTAAAATATTTGAAAGTCTTAACCTTCTGCGCTTATGCCTGGTATGAACCCTACTTTTGTGAAAAAAAGTTCAACTTTGATTGTTTCATTTTGATGCAAAAATCACATTCAAAGCGAATCAAATATATAACAAGTTTGTATATTTTATATTAAACCGTAACCACCATTTTATTAATACTAAATAGAATAATTAAATGATCACAAATACAGCTGCAGGGTATCAGACTCTGTGAAGCAGAAAATGCTATTGCAGGTAAACCAGTGCTTATTTCATATTTGAGCAAATCAATCTTCAATCTTTAGATTGAGTCAGACAACAAGGGAAACTTGGTCAATGTGCAACAGAGATAAACTGGACTGTGCCTAGATTAAGGTCACACGCAGGATCACAGACAACAAAGCAAAACAGCAAATCAAAATCATGATACAGACTCACCACTGTAGCAGGTGAAGGGTGTGGGATCGGGGCAGTAGGCATCCCACCAGTATCCGTTTGAGTTTATAAGAACCACATGATTCATGTCCATAGTTATTATCAGGATCTTCTGCACCCCACATACTAAAGGTGGTATTCCGCAGTGGGACTTCATTACAAGACCAGCGCCAACTGATGGCTGATATCATTGTAGAGTCCGGTCCAGAAAAGTGCTGTTATACCTTGGTCTGATCATCTTCGTAGCCTTGCCCAGTCATCATCGCTTTCTACTGTTGCCAGATCAATGTACATGATCCTGCAGTAATTTTTCGCAATGGGCCATGTCAGTGGTGTCATGATCAGATACAGTAATACTTGTGAGGGACATTTTGCAGGATGGAAACAACAACTGTGACAAGACCTGTTGGTGATATGTTATAATGGTGTATATAGAATTTTATTTGAACTCAGAATGAATGAATTATCCTCTATATGATGTTCCTGAGCTACTGTGAGTTGTCATTGCATTCCGATCATAGTATCACAGTAATTAGCAAATGGTTATCTGTATAACATCAGCTTCAGGCCTACACCAAGCAACACACATACAGTACTGATCACGACAAGGAGATGTTCGCACCCCTTCAACGAAGTATTGGGTTACAAGGTGTGTTAACCATTTAAGTTGCTCCATTAACTGTTTTAACTAGTTATTTTGGGACGACAAAATTCAGACCCACAAAATCTGAAGAACTGCATCTTATTCTGTGATTATGTTGCTGTAAGTTCAGTGTTCCGTATTCTGTCATTCATAATCATGCAGTGATTAAAATGTAAGCAAGACAATTAAAATTCATGCAGAGAATTTAATTCATCTCATGAACTGATCTTTTGTGTGTGTGTGTGTGTGTGTGTGTGTGTGTGTGTGTGTGTGTGTGTGTGTGTGTGTGTGTGTGTGTTCGTGTGCCTCATCATAAAGAAACAGAGATTTAAAGGGAAGGATTAGAAAAACACACCATAACTCACTGCCTGTTTTACAAATGGCGTGATGTGATTTATACATGTTTTAACAAACTTGCTCACCAGTGATTCATTATGATAAATTACTGCAGAATAAAAAAATAATAATAAAAAAAACCTGTTAAAATATTTTTTTCCCTTCCTCTTCCCCAAGAATTTAAATATATTTGATGGTTTTTCCTATTAATACTGATACATACTTTCTTACATGTTTAAGATGTTACAGCATTTAAATAGTGTGTGTAATAGAGTATGTTAAATGATGGTGTTTATAATTGTATAGTCCAGTAAAGATTGTATAAGATGTGTATATATACTATTTCAATATATCAGTGTTACTGTATATTAGCAAAATAGTTCTAGTAATGGTGTCAACATATTTACAAGCAAATTGAGAGCAAAACAGAGCCCCATCAAATTACAGTAGGCAGTCAACGAGAACACCTATTAGCGCTATGCTCACCGCCGCGGTAACACGACAGCAGTCAAAATAAATCGGTCGCATTTCAAAGTCATTTGTGAAACGGCCACCGTGTGGCGCAAAGTGATATTTTAATTCTCCCAGTTTTCAGATATAATTATAGCTTAAGTCATAAAAAAGTCATAATATACAGTATATGAAGGAATACTACAGTGATGGTCCACATTCCACATCTGAGTACTTTATACAACAAACATGAAAAATCTGAACGAGAGCTATTAACAATAATTTAAAGTTAAAAAAAAGATTGGTTAAATGTTGTTTAAGCACTGTCTTGCGCCTCGCACCTCCAGGGTCCGGGTTCGATTCCCGGCCAGGCTCCACGTTCTCCCCGTGCTTGGTGGGTTTCCTCTGGGTACTCTGGTTTCCTCCCACAGTCCAAAGACATGTAGGTTGGGTTAATTGCCGTTCCCAAATTGCCCATAGTATGTGTGTGAGTGGGTGTATGTGTCTGTGCCCTGTGATGGATTGGCACCCTGTCCAGGGTGTACCCGACCTTGTGCCTTGAGTCTCCTGGGATAGGCTCCAGGCCCCCATGACCCTGAATACAGGATCAAGAGGTATAGATAATGAGTGAGTAAATGTTGTTTAAACAGACGGTCAAGTTCACTAACTGACAATTTTATTTGTTAAGATTGAACTGTTCTATAGCCTATCTCTGTTTGTATCTGTTTATTGTTATTATTTTTTTTAAATGTTACAATTAAAGACATCATAGTAAATATAGAAAGAAATAATTGGAAATAGAACAGAATAGAACATTAGAATAATAAAAAAAAAACCTTGTCTTACATTTGTCTAAATGATTCATATGATTTTGTTGTACAAAAAATTATTGATGAAGTATAATCAGGGCCTCGTTATTCATTCTCGGTTGTTGTTGTTGTTGTTTTAGTGTTACTATGTGTGCTTTACAGTGTGCGAATAATGTACCCTTCCTCACTCATATTGTTGTCTCAGCTGTTCACACCTTCACATTCAGATCCCTCACACAAAAAACAATGAGGCCAGGGTGAGAGACAAAAATGCACCATTCCCCACTTTAAAACCCTTAGGGGTCTAAGGCCTTTCCGAAGACCTGCAGTGATTCAGCGCTCTTCATAAATTTTAGTAAATTTCAAATCTTTACCAATATAGTGGCTATATTTATTTCTATAAGCTATATTATTAGCTATATTAATTTCCCCTTATTTATGTAGAGCACAAACTGGGCTTTCCAAATTTGGCTGATGTAAATGTTAGGTTCACCTATACACTCAGATTCCTAACACAAAATCAGATCTTCCTTTGAGAAAAACAAAAAATAAAGAATAGTTTCTAAAACATTATTTGAAATATATGTAATTCTTATGCACATACACGCAAAAAAAAAAAAAAAACACAGCATTGGAAAGGCAGCATTTATTTAGTGAGTATATATTTGTGTTTGTTGTATTTCTGGGGGATTAAGTGAAAACAAACTGCATTTTTAAAAATTCTCTCATCTCATATAAATCGCTCATAACGGCACACGTGTTCATCTACCTTTTAATCAAAACTATGCAAAGTGCGCCACCGGTTTACGCAAACATTTTACATACACTTAAAGGCTTATTCACAACCACATTTTAGCTAGTTGCAGACAACATGCATTGTGCTATGTTACCGTTGTAATCCCTGGAATGGAAGAAATGGAGATTTTCTATAACATAACGTGTTTGTTACATGACGCGGTAAGGAGAGCTGCACCACAAGATGTTTTAAGGATAAGAGCCCTGACGCTGGGCTTTAGAGGGGGTCCAGGTTTGCCTGTTCAGAACTCCACGTGGTCGCATCCTGTGGATCTGCCCGTTCTGAACAGTTTATGCAGACCTGCGTCATTACAGCGTTGTATTGTTTTTTAATCACTCTATACACAGTAATTAGGGCCCAAGCGCTGTAGTGCGCAGGACCCTCTTGTTCTTCTAATGATTTTTTTTTTCACGCTTTTGTCACTTATGGGGGTCTTAACATACTCAAAACTCAGAAAAATGTGCAGACAGGTTGGAATCGGCGGCTATCAGGTCCTCAGCGGCGCTCGACCCGGGTAGTTGCACACGCCCGGCACAGCGCCCCCTAGAAGACCTTGCCTTATAGCTCGTACACACTTGCATGTACACTTATAAAACCCGGTGTACATTTAGATCTTATCAGCTGAACAAGTTTCCCACTGCATGTCATCAGGTCTAATCCACAGGAAGTGAGTTATTTTGAGTTGTTTACAAAACGCACCCAATGGAATGTGAAATACTCCTCCTGGGGGATTAATACAATTGGCACCAAACCAGGCAAATATGATCTAATCAAGTTGCCGATGCAAAACCAGATTGACTGCGGAGGGATTTTTGATATCTCAAACGGTTCGGCCGTGGCGACACTTTAAAATTTAAACAATCCAAACATTTACATTGCCCACTGTGCAACATTCACTCTGGTGCACAAGGGCGGCGATATACACAATACACTACACATCCTACACACACACACACAAACACACACATACACAAACACTACACATCCTACACACACACACAAACACACACATACACAAACACTACACATCCTACACACACCCTACACACACACACACCACCCATCATACACAAACACACATACACACACACACACACTATGCACACACTAACCATCCTACACACACAAACACACACACATGCACCTTAGAAACAGAGACACACTATACACAGATCATACACACATATACACAGTATGCACACACAAACACATCCTACACACACACACACACACAAACACACACACACACACACACACACACACACACTTACACAAACTACACATCCTACACACACTACACATCCCGCAAAAACAGTGACCAGTCCAAGCATATAATCTCAAAGCATTGAGGATGAAATACTGCACTGGGATTTCTGATATATCAGACAGTTTAGCCATGGCGATGCCTCATGCTGAAAAGTGGCTAATAACATCACACACAACACACACACATACATATTTATATACACACTCCGTATAGACATTAGAGTTTAGATACTGAGTCCCGTTTGCCATCAGTGAACATTCTTATAATCTGTTTCATTAGACCCAAACTGTCACGTTTGCCCTTTAGACATTCCCCTTTAAGTGCACGTGCGTTATTTGCCCACCGTCTTACTGAGGCGCCCGGGTGATGGTGGCACTTTTCATCATTGCATCATTTGTTTTCCATTAGTTTATGTAAAACCAGATATTTTGCTTTTTGTATATTTTTCACATCTATGCAAGTATGCAGTATAGAGCTTTGGTTAATTTTTTTTTCATGTGCTCAAGTTCATAGAAACCAATAATCAGTTTGTATTTCAGTAATAATCATTTTATTACACTTAACTACCAGGGAAACTAGTGCCAGAAAAACAACCTCCTCTTCAATATCTTACAAAGACCTTATATGCCTTTAGAGATATAATGCCTCTGGCAGTTGTTGGATTGTGTACATACTGTATTTTCATAATTAAATCAAACTTGTCGACCAAGGCAATTAAGGGTTCTCAGGCTCGAGAGTGACCAACAGAGAGGCTCCTGCTTCCAAAATGAATCTCACACCAAATAAATATTAATATTGAACATTTTCCTCATTTCAGCAACAATGTAATCTATGGGATTAGGTATCAGGACATAAAAATAAAACAGACCCATCAGAGAGACATTAAGAAGTGGGCAAAATATATATATATTAAATTAAAGTGAATAATAAACTCACTCACAACATCTAGCCAAGTGAAGGACGCTGTGGATAATCTGCAATCAAAGGACACCTTAAAGTATGCAAACACAGATGACTGATGTCAAAATGCAAACCAGTGGTAGCAAAAAGGACACCTTAAACGTTGCTAGAAAACACCTAAAGAACAATAGAACAATTTTAGATAAATTCTTCAGATAGATTAAACTAAACTTTAACTTTAATTTAATTAAATTTTATTTATATTGTATAGTGCTTTTAACAGTGGTCATTGCCGTAAAGCAAATATTTGAGAAAATATGTGTCAATTATAATTATCAAATTGTCTCTGATAGGCAGGCTGGGGTGACAGTGGCAAGGGAAAACTCCCTGGAACAGTAGGCAGAAACTTTGAAAGAACCCAGAGTCAACAGTGGACCCATCCTCATTAGGGTATGTCAGATATATATATATATCAGGAATTCATTTGCGGTCATACTGTGTGCTATGAAAACAAAATTGTGTAGAGTGCAAGCAGGGACGCCGGCAGGACTAACAATGACATCATAACTAAAAGGGAGAGCCAGAAGGAAACACAGACATGAGGGGGAACTGAGATGTAAAGCCACCAATCACCTCACCGTCAACAAACCTGAGTGGGGAGGACAGCATCTAAACATACCAGTTCACCAGATACTCTACGTCCATGAGTCCGCCAGATCTGCTCCTTTACCTAAGGCAAATCTAATCCTAACGCAATACCGTTCAAAAGTTAATTTATTTCAGTAATGCAACTTAAAAACTAATATACTGTATAAGATAGTTGAAGCCGTGATTTGTCATAATTGAGAAGATTATGAGTTACAGCTCATGAAACCCCAAATCCACAATCTCAGAAAATTAGAATATTGTGAAAAGGTTCAATATTCTAGACTCCGATGGCCCCACTCTAATCAGCTAATTAAGCCATAACACCTACAAAGGGCTCCTGGGTCTTTAAATGGTCTCTCAGTCTGGTTCAGTAGGAAGCACAAGCATGGGAAAGACTGCTGATCTGACAGTTGTGCAGAAAACCATCATTGACATCTTCCATAAGGAGGGAAAGCCTCAAAAGGTAATTGCAAAAGAAGTTGGATGTTCCCACAGTGCTGTATCAAAGCACATTAACAGAAAGTTATGTGGAAGATAAAGTGTGGAAGAAAAAGGTGCACAAACAGCAGAGATGATCGCAGCCTGGAGAGGATTGTCAGGAAAAGGCCATTTAAAAATGTTGGGGACTTTCAGAAGGAGTGAACTGAGGCTGGAGTCAGTGCACCAAGAGCCACCACACACAGAAGGATCCTGGACATGGGCTTCAAATGTCGTATTCCTCTTGTCAAGCCGCTCCTGAACAAGAAACAATGTCAGTAGCGTCTTACCTGAGCTAAATAAAAAAATAACTGGTCTGTTGCTCAGTGGCCCAAAGTCCTCTTTTCTGATGAGAGCAACTTTTGCATCTCATTTGGAAACCAAGGACCCAGAGTCTGGAGGAGGAATGGAGAGGCACACACACACTGCAAGATGCTTGAAGTCCAGTGTGAAGTTTCCACAGTCTGTGTTGATTTGTGGAGCCATGTCATCTGCCATGGTGTTGGTCCACTGTGCTTCATTAAGTCCAGGGTCAATGCAGCCGTTCACCAGGAGATTTTGGAGCACATCATGGTTCCTTTCACAGACGAGATTTATGGGGACGCTGACTTCATTTTCCAGCAGGACTGGAATCTACCCACACTGCCAAAAGCACCAAAACCTGGTTCAATTACCGTGGGATTACTGTGCTTGATTGGCCAGTAAACTCGCCTGACCTGAACCCCATAGAGAATCTGTGGAGCATTGCCAAGAGAAAGATGAAAGACATGAGACCGAACAATGCAGAAGAGCTGAAGGCCACTATTGAAGCATCCTGGTCTTCCATAACATCTGAGCAGTGCCACAGGCTCATAGCTTCCATGCTTTTCATGAGCTGTACACTGTATTAGTTAATAATCAGGGAACTTGCTTTAATTATCTGCATAATGATCTCTGCTGATTTCTCTCACCACATTGGGCTATAGGATGCAGCACTTCAGCAGTGAGAATAACTTACTTGTTTTAGATAATAATATAGCTCCTCCCAAATTGACACTAAGGTGACTGAATATTAAAAATCAGATGGAGATCCTGAGCCATTTTGCTATAGTAACTTTATATCCAATTTCAGAATTTCAGAATATTGAATTAAATGTGGACTGAAATCAAGACTTTGAAATTTCACAGCTTAAAATAGACTAATGAGAATTTCCTGTAACATTCAGAGCACATAAATTCAAATATATTACTTTAATATTTCAGTTTAATGAATTCTGCAGTATTTGCGTTTCAAAACTAACGATTCAAAATATGTTTCTCAAAGGCTTTTATAATAATTAAAATAATTATGATGCTAATTTCCTTTCATAATAAGCTATTTAATATTATAAGTTGTAAGAAAAATTATTATCATAAAATATTAGAAAATAATAAAAACAATATGAAAGGACAGTAAACAGCAAAATAGCCCAAGGCAGGTTAATTACCCACTAAATTGCTAAATTACTTTTTACGATTTACGAGCACAACTCCGAAATTAATTATGCTCCACTGTACACATATTTTAAACACATGTACAGTACATACACATATGTTCACATAGAAACATATATACATTTGTGTGTTTTGAACACTGAACTGAACACTGATGGAACATGTTTAGGGAGGCTGCAACTCATATCGACTTCACTTGGAGGAGTACATGTCATCAGTGACCAGTTACATCATCAGAAAATCATCTCACGACCCAACCAGAACCCGTGGATTACTGTGGGGGACCGTGCACTTATGAAAACCTGAGACTCCGCCTTCAGAGTGGGGGGACAAGGTGACCCCAAGAACAGCAAGGGCCAAAACTTTCCCGGGCCATCAGAGAACCGATGCGCACACACACCCAGATAATTCACAAACACTTCAGGAACAACGGTGACACACAGTCCATTTGGCAGGGCATACATGCCATTACCAACTACAGGACATCACGGTTCCCTTCCAGATGCGCTGAACAACGTCTACGCTCAATTCGACATGCAGAACAACGTGACGGCTAGGAAGACCATCCTTCCTCTGAACGACCAGGTGCTGTTTCTCACCACCCCTGATGTGAGGAAAACTATGCAGAGTCAACCTACGTAAAGTTGCTGGACCAGACAATATCGCTAGCAGAGTGCTCAGAGAATGTGCTGAACAGCTGGCAGATGTTCTCACCGACATTGTTGCAAAGCAGCTTTACACAATCAAAAGAAGTAAGTCTGTATGCAATGTGTATGAATCAAAATGATAAGATTGTCCCTGATGAACGAGCCGAGGGCGACGGTGGCAAGGAAAAACTCCCTGGGAT
>JAAGKR010000562.1:108989-158264 GCA_011419295.1 Clarias macrocephalus | reverse complement strand
GATTCAAAATATGTTTCTCAAAGGCTTTTATAATAATTAAAATAATTATGATGCTAATTTCCTTTCATAATAAGCTATTTAATATTATAAGTTGTAAGAAAAATTATTATCATAAAATATTAGAAAATAATAAAAACAATATGAAAGGACAGTAAACAGCAAAATAGCCCAAGGCAGGTTAATTACCCACTAAATTGCTAAATTACTTTTTACGATTTACGAGCACAACTCCGAAATTAATTATGCTCCACTGTACACATATTTTAAACACATGTACAGTACATACACATATGTTCACATAGAAACATATATACATTTGTGTGTTTTGAACACTGAACTGAACACTGATGGAACATGTTTAGGGAGGCTGCAACTCATATCGACTTCACTTGGAGGAGTACATGTCATCAGTGACCAGTTACATCATCAGAAAATCATCTCACGACCCAACCAGAACCCGTGGATTACTGTGGGGGACCGTGCACTTATGAAAACCTGAGACTCCGCCTTCAGAGTGGGGGGACAAGGTGACCCCAAGAACAGCAAGGGCCAAAACTTTCCCGGGCCATCAGAGAACCGATGCGCACACACACCCAGATAATTCACAAACACTTCAGGAACAACGGTGACACACAGTCCATTTGGCAGGGCATACATGCCATTACCAACTACAGGACATCACGGTTCCCTTCCAGATGCGCTGAACAACGTCTACGCTCAATTCGACATGCAGAACGACGTGACGGCTAGGATGTGAGGAAAACTATGCAGAGTCAACCTACGTAAAGTTGCTGGACCAGACAATATTGCTAGCAGAGTGCTCAGAGAATGTGCTGAACAGCTGGCAGATGTTCTCACCGACATTTTCAAGTCGATTTTATTTATATAGCGCTTTTAACAATTGACATTGTTGCAAAGCAGCTTTACACAATCAAAAGAAGTAAGTTTGTATGCAATGTGTATGAATCAAAATGATAAGATTGTCCCTGATGAGCAAGCCGAGGGCAACGATGGCAAGGAAAAACTGCCTGGGATGGTAATAGGAAGAAACCTTGAGAGGAACCAGACTCAACAGGGAACCCATCCTCATCTGGGTGATAACGGATAGCAGAGTTTGATCAGCATAATAATGTGTAAGACTGGAAGTTCAGTATAACAGCTGTCAGCATCAATCGAGGACAGGACAGTCTTCGTGGAAACCATCCCCAGCCGCCACACGAATCCAGGCAGACCACACGGGGCATCCATGCGACGAGATCTCCAACCAGAAGCAGGACTCCAGGACAGGTTAGACAGGTCCAGAGGGCAGAGGGGTTTTGATCATTGGCAACTCAGGAGCGACATGTAGAGCTCAACAGAGAGACAGGGAGAGGGAAAGGAGAGAGGGAGAGAGAGAGGAGAGAGCAAAAGAGGAGAGAACAGAAGATAACGAGAGATGGCAGTCAGGTATGGTCACAGTCAACATGTATAAGGTGAATGTGTATTTAGTGCAAAGTGCAAGCAGGGACTCCGACAGGACTAACTATGACAGCATAACTAAAAAGGAGAGCCAGAAGGAAACACACACATGAGGGCTCCCTGTGATGTAAATCAACCAATCACCTCACCGTCAACAAATCTGAGTAATCAATGAGAATGGGGAAGACAGCATCTAAACATACCAGTTCACCAGAATACTCTACGTCCATGAGTCCCCCAGATCTGCTCCTTTACCTAAGGCTAATCTATTTACAAAAATGCAACTCAACATACAAATGCATTTTCAAGATCTCTCAAAGCAGCACCGTCATTCCCACATGCTTCAAGTCCACCACCATCATCCCTGTGCCAATGAAGTCTTCTGTGTCCTGTCTCCAGGACTGGACACAATTTCAGGCCGGAAAATCCCACACCAACCCAGGTCATCCTGTGCACCCAAATAAATTTAAAAACCACACAGTCTTATTTTTTCCCTCTATACAGCTCTGGAGAAAATAATATAAAAAATATTATATAAAAATAATATATGTTTTTTTTCTTATAGGATTTCTTGTGGGAAATCTGCTTGCCCTGCAGCCGAACTGTGAGAGGCCCCAAGTCCCGTTCCAGAGCCTCACATGGAGACCCCAAGCTCTGTTCCTGAGCCTCAGGGGGAGGCCCCAAGCTCCATTCCCGAGCCTCACGGGGGGGCCCCAAGCTCCGGTCCTCGTCCCAGAGTGTCAATGGAGGTCCCACATCCAACACCGGGCTTCGACGTCAAGAGTCTACTACTGCTCAACCCTAAGAACCGGCCATTGCCGCCTCCGCTGCCAAGCGTCAAGGGCAGGCCGGGACTGCCTCCGGCGCCTGGCTTCGGCCGCATTCCAGTCTCGCCCGCCTTCCCATCCTGCTTGGGGAACCAGCTTGTTGGTGTCGTAAGTTGGGTGAACTGACTCAATACAATAGAGAAAAGTAACTGGGACTTCCGGTAACGCTCTGGAGGAGCGTTTTTAAGGGGGGGCGGATACTGTAAGGGACCTCCACTAGAGGGCATTGTTCTCTTGTCTGTCTGTTTTGTAGTTTTTGTTGATCGACTCAGTCTCCCAGAAGGCACTTCAGTCAAGTGATGAGAGGGCTCACCTGAACCGAGGTGGTTCATTAAAGATTCTATAAATAGCAGTTTGTTCTGGGAAACTGGGTTGAGCATTGTTTGTATGTTTGTATGTACATATATACATATCCTTGTCAAGTGGGCATTCCTTTTGTTTGGTTTAGTTATTTGTATGTATTGTTCCATGTCTGTTTTAGATTATGTTTAGATATGTGTAGCCACATGAGTGCTTAGCTGCTAGTAGGGTTAGCCGCTAGTAGGCCTTGGCTGCTAGTAGGGTTAGCCCCTAGTAGGGTTAGCCTCCAGTAGGCTAGCCTCTAGTGGGATTGACTGCTATTGGTTCTGGTCGCTAGTAGGTTAGCCGCTAGTTTGGAATAGCCTCATGTGTGCCTTGTCTTGTGTGTTCAGGTCCCCCGAGCAGGACAGGACTAACCCGAGTAGCCAGTAATCAAGTTAGATACTAACCCGGTTAAAACACAATGCAAATAATTTGTAAACAAATTCCAGTATTTGATGGAATAACCCCAATTTGTAATTACAGCATTCATGCATTTTGGCTCTCCACCAGTTTTTCACATTGTTGGGTAACTTTATACGATGCTTTCTGCAAAAAAGCAAACAGCTCAGCTTTGCTTGTTGGTTTCTGACCATAAATTTTTCTCTTGATATCCCAGAAGTTTTCTGGAGTAAATTGCAGTGGCCTCTTATTTTTTTCAAGAGCTGTATATATATCCTGGCCTGCCCTTCTCAACGACTATCGTCCTGTTGCACTTACACCCATCATCATGAAGTGCTTTGAGCGGCTCGTCATGAGACACATCAAGACCCTGCTGCCCCCCTCACTGGACCCACTGCAGTTTGTGTATCGTCCTAGCCGTTCTATGGACGACGCCATCTCCACCACACTTCATCTTGCCCTCACACACTTGGACAACAACGACACCTACATTCGAATGCTGTACATAGATTTCAGCTCAGAATTCAACACTATCATCCCCCAACACCAGATCGGAAAGCTGAGCCTGTTGAGGCTCAGACTGCACAGTGCCGCTGTGGCTATACAGACTGCTGGTCCACTTCAGGTTGGATTATGGGAGTATCGTTTATGGATCTGCCAGAAAATCATACTTGCATATTGGTAGATACTGTCCACCATTAAGGACTGAGACTCTCATTGAGAGCCTATACACAGAAGCAAATGATACAGTAACCCAGTTTATAATCCAAAAGTTTCCCTACAATATTTGCATCTGTATGAGGACAGATCTTTCGGAATATTCCCAGACCTCACTTTGAAAATTTAGGCATGAATCTCGACATACTAAGCCAGACACATTTTTGCCCAATCCCTCCTTGGAGCTTGGAAAAGCTATGCATCAACTTGGAACTGACTTATAATAAGAAGGGTGAAACTCACCCGTATATATACTGGACATATGAACAACCACATCTCTGCAGCAGCAATAACGGACCACCAACACCACGGAATCCATATCCCAGACCAACGTTCCTCCTTTCCCGCAGAAGCCTGGGCTCTGTTACTTGCTCTGGAACATATCGAACAGGAAAGAGAACAAACCACCTTAGTATTTATGGATTCAAAATCTGTAGTTTATCAAAACTATAAGGACAAATCACTCAATAAGTGTTGATATATTAATCGAGGCAAGCCAATTACAGAAAATCTGCCACAATATTGTCTTTGTGCTGGATCCTAGGGCATAGTAGAATAATAGGAAACGAACATGCAGACATGGCAGCAGGATGAGACCAATGCCAAAACAACTAATTATTTGAAATAAGCCCACACATGTGACTTCAGATAACTTAATAATATGTTTACCAGGTCTGGAGCATTACAGCTTACTGTCAGTGTCACAAACTTACAATGTCATTCTTCTTGTCTTAAAAAGATGGTTAAGCTTCGGAAATATTATTAATGTTGCTATTATAAAGCTGCACTACCTAAGAAACATATAAGAAGAGTTTTTGTGCTCTCTGAAAATGCCCTCAGATCTGACTGTCTAGTCAGTGTTGTCTAGATTTAGATAAATTTAGCATTTATTTATTTTGGGTAAGAGTTAATCCGCGGGTTATGTCTGTGACTGAAATATAACAGGAGGCAGCCCATGAGAGACACAAGCTGGACTAGATTTATAGGAGCTAGCGACCTAACACTCATGTCTATCTTTTCCCCACTTTGGCCATGACTTTTGCATGGTAGCATGAGCGCTTAGTTAACGAAAGTTGGATAAAACCCTGAAGTGTTTAGGAGTAGAGCCGCTTCAATACTCGGTAAGTTATAGTTTGGCTTCAAAATTTAACTAATGCTCATATACAAGTGTTATATCGCTTAACGTATTTGTATGGAAACCACATTAAGTAAGCATGTGGCATTTGGCAGATTAATTTAATGCAGACGTTAACAGAAACAGACAGTGGCAAACACTAACAACATTTAATTATTAGCACAAGCAGTTTATTTACATTCCAGAACTCCAAAAACAGTATTTTACACACTCTGTTGGTTCATAGGCTTATTAATATCTTTATTAATAAGATATTTATTCATAAATTTATTAATAAGATATTAAAAAACTAATAACTAGAAAAATCGAGTTTTTCACAACTAGATATTCTGTAAAGTTTATTTATCTTTGTCTTTACTAAATTCTCCTGTTCTCTTTAACCAGAGCTTTGCTGTGGAGGATTGGATCAGATGGGTGACGGTTGGCCTTTTTCAAGCTCGTGGAGGAGCGTGAACAAGCTGCTGATGGTCCGGTAGTACTCGAGATCCTGTATGACAGTGCAACAGCTTTAGAATGATGTTTGGTCTGGTCTATATTCTATACAACATAGAATTGCAAAACATCTGACACTTTGGGGGAAACAAAGACTTAAACAGTTCCATTTTTTATTGTTGATACTTAATACTAAATAAATACTTTAATATAAAAGAACCAGATAGAGATGTATTCATGTAAGTCATGTTTGTGTGTTTTAATTGTTGAAGAATTGTTTGGGATATAAAAAAAGAAGAAAAAAAAAACATTTACTTGAACCAACTACTTCAGTGGACAAAAATGGGAGATAACTTTGTTTTAAATAGTCAAAAATTTGGGCTAAAAATAATAACAATATTGGTCATAGAAACAAATGAAAACAACAATTAAACATGTGATCATATAAACCTGTGCTAGTTTTTGATTATGTGAACGATGATAATTTTTTCTCAGTTGGTAAGTATTTCTTCACACAAGCGCATGGTCTATTTTTGTCCTTAATTGAAATACATCAATATGTTCTTAATTTAAACCATAATAACATGAGTGCAGAAGGATCTGAAGAGGCTTGTCTCTATTACACAGAGACTTTGATACGTTCACAGTAAATAGGAATAAGCAATGTTTATTTTGCTGAACAGTGCCTAGTTAATAAGCACCATTGAAAATAAAACAAACCAGGAAGTAAGTGGTTGATGCATTACAGTATTGTGTATTAACAAGTGTCCTAACAAGCATAGCTACAGTGTACAGTATAAACGTAGAGTGTGTGCGCTGGTGGGGATTGGAAGATTTTCCACTGTGGCGCTGGTGGGGATTGGAAGATTTTCCACTGTGCCCCAATTGTTTTACACTATCATTCTTAGTTATGAAAATAGTATGTGTGTGTAACCCCCCAACCTACACAAAGAATGTCTCATTTACAAGACAAAAGACGGTCAGCGGTGTGAATGTGTTTCTTTTTGTCCACAGGTGTGACTTTGCATAATGTTAACATATATCTCTATACATCCACCACGGATCAGGAAAGGCGTTTGAAAAGACTGACTATCGTACCAATGTGCCAGAGGCCGCAGTGCAACAAGAGCCCCAACCAGAAGCCTCAGGATGAGTCAGACTGGTACGGACTGGATCACTGGCAACCCAGTGTAGATAGAGACAGAGAGCGAGAGAAAGCGAGAGGGAGAGAGAGAAAACAGTTAGGTATACCTCACAATCTCGTAATGGATACGGTCAATGTATATTTAGTGTAAAGTGCAGGGACTAACTATGTCAGCGTGACTTAGAAAGGAAAGGAAGGCATAAAGGCTCCCTGTGAAGTAAAGCAATTCACCCTTAGGGATCAGTGAGAATGGGGAAGACAGCATCCAAACATACAGTACCAGTTTGCCATAAAAATCGATGTCTATGTGTTCTCCATTAGTGTACCTTTACTTCAAATCTGTTCACGGAAGGCTTTTCTAAATAAACACATTTTACACATTTTCCAGAGTCTTAAACACTGAAACTGTGTTTGAGTCCTGAACATAAATGGAAGGCAATTTTATAACTTTTGGGTTTTTTAGGGAAAAGCTCTGGCTGCGCTGTAGTTTTCATGGGTACAGTACAAACATACAGTGGAACATACCGTACAAAACATACAACCTTTGACCAAAGTAGGCCTAGCAGATCCTAAAAAAAACTCAGGTACCATTGGTGCAAGACCATTACGGTTAATAGTGCTAATATGTAATAGGTTAATAGTCACAGTTTTGAATACATTTCACTGGGAGATAATGCAGTGCCAAACCTAATTTAGACTAACATTAATTTATGCACACCAGTGGAATGGGCTTTATTATTGACTTTTTTTTTTACACTGAAGGCCTAGTCTTACTTTTCCTATGTAAAACAGGACAGATGTTTTTACAGTAGTAGAGTCCAACCTGAAGGCTTGTTTTACACGTTAGTAAAACATTGAAAAAAAAAAGAGATTTTTACTTTTTATTTGCCAAGTAAATGTATTCAAATAATCACAATGCCCTTCTCTGGACATTGTAAGGTGTGTAAGTGTCCAGCCTTGACCTGTTTCTCATCTTTAGAGAAAAGTGTTGCCTTACCTTATGGAAAAATAATAAGTTTAGAGCATGCAATGAAGTACAATCGTAATTATTACAGTCTGCTAGGGTACACTAGAGTAATTACTGTATTAAACTAAAGTGTTTTTCCTATGGGTTATGATTACATTATCCTGCAGTTCTTTTGTAGATTCATTTTGGAATAATCACATTAAGATTAATATTGTATTTGATTTTTGGCAAATTGCTATTTCTCAATAAAGGCAGCCTGTTGCATTTTAGCACAGAAAAGAGGTGAATGAGCTTAAAGATGCTTTTAACGGTTTTATTTTTTTAAACATGGAACTTCGAGTCTAATGAAGAGCAATATGAAAATCAGGCTGCGTCAAACATTATGTAATGGTTCCAGGATTGGAGGACAGGGGAAGTAGAACAGATTTGTGTTTAGACGAATGAGTTGAGTTGAGCGCAAGCAGAAAAGATCTAAAACTGTGAGCTACTGAAGAATCGCTGGCCTTCAGATTTTTCACATCATAGGTATGTTTCAGTGTTCAAATCTTATATTTAATTAAAAAAAAAGCAAATTATTGGTTTCTTGAAGGTCTATGGTGTTCTATGGTGTTTAGTGCTGTACTAAAGTGATGTTTAAGCAAATATTACACAATATTGAAAATCAATACTTCAGTAATACTCAACAATACAATGTAATGCTTTAATACTGCCGTTAATATTAAAAGGCTACTGCAGTTAATATAGTAGATGTACTACAAATAAAATATACAGGTATACACAATTTTTAAAAAAGCTGAAAATATGCTTACAGTATTCCTATAATCTCAAAATGCGATGTAGTGTAATAGAATTATTTTATGACAAATTTATTGCAATTAAATTTATTAATTAGGTAAAATCAATGTATGAATGCTTTCAACTGTTTTCTCTTTGCCAGTGCCTTGAAATAATTAAAAGTTGACACTTTAATTAACCAATAATTCAGAATCGCAAATTACAATTGAGCCACAAATTAAATTAGTTTAATAAAATTAGGCTTTTAGTAGGATCCTTTATCTCTTGAACCAAACAATGAACCTGATACCTATTCACATATTGTGATGGTCACAAGTCCCCTGAACTCATATGTTTCATCCCAGTAGCCTGTACTGATAATTAAACGACATGCTATACATACTTATCACAGGATGTTTATGGTATTTGTCAGGAACAAAACAGTAATAATATTACAACATCAGAATTAATTATAATAATAACTGCTTATAATAATAATAATAATAATAATAATAATAATAATAATAATAATAATAATAATAATAATCTAGTTAGGATAACAGCTACTGCATTACAGTACAGAACTGCAGAACTTCAGTGCAGGATAACTGCAGTTACTGCAGGTAATTACCTTGATATAGGACTATTTTAGCAATAAACTGTTTAATAACTACAAAGTTACAGAATCATATTTCAATACAACTGCATTGTGCTGCATTGCACCGGCATTATAACTAAGGAAAAGCAGTATAACTGCAGTTATTTCTGTAAGGCATTATTTGATCATAAAACTTTAGAACACTGTAAGCTGCTTCAGAGCAAACATAGAGAAATAAACTCAATTTTTGTTTCTCTAACTAGCCAATTGTCTTCCTATGCTAACAGCATTTTAACTTATTAGGTCAGTTTAATGTGCAAAAGTTTTTTCTATGTTTTCTTTATCTAGATTTTGTGTGTGACTTCACAGCTACTCATTCATCATGAAGCTCATTATTTTCCTGTGTCTTACTGGTGAGAGCCTTTTACTAAACCAATTTTCTTGCTCCTTAATATTTTTAATATTTAACATATACATGTAACTGTGTTTATATTTGATTTAGCAAATCTTGAAATAATAAATGCCAAATTGTAAGAAAAAAATATATATATAAACTTAGAAATGGAAAAGAAATGCACAATATTTTCAGCACCTATACCCCTCCTGCCAGAAATGGGTTTCAAGATTTCACAGTAAACACACCCATTCAAGCCGTATTTTTTTCATTTACCTGGTGTCACCACTAGATGGCGCTTTGTTCTCAAGAACACGTTAACACAAGCCAGCAATTTAGCTGCGCTGAGTTGCAATCATGTGATTTTAACAACCCACAACTGACGCTATCAAACTGCACTACAGAGATGAAGATGGCAGCTTAATGGACGTTATTCGGGGTAAGTGGTGACTTTTTTATAAAAAATAGTTTGTGTTAGTTTACAGTTTATTTCCCAGTTTAGTTTTTATCGGCCGTTTTGAATATCACTGGCAGCACCAGCAGCGGTCATACAGTATGTGACTTTTGAGAACTTAATCATCTGTTTACCAAGTTTGGAGTTAACATTATAGCTTACTGTCAGGGTCACAAACTCACCATGCCACTCCTCTTACCCTCAAAACGACGCTAAAACTTCGCAAATACTATTAATGTCGCTGTTACAAAAGCTGTATTCAGAATCCGACTGAATGTTGTCTGTATTCAGATAAATTCAGAATTAATTTATTAATACGTTAGAATTAGAATGCATTATTAATCTGCTGGTTATTTCTGTGACTGGAATATAATGTGATGCAGTCCATGTGAGACACAAGCTGAGGCTAGATTTACAGGAGCTAGCGAGCTAAACGCTCATGACCAGGTTTATATTTTCCCCACTTTGGCCGTGACTTTGCACAGTAGCGCGAGCGCTTAGTTAACAAAATCTGAATAAAAACCCTGAAGTGTTTATCCGTTAAGGAGTAGAGCTGCTTCAATACCCGCTAAGTTATAGTTTGACTTCACAGATGAACTAATGCTCATATACGAGTGTTATATCGCTTAACTTATTTGTATGAAGAGCGCATTAAGTAAATTCTCGGCTAATTTAATGCAGACGTTAATACAGACAGAAGGTGGCTAACGCTAACGCAGTTCAGTGGGTAACATTAGCACAGGCAGTTTATTTACATTCCAGAATTCCCAAAACAGTATTTTACACACTCTGTGGTAAATAGGTTTATTAATATATTTTATTTTTATATAGGTTTATTCATCTTTGTCTTCACTAAATTCTCCTGTTGTCTTTAAGCAGAGCTCCGCTGTGGAGGATTGGCTCAGACGGGTGACGGTTGGCCTTTTGGAGCTACTGGAGACGCCTGAACAAGCTGTTGAGGAAGCTGTAGTAGGGATGACGTCACAGTGCAACAGCTTTAGAATGAGGTTTGGTCAGGTCCATATTCTGAACATAGAACTGCAAAACGTCTGATACTTTGGGGAGGAACAAAGACATAAACTGTTACATCTTTGATAGTTTTTAAAAATTTATATTTTAATATAAAAGAACCAGATAGAGACTGATAAGTAGCTGGTGTTATCCAAGTATCTTACTGACCTTTAAGCAAAATACAGCATGTATTCACCTGTTTTATACAAATTACTGTTTTAACTTTGACTAGTTTTGGAAGAATAAATATTTTTAAGTAATGTTTGCGTGTTTTAATTATTGGGGAATTGTTTGAACCAACTACTTCAATGGGCAAAAAATGGAGACAATTTTGTTTTAAATAGTCAAAGAGTTGGGCTATTATAATTATTATGTGTTTGTGTTAAAGCCAACTGAGAAATGCAGGAGCGCACACACACACACACCTCTCCATCCACCAATGCTTACATGTAGCTCTTTAACTGTTGTCTTGTAAATCGTTGACAAAGAGTGTGTCCACTGGTGAGGACTGGAAGATGAAACCTCATTTACAAGACAAAAGACGGTCAGAGGTGTGAATGCGCATCTCCTCTTTTCTCTTCGGTGTGTGTGTGTGTGTGTGTGTGTGTGTTTTAGGTTCCTAGGGGTGCATTCTTAAATTAGTCTGCCTGAATCTTTATAAACGGCAAGTTGGGAAAATCATGTTTGAGAAAATGACAACAACAATTGATCATTTGCGTCTGTCCTATTTTGTGCTTAAGTGACCCATATATTTTTTTTCTCCATGTAAAAAATACTTTGGGTTTTAAGAACTTCATTAAAAGAACAAAGACAAACTTAGAAGGAGTGGAATGTGAGAAGGTAAGGTGGAAAATCTCAATGGAGAATCTACTGACTCCCCCACTAGTGACTGTTAGATGGTGCTACGTTGTGTTCTTTCGACCTGCCGCAAATGTGTTTGTGTTAAAGCCAGCTCAGGCAAACCTGACAAATGCAGGAGCACACACACACACACACACACACACACACACACACACACACACACACACCTGTGGCACTTTAACCATTAGTGCATCAACATTGTCTTGTAAATAGCTGATTAAACCTATAAACACAGCTGTTCAAAAAAATACTAAACAGACGCATGGTCTATTTTTTCCTTATGTGAACTACATCAATACACTAATAAGTTACACCATGATAACATTAGTGGAGAAGGATCTAAAGAGACTTGTCTCTATTACATCATGACTTTGAGACAACCTCAGTAAATTTGCCGTAGACAGTGTTTATTTTGCTGAACATTAAAACATGAAAACAGCCATGTCCAATAAAACAGTGCATCTTTAATAAGCCATATTGGGGGCAAAAGTAAAATTAACGAAAAACTAAGACGCCCATGTAAACTTGACCCTGTACAACCACGGACTGTCTTTAACAATAATTGGTGGTTTATATATATTGTATATATTTTTAAATGTTCAAATAAAACATGTTTTTCAGAGTATATAATTTGTTGCATCATCTGTTTACAGTGTTGGCTGATTTTGTGATTGAGACCGATTGGTTACATTGAAATAATTTTTATTAGTAGTAGTAAGCCAGGCTTTAGTAACCTTGAACAAATCACAATATAAGCTCTCTCTCTCTCTCTCTCTCTCTCTCTCTCTCTCTCTCTCTCTTACTCACACACACACAAATAGCACATGAAATCGCATAAAACCAAATGAAACTAAAAATATAAGCAGTAAAAGCTAAAGTAGTATACTGTAGGTGATTCCTGTCCTGGGATAACAGGCGATAACCCTCTGGAACTTTTTAGTTGTTTTAGTGTTGTTTGTAAGTATTTATGGGGATTTAATCTGTCGCTGCTGCCGCATCTATTCACAGTTGTGATAAGTGATTAATGTCCCATCAGATCTTTGACGGGGGATCGATATGCAGGGTTAAATGACTAAAGAAATACTGATCCATATGGGCAGATATTTGTTCTAGATATTATACGCTATTAATCAATTTGTTATGCTAATTTTTGACTATCAGTAAAAAAAACATCAACAAAAACATAACAAAAACAAACCCTAGCAGAAGTTACATTTTGAGTAAAATACATAGCCTGCATTTGTATTCCGTGCCTACAGCTATCGGTATAGATAAATTACAGATGTTACTGTGTCTTTAAGGATTATTAAGTTTAATAAGGAAAAAAATAAGGAAAAATATTGCAATACCTAGTTTTATTTATTTATTTATTTATTTATTTATTTAAAATAGCATACGCATCATGGGTTGTGTATTGAGTGATTTAAAAAGTCTGTTTTATTAATCGTTTTTATTTTATTTTTTTACCACATTATCTATTTATGAAACTATGTTGACAATGCCTGTATATGGACATACTGTATAAGGCTACCTGGACACTGTAGTCAACTGAAGGAGTCAATGCTCTACCTGGCGGGATTATACAGCATTGCAACCATCTTCTTTGGAAAGCGCATGGGGGCGTTTATGGGGCGGGGCATCATTAACTGCTTCTTCACTGGGGGTCACATCCCGTGCACAGACTTGTCATGGTTTGCGATGGGACCCGCCATGATTCAGGTTTGACATGGCTCCTACTGTAGATGTTCTATTGCATACTTCTGATGTTGGATTTTATGATTGGGGACGCAGGTAAGGTCTTCTTCTGCTGCCTCTTCCATGAAGGTCTTGTCCATGCAAGCATAGCTGCACAGTGGAACGGTGCCCCACCACTCCTGAGTCTGCTAAATCTTCCTGAAGGTTTTTTTTTGCAGTCAAATGGTTTTAATTTGTCTTTCTGACCAGTATACAAGCAGTTCTCTCAGAGTTTTCTTGGTCTTCCAGATCTCATCTTGACCTCCACAGTTCCCCTGAACTTCCATCTCTTCATTACATTTCTCACGATGGAAACTGCAAGCTGACGACGCTTTGCTATCTTCTTGTAGCTTCTCCTGCATTAGCATCAATAAGTTTCATTTTCAGTCTTACACAGCAGCTTAGAGGACCCCATGGTTATTGAGTGTCTGCAAGTGTGTGCACACGATTTGAAGAGTCAAATATTTGTAAAGCTTTGAAGTTGGCATTTACTAATGACAGCTGATGCCATGCATTTTCCTGAGAAAAAAATCTGAGACTATGAAACTCTTAGGGTGCCCAAACTTTTGCACAGTGCCATAATAATATTTCTTTTTGTAGTTTTTAGGTTTGTTCAATTTATGGCATAAAAAGAAACTATGCATCGATGTTTCCTGAAAATATTTTGCATTTTTTTTCCATTTACAAGACAGACTGTGTTAACATCTTTTCAAAAATTACCAAAATCTGTTATTTACCAAGGGGTGTCTAAACTTTTGCATCTGAATGTATATGCTCGATCTTAATCCACGTCTTGGTCCGCGTCTTAGTCTGTGTCTTTTACTGATATAATCCACATCTGTGCATTTATACATGTGTGTGTGTGCGTGTAAAGCAAAAGCAAGTCTCATTAGAGAGGTTAAAGATCCATTTTCTCTCTCTGTATCAGCCTGCACTTTGTGTCTGTGTGCTCATTGGACGCTGTGCCCCTTCACACACACACACACACACACACACACACACACACACACACACACACACACACACACTCTCTCTCTCTTTGCTCTACACAGAAACACTGCTCTGTCCTGATTCTTTTCAAAGGTAAAGTGCAGGTTCATTTGTTTGTTCATTTTATTTTTAGTTTACATCAGTGATTCCGTTAGTCTGCGCTCATTCGAGTGTCATTAGAGAGATTTCTTTTCCCGGTTTATTTTCCAGATAAAACAGTGTTTCCGTTGTGTGCGCGTGTGTGAAACTCAAATAAGTGGAGTAAAGGTAACTGTGTAAGACAAGAAGAGGGAGAGGGGAGGGGCTCCTTACTTTAGCTTCACACACACATACACAGCACCTGCTCGCACAAATTGAATATTTTTATCTTTTTTTAAAGGTAAAGTGCAGGTTAATTAGTTTTATTTTTACTTATTATTTTATATTCATTATTTTTATGTATTCATTTTTTTGGGCTGTAGAATGAATAATTTGTGTTTCCGTTATTTTTTATGGGAGAAATTGATATGGTTTATGAGTGTTTTGCAGTACGAGCCTGCTTCCGGAACGAATTATGTTTGTGATCCAAGGTTCCACTGTAGGTTTATAATAATAATAATAATAATAATAATATGTATGCACAATGCCATTAATAGTTAGTTGATTGTTGGATCCAAAATGGCCGCGCAGCAGTAACATGCAGTGGCCACTCCGGAGCCAAAATGTTACTACTTTGTTTACTTTTGTGTAGTAGCACGTTTGTTTTACTCTGTATATGAACAACGGGCCAACTGGTGTCCATACATACCACTGCCAGACAGTTTTGGACATAAATAACCCGGTTAACGACATCCACGATGAGCTGCGGGAAAAGCTATGCAAAATTGGTTTGCTGCATGAACCAGGCATAGAGGCCTCGCCGTTGCCTGATGCTGGTGGCCGGAGGAGGGGACATAGGAAGTGGTGTATGAAGAAGTGGAAACGCACCAAGTTGGTGGTGCTAGGCTGTGCTAGGCTAAAAACAAACCCTAGCCGACCGGCTCTCCCGTCCAAAATCCTATCCAAAGTCTGCTCCCTGGAAAATAGCACACAGCGCGAGTTTAGAGACTGCTGTGTTTTTGTTTTTGCGGAGACATGGTTCAGCGACAGGATACCGGACGCCGCCATTCAACTAGACGGGCTAGCCTGAAAGAACTCTGAAAGAAATGAAGCTCTATGCGGTAAGACTCGCGGTAGTGGCTTGTGTGTTTACATCAAAACAAAATGGTGCAAGAACTCTGTGCTAGTTTCTAGTTATTGCTCATCGTTGGTAGTGTTTGTGCCTGTTAGATGCAGACCTTTTTTTTACCGAGGGAATTTACCACCGTTTTCATTAATGGAGTATACATTCCACTTAGCGCTAATGCTAAGGTAGCACTATGGGAACTGTATGCAAAGATCAGTGAACTGCAGAACACACACTCCTATGGACTGTTTATTGTTGCTGGAGATTTCAACCATGCAAATATCAAATCAGTGCTGCTAATTCCAGCATACAGACCACTAGTCAGGCATTTAAAACCGGTTCTGAAGCAGATGAAAACCTGGCCAGCAAGAGCCATCTCTGCTCTTCAGGAATGTTTTGAGAACACTAACTGAAACATGTTTAGGGAGGCTGCAACTTATGGCGACTTCACAGACTTGGAGGAGTACACGTCATCAGTGACCAGCTACATCAACAAGTGCACCGTTGATCACTGTCTCCAAGAACATCATCTTATGACCCAACCAGAAATCGTGGATTACTGAGGAGGACCGTGCACTTCTGAGGTCCCGAGACTTGGTGGCCCTAAGAATAGCAAGGGCCAAACTTTCCTGGGCCATCAGAGAGGCGAAGCGCGCACATGCCCAGAGACTCCACAAACACTTCAGAGACAGCGGTGACACACGGCGCATGTGGCAGGGCATACAAGCCATCACAAACTACAGGATGACATAGATTTCAGCTCAGCATTCAACACTATCATCCCCCAACACCTGATCGGGAAGCTGAGCCTGTTGGGCCTGAACACCTCCCTCTGTAACTGGATCCTGGATTTTCTGACCAGAAGGCCCCAGTCAGTACGGATTGAGAACTGCACCTCCAGCACCACCACACTAAGTACTGCGGCTCTCCAAGGCTGAGTACTCAGTCCCCTGCTGTTCACACTGCTGACTCCCGGCTGTGTAGCGACACACAGTTCGAATCACATCATCAAGTTTGATGAAGGCCCAGATTCCACCACCAATCCTGACCACCATCTATAGAGGGACTATCAAGAGTATCCTGAGTGGCTGCATCACTGTCTGACTTGGGAATTGTGCCATATCGGACCGCAAGACCCTACAGCGGATAGTGAGGACAGCAGGGAAGGGTCTCTCTCCCCTCTGTTGAAGACATTTACACCACACACTGCATCTGCAAAGCAACCAGCATTGTGGCTGATTGGACACACCCCTGTCACTCACTCTTAACATTCCTGCCATCTGGAAAAAGGTACCGAAAGATTCAGGCACACACATCCAAACTGTGTAACAGCTTTTTTCCACAAGCCATCCATCTCCTCAACAAAAAGGGACTGGATTAATTGAAATTTAAACATTAAAACATGGTGGCAGTAGTAAATTACCAATAAGAAAAGTGAAAGACTGAGGTAAATTGCTACGAAAAAAAAGCAATTAAGAGAGACGATGCCGACCATGGAGGGCACTTTCGGATTGAAGCGAATTTTGACTGGAATGCAACGAACATACCGAAAGCTTGGAAAGCATGGGAAGAGGAGTTTTCCCTGTACATATATTTTTCACTTCCAGATGCGGATGACAAGACGAAGATAAAAGTTTTCCAATATCTAATCGGAGAAACCGGGAGAGAACTGAGTAAGACGCTAGGCGCTGCCCGCCCGGCTGACAGTGAACTGACGTTGGAATGGCTGCTAACAGCGTTCAGAAACCACTGCAATCCGGCACCGAATGAAACAGTAGAAAGGTAAAAAATTTTCTCCAGAATCAGGCGAAATGATTGGCAAGTACATTACTGATTCGAAAGTACTGGCAGACACGTGCAATTTTGGATCGGCTAAAGATTCACTGATTAGAGAGCGAATTGTATGCGGCATACAAAACTCACGTGAGAGAACGTCTATTAAGAGAGTCAGACTTGACGCGTCAGAAAGGCATAAGGATTTGTATAGAGCATCAGAACTGTCAAAAGAGAATGTGATGACCATCGAGGGACAAAAATCTGAAGAAGTGCACACAGTACAGAGAATTAAACAAGGTCAGAGTAGCACACAAACACCTACATCTAAGTGTAAATTCTGTGGAAAACATCTTGAGTGGAAAAAAAATTAGTTGCCCAGCTTATGGAAAGCAATGCAGAAAATGTGGCAAGTTGAACCATTTTGCTGCCACATGCAAAACAAAAGAGATTAAGAGAAAAGGAATACACAGTGTAGCAGAAATTGAAGAGGAACCGTTTCAGGAAATAATAAGCCTTATTTCGCAAATGAGGGAGGATAAACATGAAAAACAACTGTTTGCAACCATGTTGATAGGAGACAGACTAGTAAAATTTCAACCAGATTGCGGAGCCAGTTGTAACAATCCCCATTCAGCAGCTAAACCCTGACACAGGGATGGAAAAGACTGAACAGATTCTGGTCATGTATAATAAGAGCACCCTGAAACCAGTCGGAAAATGCAGAATAAAAATAAGGAACCCGAGAAACGGAAACCTGTACCGGCTGGAGGAAACCTCATCACTGGGAAATAAGGCAGTGCAAGCAATGGATCTGGTAAGAATACAGCATGAGAATATTATGGCAATTGATGATATTGTTACTACAGAAAGATGCAGAGAAAAGGAACCATGGGACATGCATAACCTAGAGGTGGATCCTGCAGTGTAATCGGTGAGGCTTCCAAAGCGAAGAGTTCCAGTCGCACTAATGAAACATCTAAAAGATTAACCTTGCAGAGAGAGGCAGCAGGAATTCAGATAATAGCAGATTACATCCTTTCTGTGGGGAAAGCGACAATGATGAGGCAGCTGAGAAAGTTCATGACACAAAACTAAAGACAACTCCTGGACCTTTGTAGAGACAGAAACATCAAACTAAATTTCAACAAACTCAGGCTAAGACATAAAGAGGTGCCATACATTGGACACAGACTGACTTCCGAAGGACTAAAGATTGACCCAGAGAATGTGAGAGCCATATGTGAGGCCATCAGATGTGAAGGGAGTCCAGAGATTATTAGGTATGGTGAACTATTTGTCTAAATTTTGCGCACACTAATCAGACAGTTGTGACACATTGAGACAACTGACACACAAAGACATAATGTGGGAGTGGACTGATGTACAGGAAGACGCATTCAACAAATTGGAACAAATGATTGCCTCAGCACCTGTTTTGAAGTACTAAAATCCAGAAGATGACCTGGTTCTTCAATGTGACTCCTCTGAGACAGGCCTGGGTGCAGCACTTTTGCAGGCAGGACAACCAGTCACTTATAGCAGCAGAGCCCTTACAGCCACAGAAAAAGGATATGCACAAATAGAAAAAGAATGCCTGGCAATTATTTTTGGAATGGAGAAATTTCACCAGTACACCTATGGCAGGAAAGTAGAAGTACATTCAGACCACAAACCCTTAGAAACCATTGTAAGAAAGCCATTGCTTAATGCACCCAAGAGGTTTCAGAGAAAAGAATGCTTTTGAGAATACAACGATATGACATTAATGTTGTCTATGTGCCAGGTCGACTGATGCACCTAGTAGATACTCTCAGCAGAGCGTACCTACCTCAGTGTGCTGCAGAGAGTGTGGATCAGTAGAGACAGAAATTGAGACAATCAACATGTTGCAGTACCTGCCCATATCAGAGGGGATTCTACAAAAGATACAGAGAGAAACTGCTAAGGATGAGACATTTCAGATGTTGCAGCAAGTGATAGCTCAGGGATGGCCAGAGGAGAAAACTCAGCTGAAAGAAGAAGTAAGACAATTGTCTTCTATAAGAGAAGAGCTCAGTGAACAAGATGGAGTGATTTTTAGAGGAGAGAGAGAGCTCTAATACCGGCAAAGCTGAGAACAGAGATCATGGAGAGAATTCATGCGTCACATCTAGGCATGGAAAGCTGCTTATGAAGAGCAAGAGACTGTATATGGGAAAAGCTAAGAGAGCGAAAGCGGATCCATACCTGGCTATACTAGAGCACAGGAACACTTCATCTCAGGGATTCAATGCCAGTCCTGCCCAAAGACTCATGAGCAGAAGAACTAAAACATTACTGCCGACACGGCACAGCCTACTGCAGCCAGGTGTTTTAAACACTGTAGAAGTCAACCAACGCAAACAAGCTTACTACTACAACAGAGGAGCGAAAGATCTTAGACCTCTGCAGGAGGGAGAACAAGTAAGAGTTCAGCTGGACACCAAGCGTAGGGCACACTGGACACCGGCAAAGGTGGACAGAATGACCAATAACCGATCATACACTGTCAAGCTGGAAAACGGAACTGTTGTATACGGAGAAATGGGAAACATCTCAGGACTGTGCCGGGAGGACCACAGAGAGCAGACACATGTCACACAACTGTCAAGCTGGATCAGACTAATCATCCAGATGAGGGACATTCAAAGGCAGTACCAGAGTCACATATAACACGCACACACCATTCGGACACCAGCAACAGCGCCATGATAACTAGAAGTGGCAGAATAGTTAAGAGACCAACACATTTGAGAGATTTTGTTTAAATAAGTTTAATTGATCTTAAGACACTGGAGTACAGTTTTCAGTATACAGTGTTATGTTGTTGTGCACAAGTTGTAATGTTATGTTGTTTCTTGCATACAGGGCACAGAGAGAGAGAGAGAGAGAGAAAAGGAAAGATGTTACAATATGTTAATTTGAGTGTGTGACATCATTGAGATGCGCGAGCACATGAAGAAAAGAAAAAGTAGCACAGAAAACCTGCGTCTCTGAGATTCCTTGTTTTTTGATGGGTAGTTGATTACGGGAGTGAACTAAGCTCAAAACAACTACCCCAACTTATCACCCTAAACACCACAGAGTATTGTAATGTCATGTTTGTCGCACTGTCACTTTGTCGCTCTTGTTTGCACATTTGCACTTTATTTTGTCTCTTCTGTATCAACAAAGATCGAGCTAGCTAGCCAGCTAATTGGGTCTTTAAGCTAGCTAGTTAGTTTTCTGTTAATCTATGTTGTAAATTTATGTTGCATGTAGCACCTTGGTCTTGGAGGAACATTGTTTTGTTTCACTGTGTACTAACTGTATATGGTTGAAGTGACAATAAAAGCCGACTTGACTTGGAGATGATATAAAATCCACGGAATCTAGAAGGAAGGAAACTAGACAGAACGAGCTGCACAGAGGAGAAAACCTGAATCATTATAAAAACAGATTGTTGGTAACCAGGGTCCAAGCCAGTTTTTTGTTTTGAGGCAGGTCTAACAGTAGCAGCTTTCAGAGAGGGTCAAGGTGTTTCTATGGAAAGAAAATTAGTGGTTATGGATGTTATCAGGGGGTTACAGATGGTGAACAGGCTCTGAAGAAATTGAACAGCAATCATATCAAAGGCAGAGACAAGGGGGGTAATTTTATATGCTCATAAAATATCATTGCATGACCACCTCCTCTGCTAGAGAAATATGAGAGTTGCACATGTAAACAAACCCAGATGAAGTAACTAAGGGCGTTTGCTCACTGGGAACGTTCTGTCCCGTTCTGTACCCGAGCGCGATTTCTCCCCCTCCCCAATCCCCCCGCAGGTCTGCGTTCACACTGTAACATTGGTTTCGATCCCGAGCACACTTGCGTTTTTACACAACCGGAACCAGTAGGTGGCGGTAGAGACATAGTTGGTTTGTTTTCTGTCTGAAAAACTGAGACAGACGAAGGAACACCCAGGTCATGAACTGTGAGACACCTGTTAATGCTCCGTGTGGATATTTTTATTTTTGTGACTAAAACAACGGCGCTTTGAACCACATGCCTACTGACACATCTGTCGCGCGACTCAGAGGGTGAAATGAGCGGCGTTGCACGGACACTACACGAGGCACTGAGGAATGACTTTACATCTCTACTCTGTAAGGTGAGGAATCAGGTGTGTCCACATTCTCTACTGATTTACAGTCAAATAGAAATAAAGTGCTCATTAAACATTACTTTCTCTAGTCATAGCACATCAGCGTTATCTACGCATTTTAAAATTGTACTTTTTTATCAGAAGAATAAAGTGTTTATGTACACTGTGGATTAATCTTACAGATGTAAACAATGAATAAATAAATGCAAGAAATGCTACAAATAAATATAATGCCTGCAATAAATTTCAACGAATAGCATAGATGCATATAATAAATGATAAATATCTAATCATGCATTTTTCTGTTCTCCTCAGGATCATCTGGGTTTAGAGAGGGCTGGTGTGTGATGGCAGCATGTCCTTGTGTCCAGGAGAGACCAGGAATGGACATTAAATACTCAACAGTCCTACAAGAGAGACGCTTCTGCTCTTTTTTTCATTAACTTGCTATGTGTAGATTTTCAACCTTCGCTGAGGTGCTGAAACTATTGAATTTAAAACCTCTCCATGCATCAATGTTTAGTGTTTAACATGTATCGTGTGTTGTGTGTTTATATTGTATTTTTGTAAATATAAATGAAGTATCAAATAAATAAATAAATAAGTGTATACTGCAAAATCCAAGATGAGTCTGGGGGATTTGGAATAGAGACAAAATACTGGATCGAGTGCAAAACGTTTTATTAAACTTCATTAAATTAAAATATAATTAAAGTAAATTTTGTAACAAAGGTAGCTGTCAAAAAGGAGAAAAATATAAACATTAAAATGTAGCATATCTTTATATTTACTTGTACTTGCACGGCCAGAGGGTGTGTTAATGAAATGAAGACAACAGTTGGTCCATCATCTGCATCAACGTCCTATTTGATCTCTTGCTCTTCCTTCCTCTGCATCTGTAGTCGGCGCTTCTCCATCTAAACCTGAGATTCCATGCAGGCATTATGAGCCTCCTGCTCTTAAACGTCTGGTTTTGTCTCTCTGGTCTTGTGCTGCTGTCAGAGGCCTCAGTCTGTGTTTCCTTCTGTGCCTGTCTGCAAGAACGTATAAAAGCAGGAAATTAGCTGAAAGTTGAACCATAACAGCTTGTACAAATTACATTTTTCCAACATTTACATTTTAGCACAGATAACCTGAAACTGTGTGTGGAGCTTATGTGGCTCATCAGCATCTCAGTTTTTATTAGTGTCTCTGAGATGTGTTGGAGAATATACATGAAGGTTCTACATAAAATATGAGTAAAGAGTAAAGTAGCTGTAACTCTAATAGCTACATAAGCACAACACTGGAGTTCATCACATTCTGCTCACAGGAACAGTGAAATGATCTGAGGCCTTACAGTGAGCAGACATGAGGAACATTCCAAGTGAACTTTACTGTGAGCTAATGTGAAAGGATCATCCTGTATTATTATATGTATTTAAATGTCACCACGAGATCCACAGACAGTCACCTGGAGATGTGGTGATAATATGTGAGTCTCTTTAACAGCATTAATAACATTAGTATTTAATATTAACTTTCCGCTCACTCGCAGGCTCTCTGCTGGACCAGGCTCCACTCTGTCCGGTTCGGATGATGAAGGTGTTTAACTCTGCACGTAATTGCGCAATGCTGCTGTACACGCGCGTGTGTAAATACTTACAGATACTTCCATAAATATTGATTATCTTTTATATTATAGGAGTCAATCTGTAATCATGCCACTTCCTCTTTTGAGCACAAGTGTGTACTTATGTCCTGCCTTCCGTGCTGGGGAACACATGAATCGTTCTCGAGACCACCTCTGCAATCGGTCCGGGGATTAGCTCCCGGGTTTGGAACGATTGCAGGCTCACAGACAAAAATCAACTGGTCCCAGGGCCAAGTGTGCTCGGAAATGGGTTCCAGACCCCAGTGAGAAAACGGCCTAAGTTAACTCATGATTGACCAAATATTGAGTTGAATGGCAATTTGTGTTTGTAGTTGATGCAGCCACATTGCAGCTAGAATTGGAACACTGTGGTCAACCCACTGTATAGTGATCATAGGATACAGAGGACCAACAGTCCGAAAGGACCAGATAGACTTACTGTAATGGCTATTAAGGTTGAATTTGCCACATAGATCCAAAATTTTTTGGATGACTGAGGATAAATCAGGAGCTCCCTGGGGACTCCATCCAAAGTTGATAATCAGCTGAATACCTCAGGGGAGCAGCAACTCCAATGATAGGCACAAAGAAAGACAGAATGATCAATTACAATATTGTAAAGTTTAACATGATTAAGTGCAACTTAAAATAATATGTATTGTAAAAACAAACAAAAAAAATTTATAAAACAACCTCTGAACTGAATGAGCAGCGACATGCCAGTATTTACTCATCCAGGTCCTTCTTGGATACAGGGGACTCAATGATAGGCTCAATTCTTCTTGATTTCCCAAGGACTAAAACAAATTGTTATTATCATATAAATGGTGAAAAGATTGTAAAATAAACTACTAGTTAATTACAAAATTTAATAAATGTTAAATGTTTGTTTGTGAATAAATTTGTGTGTGTGTGTGTGTGTGTGTGTGTGTGTGTGTGTGTGTGTGTGTGTGTGTGTGTGTGTGTGTGTGTGTGTGTGATGCGACACTTCATGCACATGTTCCTGTGCATGATGCTGGCATCATGCACAGGAACATTAGGAATATTTTTAATCAAGTATTTACTAGTGTGAATTTACTGTTTGTTTCATTAAATAGAATGTTTTAAACAGGTCTCCTTCCAGTCTCTGCATCCATCCTACGAACTGTCCCTCGTAAATATGACCTGATCCTGACATCAGTGACATGGCCTGATGCACAGAAATACTGCAGGGTGATGTACAATGACCTGGCAACAATGCTAAGTCAATCTGATTGGCTAAGATTGAAGACAGAAACAACAAGAAAAGGTCTGACAACAAATGCCTGGACCGGATTGTATAAGGACGTCTATAACTGGCGCTGGTCTTTAAACAACCTCCCACTGAAAAATGTCCCTTTTACTGATTGGTATCCTGGACAGCCTGAGAATTATTATGGAAATGAAGTATGCGGTATAATAGCTGCATATCAGCAGTGGTATGATGTACAGTGTAATCTGATTAGACCATTCATATGCTATGATGGTGAGTCAAAATCCTAGTTTATTACTTCTGTTTTATGGCTGATTTTATTGCTTTGCTCATTCAATTGTGTGACTGTGTTACATACATAATGTGATAGTTTAATAAATACTGATACTTGGCACATTTTAAGTTGTATCTAAAGTACAGTATGCATCATATGTTCAGTGTAGACAAAAACAACAAAAATTATATATTCCCTTTTTAGAATATTTAAACTAACACATTTCTGGCAAAGAAGAAGAAAAAAAAACACCTTCAAAACTACAGACACACACATTCAGGTCTAAGTTTATTCTTTTTACTTTTCAACAGCTAAATTCGGTGACGCTAACAAGTTCATCGCCATCTCTAGTCCTCAGCTGACCTGGCCTGACGCTCAGACTTACTGCCGAACATATCACACAGACTTGGCCAGCTCTCTGAACAGCTCAGATGATGCCATTTTAGACCAGATAAAGATTAACCAGGGTGATTCCTGGATTGGTTTAACCAGAGACCCGGACATCTGGAAGTGGTCAGATGGGAGCAACGCTTTAATCACATGGAATCCTGGACAACCTGATAATTATTATGGCAGTGAGAACTGTGCATTTATTTATAACAACATGTTCTACGACGAACGATGCACCACCCTGCACTATTTTTTCTGTCAAACCTGTGAGTACTTATTTCAATTTCTAATAAACTAAAGGGAGAATGTTTGTTGGGTGAGGTCTCAATTATTTAGTTTTTTGTGTGTGCACCACTTCATCATCAATACTTGCTTGCCCCAATTTTGAATTATAACAAACTCTCTGAACTCACATTTTCACTTGGGGGAAACTAAATAATTTTTTTATTTGGTGTTTGCCAAGAAAGACCCTGAACCAGTCCCTAAAATGTCCTACATCATTTTATGATGACTTAGCTGCGTCTCTGGGGTAAATTTAAGATAAATTTAAGCCATACAACACAATATCCATCAGATGGGTTTGTGTACTTATCAGGAGAGAAAAGGTACATTATGGAAAAATTAAAAGAATTATGTGTGTGTGTGTGTGTGTGTGTGTGTGTGTGTGTGTGTGTGTGTGTGTGTGTGTGTGTGTGTGTGTTCCATAGTATACCCAACGAGGAGTCAGATAGTGAAACTGCAGGCTCTTTCTGATGGGACTGTGCTTGATCCTGCTGTGCAGTCGTTCATTTTAGAGCAGGTGAAGTGTTTGGTCTCACCACTCATTCTCACTTCTCACATCATCACAAACATTTTGCTTTTTTCAAACTTATTTTTGGAATCTAGTTGATAGGTATTCATTTAGTTTTTGGATCTACTAACAAAATACTGATTTTGATCTTCAGGTCAAGCAGAAACTGGAGGAAAATGGCATGTTGAAGTATATAAACGTCAGCTGGAGAGTGCAGCCAGATGGAAACATCTTCTACTAGTTTAAGAAGGATGAAACTTTTGTAAAACTAAACCACAGTTTAAACTGTAAACAGTGATGTCAAATATAGTAGCTTGTGTTCACTTCAAGTAGATTGCAGTTTTAAAATTAAATGGATTATTTAAGCTCCAGCTATAATTATAGATTTCATAGATAATCATAGATCAATGGATAATCAGATATTTATAATTTCACTGTTATTTAATTTGTATTCTTTATTTTATTATAATTAATTATTAGAATTATTTAATACTTATAATTTCATTAGGGACTGTAGACAATTCTCATAAAATATTGGTTTAAAAATGGTAAAAATGTTTAAATTAACTTTTATTTTCAGACATGAGCAACAAAGTCGGGAGTATTTGTGAAGATTAATTAAAAAACTTTTACTTACCATTTAACACCTTTTCTTTTTTGCATAATTTCCAAAATAAGTCCTAAAAATCTCATTACATCAACACTCTGAAAACATCAGCACTGTTAGAAAAGCAAATACATTTTCACATTTTTAAAAATGGATTGACAATCATCATGTAGTTAATTAAAGTTCAGAATTTTTTTTTACAGTTTTTTAACAGTCCTTTTTTATTTTGATTGATTTCTCTCATTATTATAACACCTTCATCAATTTACATCCATTGTTTTATATTATATTTAGATGAAACGTGATATTTCTTAAAAATGTGATGACAAACCTTTTTTGTTTGGGGTGGGGGTGGGGGGGGGAGGATTTCCCCCTGATTTTCTCCCTAAGTTAGTAGTATCCAATTCCTCCCTGTCACTAGGGGGCTCCCACATTAGGGGTTACGCACCGTAACACACTCAGAGGATGGCGCTATCTGGCCGCAAGAGGTTACAGCATCACCCAGGAATCGAGCTCGTAATCTTCGGATGATAAGGCGAGTGCTTTACCACTGCACAACTCGGGGGCCCAATGACATGACAAATCTGAAAGAACAGAATTTGTAGATTCTGCACATGCATTTATTTTTTTTTCATCTAATGAACATATTTTGTGGTAATGATATATAGGGCTTGGAAATGAGGTTCATTATTTTGGTAAGGATAATAAGTATACTAGTCTGAGATTTATACTGAGACTAGTATACTAGACTGAAATAATGCAGAAAAAAAACATTTGCACAATCATGCATTGAAGTTCAAAACAGTTTTATTATATAATGCTTCAGAAATACAAAAGCCAAAAAACAAAATTAAGAAAAACATTAAAACAAGCAACATTTCAACATATATTAATTATTATCAACTATGGTACACAACAGCTCTACAATAAAAGGGAGGAAGTGAAGCAGTAAAAATACAGGGTAAAGAAGGTTAAAGGACTACTTGGGGCCCACAGTCCAGGGTAATGGAGAGTGTGGGAAAGAGGCAAAGAAGCGAGTACATGCAGATTGGAATGGGTGGGGAATGGTGTGGGGGGCTCTGTGTGAGAAGATCAGCGAGAATCAAGGGGAAGATGGATAAGACAGTGGTGAGACCAGCCATGCTGTATGGTTTAGAGCCGGAGCTGGAAGTAGCAGAGCTGAAGATGTTGAGGTTCTCTTTGGGAGTGGCACAGTTGGACAGGATTCGGAACCAGTACATAGGCTCATGTTGGACGTTTGGGGGATAAAGTTAGGGAGGCCAGATTAAGATTGTTTGGATGTGTTCAGAAGAGGGAGAGTGAGTATTTTGGTAGGAGAATGTTGGACTACCAGGCAGGAAGCAAAGAGGAAGACCAAAGAGAAGGTACAGTACAAGGATGCAATAAATGAGGATATGAAGCTAGTGGGTGCAAATGTTGACGATGCAGAAGATAGGAAGAGGTGGAGAGAGATGATGAATGTAACAGGGTGTTTTTTTTTCCTCATTTTTTGCTAGCGTTCTTCCTTCTGTACTCCTTGAACACTTCTGGGTTGCTGTATAATTTTTCCCTGAACTTTGTTAATCTGGCCTGTGCTACAGTATAGCAGTCACTTGCTGACTGTCTACAATGAAACAAATCATAAAGCAAAATAACAACAGTTGGTAAAATTTTAATTAATATTAAATAAGAGATATTTAAAAGTCATACACAATATGCTCAAATTCTCATTCCCAAAACATAAGTTCCCATTACCGCAACTGGCCTTAAATGTTGTGGTGTATGAGAATGGTGTTGCAGAGGATGAGGGGCCTCAGGATGTTTTGCTAACTATAGTATACAGAAGCCGTGATGGTGCATATAATTAGACCTTTTTTTTTTATACATTTACATAAAAAATTGTAAGTTTAACAGTTTTCAAAATGTAGAAAATGTCCTGTTTCAGGAATGAGAATTGAAATGTTCTGTCATTCTGACAATAGAATATTTAATATTTAACTGGAGAGATATAAAGAATAGATCTTACCTGGTAGCCATCTTGAAGTAACTGTCCCATGTGCTCCATCACTCATAATCAAACTTTATTTTAATTCTGTACAGTCTTATGCAAAAGTTTAGGCATCCCTTGATAAATAACAGATTTTTTTTATTTTTATTGAAAAGACGTTAACACAGCCTCTCTTGCAAATAGAAAAAAATGTACAATATTTCCAGCAAACACTGATGCATAGTTACTTCTTATGTCATAAATTGAACAAAAATAAATAATAAAAACATTATTATGGCACTGTGCAAAAGTTTGGGCACCCTAACAGTTCCAGAGTCTCAGATTCTTTTTATAAGGTTTCATTAGTAAATGCCAGTTTCAAATCTTTACAAATACTTTGACTGTTCAAACCTTGTGCACACACTTGCAGACACTCAACAACCATGGGTTCCTCTAAGCAGCTGTGTAAGACTCTGAAAATAAAAGTTATTGATGCCCACAATGCAGGAGAAGGCAACGAGAAGATAGCAAAGTGTTGTCAGCTTGCAGTTTCCACAGTGAGAAATGTAATGAAGAGATCGCAATTCAGGGGAACTGTGGAGGTCAAGATGAGATCTGGAAGACCAAGAAAACTCTGGGAGAGAACTGCTTGTATGCTGGTCAGAAAGACAAATCAAAAATCCAATTTGACTGCAAAAACCCTGCAGGAAGATTTAGCAAACTCAGGAGTGGTGGTGCACCGTTCCACCGTGCAGTGATGCTTGCACAGACAAGACTTTTATGGAAGAATAAGCAGAAGAAAACCTTACCTGCGTCCCATCATAAAATCCAACGTCAGCTATATGCAACAGGACATCTACAGAAGCCTGATGGAAACAATTAAATTCAATTCCATTTTATTCCTATAGCAATTTTAACAGTGGTCATTGTCTCAAAGCAGCTTCACAAAATGAAAAGAAAATTTATGGAAGTGTGTATGTGGGAGACAAATGTATAATGAGATAATGAGATTGTCCCTGATGAGCAAGCCAAGGGTGATGACGAAAGTGGCAAGGAAAAACTCCCTGAGATGGCAATAGGAAGAAACCTTGAGAGGAACCAGACTCAACAGGGAACCCATCCTCATCTGGGTGATAACGGATAACAGAAATTATATAACATTGTGTGTGTTATGCAGCTGAAATTTTATTTAAATTAACATGTAGTCCAGTTCAGCACGGGGATGCGTCAGCAGGTGCAGAGGGCAGATGGGCTCTGGATCACTGGGAGCTCAGGAGCAGTATGTGTAGATCCAAACCAACATGAAGCAGAATCCAGCTGGAGCAGGTCCTTCTCTGGATGCCTCAGGAACCTTGCAGGGTCTGCCTCGGTCTACTGAAGCTGGCACAATCTCCAGATGCCTCGGGATGGATAGAGAAAGAAAGAACAGGTGGAAAGAATTAGCGTAGCTGTCATTCAGGATATTTGTACTGGAGTATAAGGTAAAGAAATTAATTATGTGTATGCCAGATTAAAGAGATGCGTGTTGAGTCTACTTTTAAATTGGGAAACTGTGTCTGAGCCCAGAACACTGTCAGGAAGGCTATTCCAAAGTTTTGGTGCTAAATATGAAAATGCCCTACCTCCTTTTGTAGATTTCAATATTCTGGGAACTACCAGAAGTCCGGAGTTTTGTGATCTTAAGGAGCGTGGTGGATTGTAACGTGTCAGAAGTCTAGCTAGATATGTGGGAGCTAAAGCATTTAATAAAAAGTAATGCTACTTTGTAATTAATTCTTAAGTGACCAGGTTGCCAATGCAGGCATGATCGTATTGAGGTTATATGATCATATTTTCTAGATCTAGTGAGAACCCTAGCGGCTGCATTTTGGACTAACTGTAGCTTGTTAATTGAGGATGCAGGACAGCCACCCAGTAGTGCGTTACAGTAGTCCAGTCTGGAGGTCATGAATGCATGAACCAGCTTTTGGGATTGTTTTGGTTTCTTGCCATCAGTTGGCTCAGATGCTCGGCCCTAGCAGCTTTTAGAGTCTGTCTATAGCTGCACATACTGACTTTATACGAGATTCTAAAAACTTCTAATTTAGTTTTTCTCCATTTTCGCTCGAGGTTACTGGTTGCTTTCTTTAGGGCACGAGTATGACTATTGTACCATGGTGCAAGTGTTGTATCTCTGACTTTTTTTATTCTGATGGGAGCAACAGTGTCTAACGTATGGGTAAGTCACTTCATCTAGATCATCTGCATTTAGTGGTCTGATAAGAAACAAGTGCTGTGGACCGATGAAGTTAAAATCGAACTCTTTGGCCACAATCAGCAAAGGCATGTTTGGAGAAAAAAAAGGAGCAGCATTTCATGAAAATAACACCTTGCCAACTATTAAGCATGGGGGCAGATCTATCATGCTTTGGGGTTGTGTTGCAACCAGTGGTACAAGAAACATTGCACGGGTGGAGGGAAGAATGGATTTCACTAAATTGTAAGCACATTTTAGTAAAATATACTTGTGTATGCAACAATGTAACAATATTAATCAGTATAATGATATTCATCAAGCAATACAATAATAATTAATCAATATTAATCTTAGTGAGAAAAATACAGAAGGAAGTAGGGACAAGATCGGTATGCAGAAGTAAGCAGAGAACAGGATCCCATGCATAGAAAAGAACAACTTAGTTGTGTGAGAAGGCAAGGGGGCAATCAGAGTTGAGTGGCGCAGTGCATCAATGACATAGACGGCTGATACTTAGCCTAGATGAGGCCCACAGAGGCCCCGTCAGTGGCAGGTTCTGTAGGGTTATAATCTGTACCGTCCATGCTGTCTGAGCTGTTCAGAATAAACCAGTAGAGCCGTAGAATAAACCAGGAAAACCAGGAATGTATAGTAAAATTAAGCGCCATCCTGATTGTTTTTTTTTATAAACTAAACAAGAGAGGTGTAAAGATAATGGAAAGCAATTTGCAAGGAAAATTAATTATAATGGGAAAAAATATAATCATGATGTTCAGATGATGTAGGGAGTCAGATGACAAGGTATATGACGTAACATGATAGAAAAACTTTGGAGTTTGGGAGAATTTCTTTGAAAACGGTAGACTATAATGGGTTAAACCTTTGGTAAAGAGTGGTCTGTTGCTCAGTGGTCCATAGTCCTCTTTTCTGATGAGAGAGCCTGGAGGAATAATGGAGAGGCACACACTGCAAGATGCTTGAATTCCAGTGTGAAGTTTCCACAGTCTGTGTTGATTTGGGGGGCCATGTCATCTGCTGGTGTTGGTCCACTGTGCTTCATTAAGTCCAGGGTCAACGCAGATGTCTACCAGGAGATTTTGGAGATTTATGGGGATGCTGACTTCATTTTCCTAGATGAACATAACTATTTAAGTACAGTCTACATGAGCACCAAGTTACAGTATGTCACAAAAGTGAGTACACCCCTCACATCTCTGCAAATATTTAGTTGTATCTTGTCATAGGACAGCACTGCATAAATGAATTTTTGACACAATGAAAAGTAGTCAGTGTAAAGTTTGTACAGCAGTGTAATTTTATTGTCCCCTCAAAATAACTAAAAATACAGCAAATAATAGATGAACACCTGGCAACAAAAGTGAGTACACCCCTAAGTGAAAATGTGCAATGTCAATATTTTGTGTGGCCACCATCATTTTCCAGCACGGCTTGAATTCTCTTGGCGATGGAGTTCACCAGAGCTTCACAGGTTGCCACTGGAATCCTCTTCCACTCCTCCATCACAACATCATGGAGGTGGTGGACATTTGACACCTTGTGCTCCTCCACCTTCCTTTTCAACCCCCCAGAGGTGTTCTATGGGGGTTAGGTCTGGAGACATGCTTGGCCCTCAGCTTTACCCTCAGCCTCTTTAGCAAGCCAGTGGTCATCTTGGAGGTGTGTTTGGGGTCATTATCATGCTGGAACGCTGCTCTGCGGCCCAGTTTCCGGAGGGAGGGGATCAGGCTGTGCTTCAGTATGTCACAATACATGTTAGAATTCATGTTTCCCTCAATGAACTGTAGCTCCCCAATGCCATCAGCACTCATGCAGCCCCAGATCATGACACTCCTACCACCATGTTTGACGGTAGGCAAGACACACTTGTCTTTGTACTCCTCACCTGATTGCCGCCACACACGCTTGACACCATCTGAACCAAATCGGTTTATCTTGGTCTCAACAGACCACAGGACATGATTCCAGTAGTCCTGGTCCTTAGTTTGCATGTATGCAGCAAATTGTTTGCGAGCTTTCTTGAGGCTTCTTTCTAGGATGACAACCATGCAGAGCAATTTGATGCAGTGTGCGACACTGACAGACTGTCCTCCCGTTCCTTCAATCTCTGCAGCAATGCTGGACACTAAAACTCATCCGGTCTGTTTTCCAAAGCCAATCTTTGGATCTGACGCTGAGAACGTGCACTCAGCTTCTTTGGCCGACCATGCCGAGGCCTGTTCTGAGAAGAACCTGTCCTCTTAAAGCGCTGGATGGTCTTGGCCACTGGGCTGCAGCACAGTTATAGAGTGTTGGCTACTGTATCTTCTTATCTTTCTTAGCCATCTTTATGTAAAGCAAAAATTTGTTTTTTTTTCAGGTCTTCTGAGAGTTGTTTGCTATGAGGTGCCGTGTTGAACTTTCAGTGGCCAGATTGAGAGAGTGGAAGAGCTTTTATACCAAATTTAACTCACCTGCTATCTGGTGACACCTGAGACAGTATAATAAAGGATACTGTATGAAGTTTGTAGGACCTAAAATTTTACTTTGAGGTGATCACCTCCAGAGTATTTCCCTTAATTAAACCTACAGTACAGAGCAAAAGTTTGGACACCCCTTCTCATTCAGCGAGTTTTCTTTCTTGTGTTCTTTCTTGTGTTCTTTAGCCCAAACGCGTCTCTTCTGCTTGTTGCCTGTCCTTAGCAGTGGTTTCCTAGCAGATCTTCTACCATGAAGGCCTGATTCACACAGTCTCCTCTTAACAGTTGTTCTAGAGACGTGTCTGCTGCTAGAACTCTGTGTGCCATTGACCTGCTCTCTGATCTGAGCTGCTGTTAACCTGCGATTTCTGAGGCTGGTGACTCGGATGAACTTATCCTCCGCAGCAGAGGCGACTCTCGGTCTTCCTTTCCTGGGCCGGTCCGCATGTGACCCAGTTTCTTTGTAGCACTTGATGCTTTTTGTGACTGCACTTGGGGACATTTTCAAAGTTTTCCCAATTTTTCCAACAGACTGACCTTCATTTCTTAAAGTAATGATGCTACTCGTTTTTCTTTACTTAGCTGCTTTTTTCTTGCCATAATACAAATGCAACCTCTTTGAATGAGAAGGTGCAAACCTTTGGTTTGTACTGTATATTATGATTGCCCATACATTTTTGTGGGTGCTGATAAATGTGAATTGTCATAAAACAATAATAAAAGAAAAGTCTTCACATACTAATAACTTAATTTTCTGCCTGGCCAGGTCTTTTGAACTGTAATGTTCTGTTCTTTAACACTTTACCACATGATTTAACAGCACTGCATCTGCATTTGTTTCACTGAGGCTGGACTTTACTGTCAGATAAGACGTTCATTCTCAATCACTCTCATTTATACCACATGTCATCCAAATCTTTTTTTACTCATCCTTATTACTTTTAACCAATAGCAAAAAGTTCAAATATATCATGTACACCTGGAAAAAAATACACACTTGGCTTTGTGAAGCTTTCTCCAGCTGCATGTCCGGAAGTGCCCACAGAGTTCAGGAATCTGCCACTCTATTTCACCAATTGTCAAATTCACATGCTTTAATGACTGAATGACATGCACAGAATCTGCAGGTCATGGCAAACTTCTGTTTGCCATGGAGCTGCAATTTAATCGTTGCCATTTTGCTGATATACTTTAAGATCATACTGAACTTATACCTAGAGGTGGATGTTTCATATTTATGACTAAGTTAAGAAATTTCTTTATCAATCACACAAGAATTATTGAAAAAGATACTAAGCTTTTCTTCTTTGGTATTAGAGCAAGAAGTGTTAGTAGGAAAAATAAGCTGCATCACCTCAGTTCAGTCCCCTCCCTCTGCTCCTTCATCTTTTCTGATGGCATTCCTTTCATCTTCTCTTCCTCTCTGTGCACTTCTTCAACCTCAAGCAGATATGTTTGTCATTTCCATTCTCACTGGGAAGGCAATCAGTGTTGTGAGCCACATCACATATTCCTGATTATGTTGATTATTGCAGACTGAATTTTGCATCATGTACTTGTCTTCAGGCCAGCTCCCTGAGTTATGTGAAAATTAAAGTTCTCTAGGTTCATGTGAAGTTGGTCTAAATTCCTTACAAAATACAAGTGTCCCCCAATGTATGTCCTCCAACCTATCTTGGGTCTGACAGCTTTTTGTTGACCTGCTCCAGTTCACCAGCTCCATGGTCTGTGCACGAGGGTTTTTCCTTCCATCTGACCCCACCAGTTCGACCTCAACTATGTAAGTGACATTGACAGACAATGTTACATATAAGCTGGCCAAAGCTAGCCAAACGAGGGGAAATTAAATAATATCAGTTTTATATTATCAGAATAAGAATTATATAAGACTTAATAACTCACCCATGGTAACAGCTTGCTGGATTCTCCCCCTCCATTCTCTGTCTCTTCACTGAGTCTCAGTGTTGTTCTGAGGAAAAGATTAATTCCTCCCACTGTCCAGAACAGCCTCAGAAAACTGTACAGCATGTGACATCTTCCACCATATGCAGAATAGTGCATGTCGTTAGTCGTTCATGAATGTTTCGTTCCATTTGAACGAATCTTTAACCTGACTCAGAAGAACGAGTAGTGCACATGTATGCGCAAATCATCGCAAAACCTCCATAGGTTATGTACAGAAAACAGAATTGAGCGGTTCTCAACGAATCTTCCAAGTCCCAAGTCATTTGTTCTTTTGTCACGTGACTCCCACAGACGCTATAAAGTGCAATAGATTCAAAAGAAGGAACGACTAGGACTAGAAGAAATGATGGTGAGCTGCTCATTCTGATTATAATATGTCCTTAGCTGCATTGTAATATTTTCATTCCTGGAACTATGGACAAAATATGTGTATGTAGACGTGGTGGGGGTCTGTTTATTGAAAATGTAACATTTTATTTTATTTCTGGTCAAAATAACGAAATGAACTAAATGACTCATAAAAAGATTCGTTCATTATGATGAACGAGATTCAAAAAACCGAGTCACTAAAATGATTCAAACTTCCCATCACTAATGCAGAAAACTCACTAAATCTGAATATATATTGGGTCTGTGTTTGTTTGTATGTTGGGGGCCTTGTATGTAGATTACCCAGACTATTTTCCCTGTGAATAGCATGTGGGCGTGTCCTGTCTCAGGGCATTATTAGATAATGATAAGTGACGGAAAGACTGTGCCTTACCTTGGATTTATAAACTGAGGGAATTTAATTTTATTTAACTTGCTTTATTTAAAAGTAGACCGTTAAGCTTTTTATAGATATATTTCTTATGTCGGTGTTTGAAGTTGAGTTTCAGTTAATTTTAGGGACTCGTTTCAGAAAGGTATTCACTTAGACTGAGACGGCTGAAAGAGCACCATGTTTATTTTCTTTATTTTACAAAAGCACAATGTTTTGTACATTGTACCTTTACAGATTCAAATGATGTACTATACTTATGTACAATATATGACCAAAAGTGACAGAGCATTTAAAGTGGACCTGCCACAGCAGGTGCATCTGCATACAGCTTTTGTATGTGATTGATGTCTTCACACAGCTGTAAATGTGTTTTAATTACGAGATTACATAAATATTATTTCTCTTCACCTGAGCTAGAACAAAGTGGAGCCTCATGGGCTTCAGATACATGATGATAAGAGATCATTGTCATATTGCAGGTTGTCACAAGTGCAGGTTAATTTTTTTTTTTTTACTTTATATATTGTATCAATTATTTTTATGCATTTATTTTTTTGAGTTGTGGAACGAATAATTTGAGTTTTCATTATTTCTTATGGGAAAATTAGATTTAGTTTACAAGTGTTTTGGAATACGAGCCTGCTTCCGGAATGAATGTACTCGTAATCCAAGGTTCCACTGTAGTGTTGTTTTAATTTCTTTTTATGCCAGTAGTATTCGTACAGTTTCATTATCAGTTATTTAGGGCTCAGTAGAACATTGTTGAATTCCTTAATGGCCAGCTATTGAATGTTATTATGTCAATAAAAATCCTTATTGCTCATGTCAAAATGAGCTGTAGAGTCATTTCGTTGTTATTTCCTTGTTGTTTAAAGCATTAACAGCTTGATGTGGGGTCACTACACTTAAAAACCAAATGGTACCGAGCGCAACAACTTTAGAGCCATTTTTAAAATCTGGAGACGTCGGAAGAGGACGGTAGTAATGGGGGGCTAATGTAACATTTTGTAGTCATTATACAGTTATATGTCTCAGCTAAACCATGATGAGAAAAACAAGCTTACTAAAGTTGAGCAATGTGTGCAGTACATAAGAGACTGGATTTTAACTAACTTCCTTTTGCTTAATCCTAATAAGATAGAAGTTCTATTCATAGGACTGCAGTTATAAGCAAGCTTTTAGACCAAACGGTAGATGGCCTTCCTGTTCCATCAAGTACAACAGTAAAAGACCTCATTTTGATTATAGATTCCAGTCTTTCATTTGAAGCTCATTTAGATAATATCACCAGGATAGCATTCTTTCACTTCAGAAATATTGCCAAGATAAGGAATATATTGTCACTAAATTATGCCGAAAAACTAGTTCATGCTTTTATCACCTCTAGGTTGGACTATTATAACGCGTTACTAGGTGCAAGCTTCAGTGAACAAGCTTCAGTTTTGGTTTTTGATTTTGAGATTTTGTATTATGCATTGTAATGTTACTCATAATCTCCAACTCATCAATCTTCAGCAATCTTTGTAATTTTAAAGGTCTTGTGTGCAACAAAGCTCAACACTTCCAGTTTGCTGCCAGTGACTCAAAAACACAACCGAGCCTGAGCTTGCTGATTATTTTTTGGCTGTTTGGTCAAATGGGTCATTCTTGCATTACAGTTAAAGATGGGCATTATGGAATAGGTTTTTATTTTGTAGCATCTTTTTTTCCCTGAAAATGTAGCATGACCAAAAGAAAATATAGCTGCCACCACCATATGTGGACCAGGTCCAACCACATGGTATATTGGAAATTTATAGGCCCAGGTTCTGCTTACTCACATTACCACTGGGGACAAGCATGTGTGTTTGGTTTGCTAGTCAAATTTATTTAAAAGAGGGATTGTCTCCCAGATTTTTTCTCCCAGAGTGCAATTACATGTTATTTTTGTTGTTGTTGTTTTAGATAGTATATATGATTTTGAAAGAAGTGTAACAAATTATTTTTTATATTTTTCACATTACATTACTTCTCCCAAAGGCACTTTGTAGTCTAATCCAGATAGGTGACAACTTCAGACCTCCTTTTTCTGTCAGCAAAACATATAAATCTTAAGTGTATCTGCAGATCTGATATATTTGAATAAAAATTTTAATGAATACACACTGATTAATATTTCCGAAATGTCATCTTAAAATCATGATAGTAGCCTCCATTTTAGAAAAGTCTGGATTTAGTCTAATTTGTCTGTGGTGTTACTTTCTTTCCTGTGAAACCCAAGAACCAATAGTTTGATCATACAGTAGTTAGACAGTTAGTTAGTGTCAGAAATGCCATATTTTTAATAAAACACATAGGACATATATTTTTAATCTATTACTTTCATCTATTATTTTAATCTAGTATTAAACCTTGTAAAACCTGAAGAGTTATATTACATCTATGGTGGAATTTATTTTCTTATAAAGGCTATATAAAATATGAAGGCTATAAAGGTACCACAGTCCAACTTTACTGTTCCCTTTCAAAAGCTACACTCGATGCTGCGTGAAAACGCTATGGGAACATGTCTTTGTTCTCCGGTTGTGAAGCCTGTGCATGTCAAAACCGCCGAATACCTCGGCTTATAACCTCTGCCAGGCATGACGTCACCGAATAAGGTGCACCTGCAGGTTATAAAGGAGTATATAGGAGTGAACCGGAAACATCCTCAGATCTTTTTGTCTTCAGGACCGCTTTGTGTTTGCGTGATCTGGCAGACACCACGAGTCGGAATTCCCCCTTTCCAGGCTGACCTGCTGAAGGACCTGAGCACTGGCGGGGTTATTGATGACAGGGCGTTTGCAGAGCTGCGCCGAGCCACAGACCTGTCTCTCCGTGCAACCAAGCAGACGGCCTGTGCTATGGGCCGTTCTATGGCTGCCATGGTATCCACGAAGAGGCATCTGTGGCTGAACCTCACGGGCATCAAGGATAAGGATCGTGCTGTCCTTCTTGATGCCCCTGTCTCGCCTTCCGGCCTCTTTGGCGAAGCTATTAATCCCGTCGCCACTAGGTTTCGGGAGGCGAAGCTATATGAACAGGCCTTTGGGAGGTTTCCTCCCCGCCGTGCTCAAGGTCCCGGCCAGGTCTGGCCCCTATCAGGCGTGAGGTGCAGAAGGAGAGCATGACCAGCCGCGCACCCCCTCGTAAAGACTGGGGTGGGGCTTGCCGCTCTTCTCAATCTGCCTCAAAAAGACCGGACCTGAGGAGCTTCCTCTCTTCAAAGAGGAAGCCCTGAGGCTCGTGCGCCCGGGGCCATGGGGGTGTCTCCCCCCAGGGAGGGGCACCAGGATTTCTGTCACAAAACAGGGTCTCCTCCCTTGCACTTCCAGGAGGCCGGTGTTCAATCCCCGCCACCACTGGTGTTTCAGGGAGCGCCGTCTTCAATGAAAAGTTGGGTGTTTGGTCATCTCCTGCCACACTTCAGGATACCCAACACCTCACAACCCCCCATCCAGCCGAAGTGTCAAAGCTCGTGCCCCTTTTGGAGAAGCTGGCAGCGATGAAACTACTGCCAGGCGTATCTCCTTGGGTACAAAGGACTGTAGCCACAGGCTACAGGATCCAGTGGTCCACTTCCGTGGTCCACTTCCGTGAAACCGGACCGAGCATATCTTCTGGCCCAGGAGTTACAGACTCTGCTGGGCAAAGGGGCCATAGAACATGTTCCCCTCCCAGACAGAGAGTCGGGCTACTACAGTTGGTACTTTTTGGTGCCCAAGAGAGATGGTGGGTTGCGTCCGATCTTGGATCTATGTTGACTGTCAAAATGATTGTTTCTCAAATCCAACCAGAGGATTGGTTTGTGACAATCGATCTCATGGACGCATATTTCCATATAGAAATATTGCCACAGCACAGGAAGTTCCTGAGGTTCGCTTTCGGGGGTGAAGCTTACCAGTATCGGGTCCTTCCATTTGGCCTAGCTCTGTCACCCCGCACATATACAAAATGCATCGATGCGGCTCTGGCTCCTTTACAACTCCAGGGTATCCGTATTTTGAATAACATATACAATGCGGGCACAGCTGTCTCCTGCTCGTGTCGAATCCATTCTCAACACCCTGAAGGAAATCAAGCTAGGCCAGAAGGTTACTGTTCATCACTTTCAGAAATCTCTAGGCCTCATGGCAGCTGCGTCCACGGTGATACCTTTGGGCCTTCTGCACATGAGAGCGTTTCAGCTGTGGCTAAGACCCAGGGGGTTTCATTCATGGGCCAATCCCCGGAGGCTAATAAGGGTAACGTGCCGGGGCTTCGTACCCTTTCTATGTGGTTCAGACCCCGATTTCTGACTTTGGGTCTCACTTTAGGTCCGTCTTGTTGTCGCAAGATGCTAACGACAGACGCTTCCCTCACGGGCTGGGGTGCGGTCTTGGATGGCCGTCCAGCACAAGGGAGCTGGAGAGGTCATCTTCTCGCATGGCACATCAATTGCCTCGAAATGATGGCTCTGTTTCTGGCCCTGAAAAACTTCCTCCAGCAGTTGAGAGGCTACAATGTCCTAGTGCGGGTGGACAGCACTGCGATAGTCTCGTACATAAAGTCTTGTTTAATGACTTGGTGGAGCTGGGTCTTGAACAGACTTCTGATCAATACTATACAGAGTGTGTGTGTGTGTGTGCATTTTTCACAGTTCACAGGGGTCAGTTTTCACAGGGGTCAGGTAATAAGACTGCAAGTGGAATCTGATGGAATGTGTTTGATATATCTGTATATCCAGTCATCCATTTTAGGGCAGGTGAGATGCAGGACATCTATTTAATTTCCATGTTGTCACAACTGTCCTGCTGAAATTTCTTGTCAATTAAGTGTCAACATCATGGCAATTATTTAATATTCAACCATTTTCAGCATTTTTCCAGGAATGTTCAAATGCTGGAACACAGAGTTTAATGTAGCAGTATGTCATAGTTTGTAAGACATAATTTGTATTTTTATGCAAGAGAATATTGCCAATGATTTGCCAATTTAATTATATTTTGGTATTGATCTTATCACCAAACTTCAGCATAAAATAAAACAAAGGACGAAAAAAAAAAAAACTTTTTCACAGATATTTAGTTTTTTCCAAATGGTGGCAGCAAAACACAAAGCCTCAACATAAAGCAGTGTAAAACCTAACATGCTACAGATCCAAACATATACAATGTATATACTGTATGTATCCAAATATGTATATAAACATAAAAGCTTCTGGCTAATGGGCTTTTAGCCCATTCTAGCGTTGTGCAGGTCTACAATCATGTGCCTGCCCATGGTGGTAAGGTTTGAATGGAATATAGAGATTCTGTGGACAGATGGGCTTTATACACAAAAATGGGGAAAGAAGTCAAGGGAGATTAGCACAAACACTGTAGAGAAGCTATAACTTGAATTGAAAGGATATTAATCATTTTGGTACTGTAAAAAGTTATTAAATCATCTAATTTAAAGCGTACATCACACATACATAGTCATAATCAAATCATCATTGTTATGGTAATACAATACAATATTTGGGGTAAACGTTATTTTCTATATGTTATTTTTGTGTAATTTTTTATTTTATGGAATTGTATGTATGTGTGAATCTGACCATTTGATATCACAACCAGTAACATGTACAGTATATGCTGAAATGGTTATTAATTAGTCTAAAAAAAAAAAAAAGGTAATTCTTACCTCTGAATGGAACCAGATTTTCAGCCATTCCACCCACTTGTCCCAGACATCCCTGAACAGGTCTTATCTCATGATAATCGAATCTGAGCACCATTTTAATAAACATTTCAAGGGACATGGGGGCACAAAATATTGGACTTCCAGTGTCAGCCTTCCAAAGACTAGAAGCAGCCTCACTTCGAGACCTGTACACGTAGCTCACATTCATGGACATCCCTTCTTGACCATAGCGTCCCTTCCATGTTTGTCATTTCAGTTTTTTTTTTTTTTTTTTATGTTTAAATGACTTGTGTAAGCAGTGAAGATCTAAAGCAAAACAAGGCCTCTGAGTTTCAGGTTACAGGTATATTTTAATGTTGAATTATTAGTGCTTAAAACTGGAAAAAAAAAAAGGTTGATTTAGGGTTTTATAACAAAGCAGTAATAAACAAGCCATAAGCAGCATTTTAAATATAACTGCTATTTATAAAATATATGATTGTAAAAGGTTAAAAATAAGCATTGCATTTTTAGCTAAAATAGCTAATAAAACAATTTAGATTTAAGATTTTTTTAAAGTAAGTTGTTGTTGTTTGTGGCCATTCGGCTGCTTCCATCGAGGGGATGCCACAGCGGATTGCAACATCGATCACTATTTAAAAAAAAAAGGTTTTGTGCTTTTTGTTAATGCTGCCATGATGCCAGAGTTGTGACTCCAATAATGGTCCATTAAAATGAAGTCATGGCATCACACAGTAGCTCATGTTACAAACAGACATTTTTAGCAGACACTTAATTAATATATTTTGCAACTACAAATATATATATATATACTATTATATAATAACAAACTGAAATAATTCATATACAGTGAGGAAAATAATTCTTTTATTTTAGACCCTTCATTTCTTTGTAAGTTTGCCCACTATTTTTTTTTTTTTTTTATCTTGGGATCATTGTAAAGAATAGTTTAAATCAATATACAATGATATAATAAATTTTAATGTGTTAATGTTTTGTAGTGTTATTGTTATGGTTGATTGGATATATTTATCTTTCTTTTGCCTTATAGCTATACTCAGTGATGCTAAGAAGTTGATCGGCATCTCTAGTCCTCGGCTGACCTAGCTTAAACTCAGACTTACTGCCGAACATATCACAAAGACTTGGTCAGCTCTGTTAATACCCATTTTAGAACAGCTAAAGATTGACCAGAATGATTCATGGATTGACCTAAACAGAGACATGGACACTTGAAAGTGGACAGATGGGACCAACACTTCAAGCATCCAATGGTATCCTGAACAATCAGATCATTATTTTGAAGTGCTCAATTATTTTGGCCCATGCATTATTCCTTCTGTCAAATCAGTGATTACTGATTAAACTTTTTTGTCAGATAATAAAGTAATAGTTGATGAGGGGTAAATAAATCTAATTGAATACATCAATATTAGTAAACAATGGACAACCTGTTAATTTCTATAGAAACAAAGCATGTGGTATAGTAACTTAATATGAGCAATGATGCAGTGACACAATGACACAGTGTAATTATGTGACCCCTCATATGCTATAATGGTGAATTAATATCCTGGTTTGTCTGGTTTAGTTCTGGTTTTATGTTTGGAGCGAAGATACATTTCAAATTAAGACAAAATATTAAGCTGCAAGCGGTGAGGGAGACCTGGGATGGTATGAAAACCATCACGGGCTGTAAAAAAAAGGACAGAAGTGTAATAGTTGTCGATCCCCTGCAGTTCGATGACAGCATCCTACTCTGTCAGACCCTCTCCTCCATCTCCACCTCGATAAGTGTGCTTTCAACACAATTGATAAACAAGCTGACTGACATGCAGGTGGATTCACATCTGGTGATCTGGATCACAGTAACCTAACTAGAAGGCCACAGTATGTCAGGATGAGGGTCTGTATCTCTGAAATCCTTTCCAGCAGCACAGGAGCACCACAGGCGACTGTCCTTGCCCCTATCCTGTTCACTCTATACACCTTGAACTGGGAGTCATGCCACATGCAGAAGTTCCCAGATGACACTGCCACTGTGGGGTGTATTAGGGATGGACAGGAGGATGAGGTTGGTCAAGGACTTTGTGGTGTGGTGCAATCTAAACCAGCTACAAATAAACATCATTAAGACCAAGTAGATGATTATTTACTTTATTAGTTATTATCATGGTGTTACATGCACAATTCTCATCTGTTAGCTTCATGGTCTGTTCAGTTACTCTAAATATTGCATACTTTGCCATTTACACACAGACTAAATGTCATTGTCACTTTCATGCAGCTCTTTACACAATTAACTGTTGCACTGTTGTCATTTTGCCACATTTAAAATGGCACATCATGGCTGAACTGCACTTAACCTCATTTCTCTTATTTTGTTTTTTTTTTATTTAAAATTTTTGATTTATATGCTTTATTTATATACTCATTATATATCTTGAGATGACTATTAACGATTAACTATTAACTAATCTACAACTTAACTTTGTGTTACTGTCCCTATGGCTGCTGGATATTTGGAATTTCCTTCAGGGTTGTCACGACACGCCAAGCCAAGCCACACCCCGCCAGGATCACCTGAGCACTCCTGTTCTATGTTCCCAACCGTTCCTTGCATCTCACCCTCGCACCTCGCCAAGCTCACACTCCTTCCACTGAAGGGCTCAAGGTCCTTCAGTCCACATGGGCATTCATCACGGAGCTCTCCCTTCCCGCGCCCCGCGTTACTCCCTGCCACCTCACCACAAGGCTCACCTTGCTCACGCCGGCCCCTGTGCACTTCCGCGTTCCAGTGAGGCTTCTTCTGCTTCACGCTCACACACTGCGCAGCGTGGAGTTAAAGCCAGACCATGTATTAAAAGCCACCATATTCCCTGCTTAGTCAATCACAAGCACTCATAAGCGCCCCGTTATTTATACCTGGGATCTGCTTACACAGTCTGCACTTGGATCCATCACGCCCTCTAGCGAGCCTGACAGGGATCAATTTCCTATCTATTTATCTATGTATGTTTAAACATTGCAGTTATCACTAGTCACCTGCTCAAATTTCTCTTATTCTAATCAATTTTCTTCCATTTCTTAAAATTATACTAATCTAATTTTGGACTAATTTTGTTTTTTGATTGATTAACAAAATCTTAATTCTGATTTAAAGATTTATTGGACACTAGAGGAAAACAGCATTGGAGAACACCACATTGACCTTGAGGGTGTAGCCAGATGGAAACATCTTCCACAAGGTAAAAACTAACAAAAAAAAAAGGAATGACCTGGAAATACATCACTTGCAATTTTTTAAAATTTGCCATCAATTTAAGCAAACTGCAAACCTGAAACTATTTTCTTTTTCTTTCTCTATTTTCCTTAGAAACATTGAATAACACTGCACTGCTTGTGACATTCCCTCTTTGACTTTAAATGCACATTTATTTTTGCAGTTTTTGCAATAGACGATGGAAATTATTTTCAGGGTTTATTTTAAAAACCCTATTAAAGTCAAGGACTTGTTCAAACACTGGACCACAGGGTTTAATGTATCAGCATTTCATAGTAAAGGAGAGTGTTTGTTTATATAAAGCATGTAGTAATAACCAAGAATTGAGTTTAAATAAAAAATAAGAAAAAGTTAAATATTTGAGATTCATGATGTCACACTCTAAACAGATAATTAATAGTTTGGTTTAGTACGCTACACAATCATGGAAAGACTGGTGAGTTGACAGTTGTCCACAAAATGAAGTGTGGTAGCAAACTAATCCTGGCGGGCCAAAGTATTTTTCATTTTATTTGGAAATCAAGGACCCAGAGTCTGGAGGAAGAGAGGAGAGACACAGAATCCAAATTGTTTGACGTCCAGTGTAAAGTTTGCACAGTCAGTGGTTTGCCCAGCCATGCCATCTGCTAGTGTTGTTGTGTTTGATCAAGTCCGAGGTCAGCACAGCCCTCTACCATGAATTTTTAGAGCAATTCATGCCTCCCTCTCGGCTTGATGAAGATACTGATTTCATTTTCTAGCAGGACTTGGTACCTGCCCACACTAAGTACTAACACCTGGCTTAAGGACCATGTTATCCCTGTGCTTGATTGGCCAACAAACTCGCCCAACATAAAACCCCATACAGAATCTAGAATGAAAGATCTAAGACACTAGACCCAAAAACGCAGAAGAGCTAAAGACAGACTATCAGAGCTACCTGGGCTTCAATAACACCTCAGCAGTGCCACAGACTGATCGCTTCCATTCAAGTGTGCCAATCACTTCCATGGTTACAGGTGTATGAAATCAAGCACCTCGAGGTGCAGACCGCTTCTACAAACATTTGTAAAAGAATGGGTAGCTCTCAAGAGCTCTGTGAATTTCAGCATGGTACCATGATAGGATGCCACCTGTGCAATCCAGCCATGGAATTTCCTGACTACTACATATTCCAAAGTCAACTGTAAGTGGTATTATAGCAAAGTCGAATGCCGTGGTGTAAAGCATGCAACCACTAGAACATTGGAGACATGTCCTCTGGAGTGACAAATCACACTTCTCTGTCTGGCAATCTGATGGACGAGTCTGGACGAGTGACTGTGTGACTGCACTGTGACAAGTGTAAAGTTTGGTAGAGAGGGTAATATGATCTGGGGCTGTTTTTCAGGAGTTGGGTTCGGCCCCTTAGCTCCAGTGAAAGGAATTCTTAATGCTTTAGCATACCAATAAAATTTTTTGCCAATTTCATGCTCACAACTTTGTGGGAACAATTTGGCGATGGCCCCTTCTTGTTCCAATATGACTGTATACCAGTGCACAAGGCAATGTCCATGAAAACATGGATAAGCGAGTTTGGTGTGGAAGAATTAACTGTCCTGCATAGAGTCCTAACCTCAACCTGATAGAGCACCTTTCTGAGAAATTAGAGTGTAGACTGCGAGCCAGGCCTTCTCGTCCAACATCAGTGTCTGACCTCACAAATGAGCTTAAGGAAGAATGGTCAAAAATTCCCATTAACACACCCCTAAACCTTGTGGAAAGCCTTCCCATAAGAGTTGAAGATGTTACAGCTGCAAAGGGTGGGCCAGCATTATATTAAACCCTTTGAATTAAGAATTGGATCTGACTCAGGCTCAACTGCATGTGAAAGCAGGCAGGTAAATGATGTATTGTCTTGCCTTATTCTACAGGAAGCTCCTGAACATCTGTTTTGTAAGAAGGTGATGAGGGTTGCATGTCACTGCATCCAGCCTGCTTTGACCATCTTGCTTTGACTTATGGAAAAAAGAACCATTTAGTGTGTGGTGTCTAATTGGCTATAACATGAAATTGCTCAAGCTCAGAATGTTAACTTTTTGTATTTCAGTTGTATCTCACAGACATACCAACATTGGTTAGTCGTTGTTAATCTCCTAATTACTTGCTTTATTCCAACATCTAAAGACTGCAATATGAGCAATGAATGTTTTGACTCAGAATCCAGAATTGAATTTAATATTGTATCTGTGGGTTGCTTCTTCTCACAGCTGTGTAATAAGATACTCTTTCTGTGACGTGTAAACATGTGACAAGGGTGTGATGTTGTAAATGACACTTCTTTCCCTATGTAAAGCAGCAGGCTTGTTATGGTTGTAGAGTTCAACATAAAAAACTTGTTTCACATGTTATCCCTAAACTGGAAAATATTTTTTTTCTTAAAAAAAAAAAATCCAATCAATTAAATAGTCACAATCCACTTCTCCTAACTTTGTAAAGTACTGATTTGTTTCTGGTCTTTACTACATCATGTAAATGTTCTTTTATCATTGTAATGCTGTACATCTCATTTGTACTCCTATCATTTTACCTTAATGATAATTGAGGTGGTTGTACATTTTTCCTTTACATATATAGTTCTCTATATGTTAAATTTTATCTCACACTGTGTCACGAGCGACCGAGGGGAGAAGACAAAAACCTTAGCTGGTAGCCCGTGTTGCGTGGACGGTAGACCCAAACGCGGAAGTAGCGCGAGCAGGCAGGATAACCACGCATTTAATCTCAGAACTATTGGTGAAGTGATGAAGGGTTTGAGCTGGGAGATGTGGAATACCGGGTGGATCCGGAGCGACGCAGGCAGCTGGAGCCGGTAGGTGACAGGATTGATACAGAGGGTGATGCTATATGGACCAATGAACCTGGGTGAGAGCTTTTTGGATTCAGTGTAGAGGTGTAGGTTCTTTGTAGACAGCCATACCTTGTCACCTGTGTGGTACAATCGTCCCGGAGGGTGTCGACGGCGATGTTGTGAAGCGTAGCGAATGTTGGCGCGCTGGATGGCCTCTTTGGCTTCAATCCAGGACCGTCGACACCTTCGGACCAACTGTTGGGCCGAGGGGACTTCAACCTCCGGTTCTTGATGTTCGAACATCGGAGGCTGGAAACCCTGGCATACATCAAATGGGCTCAACTTCATGGCAGAGGAGACGTGGAGGTTGTGAGACAGTTCTGCCCAGATGAGGTAGCGGGCCCAGGAGCGCTGGCGGTCGGCAATGAAACATCTCAGGTAGCGCTCCAGTTGTTGGTTGGCCCGTTCCGTCTGACCATTAGTCTGGGGATGGTAGCCCGAGGAGAGACTGCAGGTAGAATTGATCAGATGGCAGAAGGCCTTCCAGAACCGTGCAGTGAACTGGGGCCCCCTGTCCGACACGATGACCTTTGGGAACCCATGCAGACGGACTACATGCTCTAGTATCAGCTCGGCTGTCTTTTTAGCTGACGGGAGTCCGGTGAGGGCCACCAGGTGCACAGCTTTGGAGAACCGATCCACTATGGTCATGACAACGTTCTTTCCTTCAGAGATAATGTGCAATGTGCGTCCAGGGTCGACGAGAAACTGGGAGTGGTTGGAGCTCCCCTGGTGTGGGTTGGTTGGAGGTCTTGACCCTGGCGCACACTGGGCACGCCTGGACGAACTGCTCAACGTCTTTGGCCATTGAGGGCCACCAGAAGGCGCGCTGGATGTACTGAAGGGTGCGCTGCGTGCCTGGGTGCCCTGACAGCGGTGAGGAATGACCCCACTGGATGACGTCGGCCTTGATGTTCCCGGGTACGTAGAGTCGTCCAGGCGGCACACCTGCTAGTTTGGTCTCCGTGGCTTGTGCCTGGCGAACCCTCGTCTCCAGTTCCCAACGGAGCGGGGCGATGATCTTGGAGGATGGCAGGACAGATGCGGGGTGCGCCCGGGGGACGTCCCCCTCATGTTGTCGAGAGAGGGCGTTGGCCTTGATGTTCTTTGACCCCGGGTGGTAGGATAGGTGGAAATTATAATGCTCGAAGAACAGAGCCCACCGCGCCTGCCTTGGGTTGAGCTGTTTCAGGTTTTTGATGGAGATGAGGTTTTGGTGGTCAGTCCAGACAATAAACGGTTCTCTGGCGCCCTGGAGCCAGTGTCGCCATTCCTTCAATGCCCAGTTTATGGCCAGCAGCTCGTGGTCCCCTACCCCATATCGCTGCTGAGTGGGGTCAAATTTTTTTAGATGAGGGTATCATCTAGGTAGACAAATACCCATCGTCCCAACATGTCCCGGAGCACGTCATTAATAAAGCTTTGAAAAGCTGCTGGAGCATTACAGAGTCCGAAGGGGGTGACTAGGCTTTCGTAATGTCCAGTAGGGGTAATAAATGCTGTCTTCCACTCATCGCCCTCTCTGATACGCACCAAGTTGTAGGCGCTCCGGAGGTCCAACTTTGTGAAAATAGTGGCACCAGAGAGGGCGTCCAGGGCTGAGTTGGTAAGAGGCAGCGGGTGTCGGTTTTTTATGGTGATGTTGTTTAGTCCCCGATAATCGACACAGGGACGTAATTCGCCCGAACTCTTCTTTACGAAGAAAAATCCCGCGGTGGCGGGCG
>JAAGKR010000562.1:57151-108969 GCA_011419295.1 Clarias macrocephalus | reverse complement strand
GGTAGGATAGGTGGAAATTATAATGCTCGAAAAACAGAGCCCACCGCGCCTGCCTTGGGTTGAGCTGTTTCAGGTTTTTGATGGAGATGAGGTTTTGGTGGTCGGTCCAGACAATAAACGGTTCTCTGGCGCCCTGGAGCCAGTGTCGCCATTCCTCCAATGCCCACTTTATGGCCAGCAGCTCGCGGTCCCCTACCCCGTATCGCTGCTGAGTGGGGTCAAATTTTTTGGAGAAGAAACTACAAGGGTGTAGTTTCTGGTCTGGACCCCGCTGAAAGAGAACAGCTCCAGCGCCCACCTCTGAAGCGTCCACCTCCACAACAAACTGTTGGTTAGCATCTGGACGGAGGAGAATTGGGGCAGTGGTGAATCGATGGCAAAGCCTGTGGAAGGCGGTGATGGCAGTGGAGTTGAGTTGAAAGTGATGAGGTGATGGGCGAGTCAGAGCGGTTAAAGGTGCTGCGACTGTACTGTAGTCCCGGATAAAGCGACGATAGAAGTTCGCAAACGCAAGAAACCGTTGAAGTTGCCTGAGAGTCTTGGGTAGGGACCAATGACGTACAACCTCCAGTTTCTGTGGGTCCATGGCCACACCCTGGGACGAGATGACAAAACCCAGGAACGTGGTGGAGCGCTTGTGAAAAGCGCACTTCTCCAACTTACAGTACAGTCGATGGGCGAGCAATCTCTTGAGGACCGCCCTGACGTGTTGGATGTGCTCTTCGGCGGTGCGGGAGTAGATAGATGAGGATATCATCTAGGTAGACAAATACCCATCGTCCCAACATGTCCTGGAGCACGTCAATAATAAAGCTTTGAAAAGCTGCTAGAGCATTACAGAGTCCGAAGGGGATGACTAGGCTTTCGTAATGTCCAGTAGGGGTAATAAATGCTGTCTTCCAGAGAGGGCGTCCAGGGCTGAGATGGTAAGAGGCAGTGGGTGTCGGTTTTTTATGGTGATGTTGTTTAGTCCCCGATAATCGACACAGGGACGTAATTCGCCCGAACTCTTCTTTACGAAGAAAAATCCCGCGGCGGCGGGCGATGAGGAGGGTCGGATGGTACGTCTCGGTGGGAGAGAGAGAATATAGACGGCCGCGGGGTGGAGCGGAACCCGGCTGGATCTCAATCGCCAGGTCACAGGGGCGATGAGGAGGAAGGTGGGTGGCGCGTCTCTTACAAAAGACCTCAGCCAGGTCCCGATATGCAGTGGGGATAGCGTTGGTGTTGACATCGGGGACCTCGGACTCCCTAGAGCACGTCCCAGCTGGCGCCCGTAGGCAGAGTTCGAGGCAGGGCGGCCCCCATTTTAGGATCCGGTTTTGAGACCAGGAGATGAGAGGGTCGTGTTGGAGCAGCCATGGATATCCGAGGATGATGGGTGGCGAAGAGATGGAGGTGAGGTGAAAACGGATTGATTCTTGGTGTTGATCAATGGTTAGGGTGATGGGTCGAGTCTGGATGGTGATAGGGCTGGTGGAAAGGGGCCGACCATCTACGGATGTTATTCGAACGGGCTGGGATAACGCCTCAGTCTCCACCCCCAATCTTTTGGCATAGGAGGAGTCAATAAAGTTTCCGGCGGCACCGGAGTCGATGAACGCGGAGCTTTGGACTCGTTTGTGGCCAAACTGGAGGTGTACCTGAACCATGAGACGCAAGATGCTGGGTGTGGTGGTGGCGAGATGGAGGTGACCTGGTGAGCTGCCCCCCTGATTCACTGGGCCTGGTCGTTTCCCGGGCGTGAGGGGCATATCACTCGATGATGGGCTGCTGACCCACAATAGGCGCAGAGTCCCTCCCTGAAACGTCGTTCTCGCTCTGCAGGGTTCAAGGAGACGCGTCCTAATTTCATGGGTTCCCCGGCTCCCGTGTCAACCACGGCGGAAGGTGGAGACCCGGCAGACGCCCAAACGGTGGTGGTGAAAGCTGGTGATCGGGGTGTGGAATGTGAGAAGAGGGGCGTAATGGGCGGCAGGGTTCGGGGAGCTGGCTTCGGGCGAGCAAGCAAGTGCTTGTCGATCCGGAGGGCGAGCTGGACCAAACCCTCCAGGGTAGCTGGAAGCTCTCGCCCGGTGAGCTCGTCCTTGATGCGAGACACCAGTCCTTCATAGTAAGCCGTCCGGAGGGCGGCATCCCCCCAGGTGGTCTGCACGGCGAGGGTGCGAAAGTCTGCAGTGTAACGGCTCACGGGCGACCCACCCTGCCGCAGATGGTACAGTTTGGTGTCGGTCTCCACCTCAGCTGCAGGATGCTCAAAGGTCAGCTTTAATTGGCGGGTGAACTCTCCATATGAGTAAGCCGTATCTGAATCTGACCTAAGAACCGCCGTGGCCCACTCAGCTGCCTGCCCGGAAAGCAGCGGGACGAGGAGTGCAACGCGCAGTCGGTCTGTGGAGTACCTGGTGGGATTGAACTCAAACACGAGATCCAAAGATGTTAAAAACACACTGCACTTCCCATCTGTGCCATCCCATTTATCCGGTAAGGCGCCTTTCGATAAGGGGGGAGGGGGCGGCCGTCACCGTCGCGGTGGGCGGGGCAACAGCCGGCTGAACAGCCGCCCCGCGGAGGGTCGCATTCTCCTGCCGTAGCTCCACCACCTCACGGCGCAAAACCGCGACATCTTGGAGCTCCTTACGGAGAAAAGCAACTTCACCACGAAGCTTATTGATCAGCTTGGCATGCTGGTCAACCACACCGCAGAGGCGGACAAACTCCACTGGGTCTACTGCTTTGGGCTCAGTCATTCTGTCGACCGAGGGGAGAAGACAAGGGGAGCAACCAAGGGGAGAAGACAAAAACCTTAGCAGGTAGCCCGTGTTGCGTGAACGGTAGACCCAAACGCGGAAGTAGCGCGAGCAGACAGGATAACCACGCGTTTAATCTCAGAACTCTCTTACACGAAGAGCAAGGATTTACACAAATAAACCCGCGTTCTAGCAACACACACTCAATCGAGGAAACAAACCGAATTGGTGAGTACTCACGTGAGAATCGGTAACGCATCGGCGAAGGCATGAATTGAACTCAATGACTGAGCGATGTGACGCGCCATCTTGTTTCCTTTTATGCTTTCCTGAAAGCGCGACCGTCTTACTTCCGGGTCCTCGTGCCGGTCGCGGAGTGAGTGTGCATGACAGTGTGTGTGTGTGCCCCCCCCCCGCCTCGTTCCCGATGTCTCCTAAGATAGACTCCACATAGACAGTCTACTGAGCTCCACAGCAGACACGAATGGAGAACATGGCCTCATGTTCTGGCCAGGTCGCGGATGACATAATTCCTAAGCCAACAAAGTAATCCAATTAGCTACATACAGTAACACAGCAGTACAGACAGGCGAGTCCAGAAAATGAATTAATGAATGTTTTGAGTTCATTAATGTTGGATCAAATTTATCTAGGTTTGCTCAACCTAGCCAACGTTTTATAATATTTATTAGACAATAATACGAATAGTTGTAGATAACACACACAGATATAAGAAAAAAAAATACATAAAATGAATTTTAAACAAATGAAATGGAAGCGTTTTCAGTTTTCAACAGAATTGTCTTACAAATCAGTTGGGTAATCCCCACACGGCTGACATTTTCCTCTGTAAAGCAGCTTTACAAATACTGTTAATGGCTATGATCATTAGAAAGTGATTAAATACCCCGATTAGTACTGCTCCACTCAGCAGCTCAAACAGATCATTAAGGGTGATAATGTCAGCCATGTGTGAATCAGGAAACTGATGTGTAAGACAAAAAACAGTGTTTGCTTGTTTATTTGTTCCATATAAATATCCATTATGGCTATCAGTTATCCTGTGTAGGGTAACAGCGGCACGAGGCACGGTACACACAGGATGGAGGGGATAAGCATACAGTATACACACCTCGAGCAATCTGGAAAAGACAATCAAGCAACACTGCATGTCTCTGGACTGTGGGAGCGTATTGAGGAAGCGCGCCATATATGGTACGAGGACAACTGGAGAAGAGATTCAAACCTCCATCCCTGGAGCTCTTTAAAATACAAACAGAGACTTTACTATCACATGGGAACAACAGAACGAACAGACAGACAACAAAAACACAAACAAAAACAGATGAAAGCAAATGTAAACTGACAGGGAAGAGGAAAAAAGAGCAAGAAAGGAAAAGAGGCAATGATAAATGAATTCTTATATTAAATGAACTCTTATGCATAAAGGAGCTCCTACTGTGTGTGTGTGTGTGTGTGTGTGTGTGTGTGTGTGTGTGTGTGAGTGTGTGTGTGTGTGTGTGTGTGTGTGTGTGTGTGTGTGTGTGTGAGTGTGTGTGTGTGTGTGTGTGCGTGCGCGCGTGTGTGTGTGTGTGTGTGTGTGTGCGCGTGCGTGTGTGTGTGCGCGTGTGTGTGCGCGTGTGTGTGTGTGTGTGTGTTTGTGTGCGCGGGTGTACCTGAATGTAGGGGTGGAAGTACTGTATGTAAGTGAATAAAAACAATTTGAAATGTGTAACTTGTGTGATGATAACAAGAACAAATCATACCAGTCCTACTACAACTAACAATAATGATTACATTTTATCAAAAATAATAGGGATGAGAGGATGATGAGACAAGGTAATAATAAAAATAACAAAAATACATTTATATACATAAATTTACAAAAAAAATTATATATATAGAGAGAGAGAGAGAGAGAGAGAGAGAATTTCTGTTCAAATATATTTTACATGTATTTCAGTCCTGTACAACTAACTTATGTCCCTGAATGTAACTAACTTGAGCAGAGTTTGTTGATGTTACACAGCTGATCACAGTGATGCCGACAGTGAGGACAGTAATTAATCTCATCAGCTTTGCATGACCTTAAGCTCAGTGATTGTTCATGCACAACTGCTTGAATGGAAAGAGAGGGAAAGTAAAAAAAAAAAAAAAACACAGGAAGAAAACCCTGAAGATTATAACACCTAATTAGGTCTCTGCTTACTATCCATTATTCATCGAACTGTTATTACTGTGAATCTAAGAGGAAAAGTAAGTATATAGTTGTGAGATCATCACGTACATACATTAGATAGGTGATCTATGGCCGTCTGTCCTTTGAAGCGGCACACATGCACACATCGCTATCTTGGTTTACCCTAGTGAAAAAAAGTACACTTTACCGTATTACAAATATATCAACTTTCTCTATAGTACATTGCAAATATATTATAATATTAACAAAAAAGTACCATCAGTTAATATATTAAAAGTATACTAATATCATGCTATTACTAATTTGTGGTATTAAACTTTAAGCATATTCCAAAATAATTGTATTATATTACACTTTCCAAAAATATATTATAGCAAAATATATTTTGGGTGAAAGGTTGGTGTAATTCCCAAAGCACACTTTGTTTTTCAATTTATTCTTGGCATATTTTAAAAAAAGAAAATGCTCAAAATAATCATTGTAACAATCAACAGGAAGTATACATTGGAATACAAATATTAATACACAGTAGTCTCAGTATATTTTCAGTTCAATCTGAATGTACTATTTCACGCTTATATTAAGTGCACCCCTCCATCCCTATCTGTCATGCGTGTACCTTTAAACTCGTTTGTGCAAGCTGAAACCCACTTTTGCACGGGCACGCTCATTTATGTGCGTTTAAACTATAGAACTGTTTGTTTGTTTTTTTTGTAACCTTGTGCAAATTAAATCTGTTGAACTCATGATGTACAGTAATGTGTTTCAAAATCATCTTATAGTGTAGAAAATGCATTCAGCATGTGTAAATGGTCCTAAACACCTTCAGTGTGCTGGTAACACATTTGCAATGCAGTAAGACTGTGTGTACTGTATTATATAATAAAGTATATTTTTATTAAGCACAAAGTGAACATTTTTAGTATTTGGAATTGGCCAGAAGTACAACAGCATGCTACTGTTGCAATAAGAATATATTCAGAGTATATTACTCATGTATTTGTAAAATTGCTGTAATTCACTTATAATACATTAAATATATACTTAATTTTTAAGTATTGAATTTCATTCATTACTATCAGGTAATATACGCAGCCATATACTTTAAGTGTACTAAGTATACTTAAAGTTGTTCCACTTTAACACACAAAAGTATACTTAATACACATAAAATTGTTATTTTGTACAATTTAATTACAACTTAAATACACTTTTTTTTTTTTTTTTACAAAATTAGCTGTTCCAAAAATAGCAAACTTCAAGTATACTAGTCATTAGTCTGGAGCAAATACACTAAAGCATGCTTTGGCATGCGAGGATTTAATATACTTAGCATACTTTTTTTCACTTGGGTAAGCATGTCATGAATTTGTGTTTGACCGCTCATTCATTTCAAACAATGGATGCAATTTTAGCAAAAATATGCAAGCAGTTAGGCGGCTGTATTTTTGAGGTCCAGAAGAAGGAAGAAAGCCAGACACATCGCTTTAGCTGTTTTATCAGCTGCTGCTAGCGCCGCTATGAAATCCCCACGCCGCCGGTCATACGGTGACGTCATACAGTAAACGGGCAGAAGCAAAACAGTCAGATAAATTCTCATCTGCCTTTCTTATTCACATCACATGACTGTTGTATTCACATACAACAATGACTCAGACCTAAGCTGAGAAACGTCACAATTGTGCATTCAGACAGCCAAAAAAAAAAAAAATCTGATATGTCACATTATGCTAAAAAAAAAGTTGAGTCACCTCAGCCTGGTAATGTGAAAGTAGTTTATGTCTGCACCTACTATTGAATCCTGGGGGTTGAAGGTGTAATTAGTTTAATTCTGCCACGTTATCCTTTTTTATTTCATTTATTTCATTTGTTTTTTTCATTGTCGTTAAAATACTAAGATCTAATGTGCTGTAAGATGTGAAAGTAAATGTGCCCAGATAATGTCTCATTTTCAAGTCTAAGGCAAAAAACATATCGAGTTTCTACAACAAATCAGACCCAAGATATAATTAATCATAATTATAATTCAGTCACTATGTGGGGTAAAGAAAACAATATAAATGATTTAGGGGTGATATTTTCCAAAGCCTGTACTCTGGAAGATGAACTGCAATCATCCGTAGGCCTCCTCCACTTCTGACTACTGAGTTTCACATCACCCTACACCCTAAATAATGCTGTACCTTGTGAGATCTGATACACACTCAACTTGACGTTCTATAACAATATCAGTAGTTCCGATCTAGAATTCATTTTTTCTTTAACTAAAATATTTCTGGAACAGTTCTATACTAAATACTCATCTGACAGCTCACTCTGGGCTCTAGTCCCACTGTTCAGCCATTCGGTGTTATTAAAATGATTTCAGCTCCTCGGTAATCTTAAATTGTTGAGTTTTGCTGGTTCATGAGAAGACGTTCCAACTTTTTAATGAATGGGAACAAAAGTTTCCACTGCTCCTCTTAACCACCCTCAACGCTGTGATTAATGAAATGTTATTTGTTTCGTTGGATGTCATGATTTCTTTTTTAAATGAGTGAATGACTTTCTTTCTTTCTACTCTACACTAACACATTAACAATAATCATATAAGCCGCGTCAGTGGATCACAGTACATACTTCAGTACAGCCGGAGTCATAACTATTGTTTCTTTCCATTTCTGGTGATGTAAATGCTTTGACTTCAAACGATATCTGACTTTTTTATACGTACAATCTCCTTAACATCACGTCAATCTTTACGTGTTTAGGCAGAAGTTGTTAATAATGTTAATTGAACATGGCACAAAGTTTACTGTTATGACATGCAGTAGACTAAATGATACTTTATTCTATTATGATTGAAGCGTGTAACATTAATGAGCAACACAGACATTTTAAGATAGTACTTTTTCCTTTATGGGTTTTTTTTTTTTTTTTTAAGAGTCAACTTAGGAGAATTTATAGTGGGTGGAATGCTGAAGGAGCCGTTTTTATCCTTTAGGGTAAGTTTAATTCGAGATCTTATCGGAGACAAAAAGCTCTTCTTGCCAACATATAAATCAACCTGCACTACTCATATTAAAACTCATCCATAAATACAAAAGGTAATTGAACATTTAACAGGTGTGACAGCGAGTCTAAAACCAGTCTGGCTTTTAAAATGCAACGCGGCATGAAATATCTGACAGGGGAGCTTGTCGAATACCTGCCTCGCAGGAGCTCTGGATAATAGCACGGTTGTCTTACAGAGTAAAGATAGCTAGAGTGGCAGGAGCGGATCAGACCGTACAGCACACATACTGTACGCTAGGTATAAACAGACGCACATACAGTACCCAGGTCATATGAACGCTATACGGGTTGACTCGTGTTTCTGTCTTTAAACCCGTCTTTCTCTGATGCTGAGCTCTTTTACACACTGAATTAGGACTAATAGTGAACACATGTTCGGGGATGGCCAATGTCTCCCAGTGGCTGTAGTTTAGGATTAATGAAAGCACTCATATGGAAACAGTCCTGTTTTTCTTCTTTTCCGTAACCCACGCTCACAGGAACAAATCTCCCAGCTGCCCCAGATCATCAGTCATGCTTTGCCCTGCTGCATCTCCTACAGATTAGTCTCTAAGGATGATAAACACACTGAAATAAGAGGGATCGAGGAGAATAACACATCAGTCACACCTGCTTACGCAATTAATGTCAACTTCCAAATGGATTGCATAATAAAAAAGCTTTTTTCTTTTTTTTTTTTTTTTTAAATATAATATTGCTTGAGGCAGCACTGTGGCCTTGTACCTCCAGGGTTGAGGCTTGAATTCATGCCTCGTGCCTGAGTTTGCATGTTCCAGCCGTGCTTGGCAGGTTTCTTCCAAGTACTCAGGTTTCCTCCAACAGTCCAGAACGATTCAGAGCAGGCTAACTGGCATGCTGAAATTGCCCATAGTGTGTGAATGAGTGTGTTGGCACCCTGTCCAGAGTGCACCCTGCCTTATGCCAGAAACCTCCTGGGACAGGATCCAGGCTTCCCGTGAGCATGTACAGGATAAGCAGTATAGAGAATGCATGAATGAATATTGCTTGACTAAAGGAATTAATATGCTAATAAGGTACACAGATTAAAAATGGATTGCTGAATATCTGGTTTAAGGATGTACTTGGTGAGATGTTGACCGGATAGTGCTGTTGCTTTTGGGACAGATGAGAAAAAAAAAATTCACAGCCATAAAAAGTTAATTAAAACATGTTTGCAAGAAATAAAATTTAAAAAAGTGCTTTACTTGGAGGAAGAGGATGCGAAGTTAATCGAATCCTACCTGTATATTCAGTCAAGCCAACAGATTACATTTTATTCACCAGAAATGCCTCTATTCATCTGTCAGCAGTGCAATGCATAATAATGTTAATACCCACATCAGACCATCACCTGTGACAAGCCGGATGGTGCGGGATGGACCGGCAATGTGGTTGGAGCTGACAGGAAGACTACAGTAATCACTCAATTACTCTTTACAACCGTGATGAACAGAAAAGCAGGTCAGTGGTTAAGTGGCATTGGACTATGGTTCAGAAGGTCACAGGTTCAAATCCCACAACAACCAAGTTGTCCATGTTGGAAGTTGCTCAGATGGACAGTATAATGAGATCAAAATGTAAGTCGATCCGGATAAGGGTGTCTGCCAAAGACCTAAATGTGGAAGCATTTCAGACATAGTCACATTCTATAAACTTTAAATCAATCATTTTTACATACTGTACACTACCAGTGCAAAGTTTGGATACACCTTCTAATATCAAGGTCTTTCTTTCTGCATTGTAAACCAATACTGAAGGCATGCAAAATATGCAATAATCTCCTTTAACCAGTTGATGTTGAGATGTGACTAAAGGAATTAAAGATTCATCCTGGTGTTTGATGGGTTTTACTAATGCACTTGACAATACTGTTATTGCCAGACTTATTCCAGAACAGCTGACCTTCATGTCTTTAAATAATAACTTGTTGTCGTTGTTAAATAATGACCTAATGCCATATGTGTTACTTCATCGTTTTGATAACATCTAGTATTGTTCTAGAATGTAGAAAATAGACCCAAACGTTTGACTGGTACTCCTTGCCGCCGCGCCTGTCTGCATGATCGCATAAATAAGCGGCAACATGAACGGATGTTCCTATTAAAGTGGCCAGCACTTATAAAATAGAACATTTGCAAATGCAATAATGCAAGCCGAGCGTGAATCCTTGCACGGATTTAAACGAGAGAGGATGTTGTGCTTGGATTACTGTATGTTCCGCTTTGAAAACAGAGGTACTAATGTAATAACAGCGTGTAGTTTTAATGTACCTGTGTGTCCAGTTAAGCGTGTTATCGTGTTTTACACAGGCGGCAGCCTGGACGGATTTTTAAACACAAATATCTGATTCAAATATAAAGTCTACAAGTGGTGGGAACGAGTTTTATTCACATGGCATTCATTTGACCCTGAATCTACAATGTGAATTTGTGATTTAACACACACACACACACACACACACACACACACACACACACACACACACACAGACAGACACACACACACACACACACACTATTTCTTATTGACATGCTTTTGAGAGCTGTGAGGAGAACCCAAACAATTAAAATAGTAATAATGCACAAGACGTGTTATATGAGAGTTACAACTGACAACTAAGCATTTGATTTTATATGATTTTATTCATGCATCTTTTTTTTTTTTTTTGGTATAGTGGTTAGCACTGTCGCCTTGCACCTCCAGGGTCCGGGTTTGATTCCCGTCTCTGTGTGCATGGAGTTTGCATGTTCTCCCCGTGCGTGGTGGGTTTCCTCCGGGTACTCCGGTTTCCTCCCACAGTCCAAAGACATGTAGGTTAGGCTAATTGGTGTTCCCAAATTGCCAGTAGTATGTGTGGGTGAGTGTATGTGTGTGCCCTGCGATGGATTGGCACTCTGTCCAGGGTGTACCCCGCCTTTTGCCCTAAGCCTCCTGGGATAGGCTCCAGGCCCCCCCGTGACCCTGAATACAGGATAAAGCGATATGAGGAGTGAGTGAGGTATAACACTGAACCCATGCAGGATAGGGAAAGAACTTTCTAAGAGTCACAGCATAATGCATCAAGTGCAGAAGAGAATAATGGCATGCAAAGAGAGAATTCTATAATAACACAGATTCAATTCTCCAAATGAATCTCAGCTCTTTCCAATCCATGACCTCAGTGTGTTAAACCGAGCTATCTCTAAATCAAAAGGCTGACCTAAAGCTATAAAAGGGCCCAAGTTGTTGGCACGTCTCATTATTAAATTTAACATGCCGACTTTATTACTCACTACAAACACCGTGAAGTTTCGCTTGCTGCGCCGCGGTGGCGTACAAGCGTATAAGTGCATTAAGTGCCTGTCTCAAGGGCGAAGTAAAGCATATCCCTTTCTTTGGTTCTCAGCCATAAGGGCTTTATTCACAGACCCATATCCTTAACCAGAACAGTATAGCACCCTGAGAGGAAAAAGATCATTAAGTGCAGAGGATCAAGAGGTGAACAGATCTCAACCGTCATCCTGCGGACAAGGAAGCAGGTCCATGTGTGACCTCAGCTCCTGCTGCGGATATTATGCCTGCAAATTACCCAGGATATATTCCCTTACATTAAAAGCAATCAATGCGACGGCTTTACAAGCAACGGAAAAATTTTTCTGCTTGGTTTTATTTTTTAGTGTGTGTGTGTGTGTGTGTGTGTGTGTTTTGACATCTTAGCCAGTTTCTATGAATATGAGTGTGTCACATGCTCTGAGAGGGAGCCTGCTGCAGTGACTGAGGACAAGGTGGTGAGAGATGTTTGGCTGCAAGAGGCGAAATTAGGATGTCTAGCATGGAGACAAAGTGCATACGAGAGAGAGAGACAGAGATGAAGCGATCCGAATAAGATAATGGCTGAAAATAGGCCTGTCGAAAAAGAACAAAAAAAAAATAAAAATCAGTGCGTCTCAGCTGAATCGATAGCCAAGCTGAAACTTAGATAATGAATTTCATATTTGTGCAAGTGCTACTGATGAGAAAAAAAGCAGCTGAAATGGTCAATGATTCATAGTATGGGTGAATTAAATGAAAGCTGATATCTGACTTGGAAGGGGAAGAAAGTTTCTGGTAATTTGTAGGATGAGAAGGGAGACGGCACATCAATCCATCCATCAGTGAGACGAGTTTCACAGGCACATACAGGAGGGGTTTTTAAAAAAGTAGATAGTCGACAGATGAGATAAACCTCTCGTTGGGTTATTGATAAAAACATGACCAAATCTCCAAAACAATTATGCATGAAGATTATTTCTGGTCCTACAGAACATTTCGTTGTATGACATTGTGTAAACTTTTCCATGCCGTCTTTTACATCTCTTCATCTCGGTTCTCTCTCTCTCTCTCTCTAGCACGCCTATACAACTTCAACTCGTGAACGTGTTAAAAAGTCTAAATAGTTCGATGTAAAAATGTACTGGACATGACACGAGGTATTTGAGCAAACATATAAATGACAATAAAACATACAGAGAATATCGGGGCAATGGATGAGATGCGCGTCTGAGCCGACCGGTAAGCATGTCAAAGCTTAGCGGACACTTCAGGCGACATTTTGTTTCTTAGATGGTCAGAATATATGACTAGAAATACAGTATGAGGTGTTGCATCTAAAGACTCATTTTAGATATCCCTAGGTATCACCAAAAAAAAAAAAAAAACACCTTCCTAATACTGTTAGATTGATGGTCCACTGTAAACACGAATAAGTTGACAATTTTTGGTAAAATTTTAGGTAATCAGTTACATTAATTTTTTTAAGTAATGATCTTTCCAATTTTAAGTAAACAGAACTATGAGTTTTTGAGTTTGTTGTACTCATTCATATTAATTGTTCTTTACTTGCATTATTGAGGAGCCTAACTCATACTATTTAATAGCAGTTATCGTTTTTTTTTTTTTTTTAGTTGTTGCAAATCAAATAAATTGTTGTTGGTCTTTCGGCTGCTCCTGCAGACAGCAGACAATCCAGTCGGCACACAAGCTTGGCACAGGTTTTACACCAGATGCCCTTCCTGACGCAACCCTCCCTTGGGACAGGCACATCGTCCAGTTGTTGGGAATCAAACGCGGGTCTTTCGCATGGCAGACGAAACACCAACCACATAAAATCGCTAGGCTGAAAGATTTGAAGTTGGTAGAACTTTTTAAGGTGACTGTTACTTACAGTTACTTAAAACATCAAATTTATTCAGATAACTTGAAAGGTGTCATTTCTACAAACTCATAAATAGTCTAGGTCTATTCATTTGAACTAACTGTAATTATTTAAGTTACCAGCACTCAATATGTGTAATTACTTTGAGCATTAGGGTTTACAGTGTACTTCTACCTGATGGAGCACTTACAGTACAGTATGTAATTCGCTCTGGATAAGGGCATCTGCCAAATGCCATAAATGTACAGTAAAAGCATTAAAGCAGATACTATCCATGTGCCCATTAACAGGTACTGAATGAAAGAAATCCTATTCATGAGAACAATCTTCTAATTTAAAAAGGTTCGTCCATTGGCTTAGTTCCTTTAAATCCAAATACTGGAATTCATATTTTCCAGACCTGAATTCCATCATAACAAAGCCGAAAAACAGTTCGAACACCGTGATAACACAATCCTATGAGCTATGCTATTAATTCCCAATCTCCCATAATGCCACTAACAGTTCTTCCCTGTGGCATCATTCCATAACGCCACTCAGAAATGTAATTATGTAATCATCTGCTTGGCTGGATTTGGCCTTTAGGCTTGAGTTTCTCTAAACCCTTGAGAGTGGAAGAGATGGAGGAATGCTCCATTTACCCCCAGTACTGTGGAGGCGCAGCGGGATCTCGCTGAGACGAGCCAGCCTTCATAATAGCGTGTGTGGAGCTGATCTCTGAGAAACACACACACAGCGCGCTCCGTTCTCATCTGCTCTACTTCCACGCTCCTGTCTCTGTCTCGTTCCCTGAGATGAAATGGTGTGTGACTGCTGTTTTTAAGGGTGTTTCTTTACAGACTGGACTCTTTCCTCGCGTTCGCCTCCTCCGGTGTCACTGGTTGTGCTTGGACGCGGTTCTGAGCGGCTGCTGTGTAAACGGCCTCGCTTAATGGGTCAAACCTCCAGACGTTTACGACGCACCGGGGATGTACTTAAAGGCATAATGATATGAATGGAATTTACCTGACACAGCATAATGCAATGCTGTACATTACTAGACATTCAAAAGATGATCGCGTTCATGTTTTTCCTCTTTTTCCGAACACATCAGTCATATAAATACATCTCGGGCATGCCCGGTAAGACATTAAATCATTCACAGTGGACCTTTAAATACAACACTATTAAAAAGCATCAAAAACCTTCCATGTTTTATTTCCTGAATCCCAGCCTGATTATCCAACATTTTACCACATTATTATTGCCAGTTTTCCCTCAGCAGTAATTCCATTCAGCCATACTTACTCTGCACATGCCATGGACTAAGTGTTCCATAGCAATCCTCTGTACAGAGGACAGACTGAACCAGCACGCAGCCTTCCATCCGTTACCAAAGCTGCACCGTATGTCCTATATGTTAAATGAATTATTTTTCATTCTTCTGCTTGTGGTTTATGAGCTACATCCTGTTCAAATACACTGCAGCCACTCCTATAGTTCTATATTTGACCAGTTTCTATTTTCATCACATGAAAGTTATACTGTACCTTTAATCTCATGATGTCTCAATAAACCTCACCGTTTCACACACTCATCGTCTATACCGCTTTTTCCTGTATTCAGAGACTTAGGGCACGAGGCAGGGTACACCCTGGACAGGGTACCAATCAATAGCCAGGCAGACACACTCAGATACTCATTCACACACTACGGGTAATTTCGGAACGCCAATTAGCCTAATCTGCATGTCTTTGGACTGTGGGAGGAAACCGGAGTACCCGGAGGAAACCCACCAAGCACGGGGAGAACATGCAAACTCCATGCACACAGAGACGGGAATCGAGCCTGGCCGGGGATCGAACCCGGACCCTAGAGGTGTAAGGCGACAGTGCTAACCACTATATTAAACCTTCAATAAACCTTTGGTTACTTACAGTATATTAATCTCATGACGTCTCAATAAATTTAGTATTGAAATATTTGCATAAGTTATTCTTCTCCTGAAGTGTGTAGACATTCTTTTGGCTGACTGTATATATATATATATATATATATTTTTTTTTTCTTGGGCAGTCTAATGCAGTATGCAACAGTAGAAATTCTGTGGTTTAATGTAACGGTATTTATAACCAGAGCACGTCACCGACTACATGGTTTTTTACAGCACTTTTCATATGTGGTCCTGCCTCTTTTAAAAGACCAAAAGTCATTGGACGATAAGCAGATGTGTGTTATTTTTTCACTCACAAGTAAATATATAAAAGCATTAGACTTGTTTTCCTAGCGTCCAAAGAATTTTCATTTAGAATTTGTTGATGTTGCTTTTTCAAACCAAGTCGAAAGAGTCTTTCCAGTGAAGCAAGCCATTGGTAGCCTAAAAAAATCAAAACAAATCCATCAGAGAGAAGGCAAAAACATGAAGTTTGGTCAAATGAGATATTTGGCAAAGGCTCGAAAAGACACTGGTGAGCCCTGGAACACCAAAACTGTTCTTAACCCTCAAAAACACTAAGACCAGATTAGAGTCTGCCAAAATCATGTAATAAAAAACGTCTGCACAGTTCTGAAACAACAGCCCATGAGAAAAACGATGACTTGTACCAGAATTATAGGAAAAGAAAAGTACTGAGAAGGAAAGGAACTGCCCCTGATGAAAAGTCTACCACCTCATCCTATGGCACGGTCATGTACGGCCGCCTGGTTTAACTGGTTCCTTTAACTGAGTTTATTGATGATGAATTCTGAAACGTAGAGGACTACAGTATACTGCATGTACTCAGTTCAGCTAAGTGCTTCCAAACGTATTGGACAAGACATAGTGTCAATGACCAGAAACAGAATTTGAAGCAAACATTCTAAGGAAAAGATGTGGAATGTTCTACAATGGCCGAGTTAATCGCCTGACCCGGATCCAGCTGAGCTGCAGTTCACTTCCTAAAGGCAAAACTGGAGGTAAAATTTCCCCCAAACAAGCAGGAACTGAAACAGATGCAGTAAAGACCTGGCTAAGCATCACCAAAGAAAATCTGCATCTGGTGATGTCTATTAGTTCCAGACGTCAGGGAGACTTTGACTGCGGAAGATTTCGAGCCAAGTATCAAAAAAAAAAAAAAAAAAAAAAAGCAATTTGTTTATTATTATGTTAATCTGAATAATTACATTTGGCCTCCCCAATGAAAAAAAAAGGAGTGAGGAACATTTTCAAAATGATGTAATTCCTACACTATTCAAATACCAGATCTGGGTGTATATGATCTTAATTAATGATATTTTATATAATATTTAATTTCTATATACTATGGTAGACAGTATGATAACAATATTTGTCCAAATTTATAAGGACCTCATTACATTTCGTTTTCTTTAGGAATTTATATCCCGTTATATATAATGCTGTGAACATTTATTTGCTACCTTCCTGAATATTTCTTTTTGCATATTTGTCACACTTAAATGATTAAGATCATCAAACTAATTTCATATTAACCAAAGATAACATGAGTAAATACAAAATGCAGTTTTTAAATGTAAATTGTAGCATCCCCAGACCATCACACTACCACCTCCATGTTTGACTGTTGGTATGCTGTTAAAATGCTGTGTTAGTTTTATGTCAGATGTAAGGGGGCACGCACCTTCCAAAAAGCTCAACTCATCTGTCTTTTCAGGCTGCAAAATATTGGCTCAATAGTCTCGAGATAATCAAGATGCTTTTTTTGGCAAATGTGAGACAAGCCTTCGTGTTCTTTTAGGTCAGCAGTGGCTTTCACCTTGGAACTCAGGGTCCATCTTTCCCCTGGTCTCTTTCTTGTTAATTTCTGAATTCCAGGCAAGTGAGGCCTGCAGTTCCATGGATGTTGTTCTGGGTTCTTTTATGAGCTCCTGGATGAGTCGTCGTTGTGCTCTTGGAGTGATTTTGGTAGGACGGCCACTTCTGGGAAGGTTCACCACTGTTCCAAGTTCTCTCCTTTTGTGGATCATGGCTCTAACTGTGGTTCCCTGGAGTCCCAAAGCCTTAGAAATGGCCTGGTAACCCTTTCCATACTGATACGTGTCAATTACTTTGTTTCTCATCTTTTCTTAAATTTCTTTAGATCTTTCGTTTCTTTTTGAGGTCGGTTATTGTGCTTCCCTTTGTCTGACAGGTCCCAATCAAATGATTTCTTTATTCAACGGGTCTGGGAGTAATCAGGCCTGGGTGTGTCAAGTGAAACTTATCTCACCTTTAAAAAAAATTAATAAATGAAATCATTATTTTAAAAATGCCTTTTGTATTTAAATACTGTATCTATAATATAACATTCACTAGCTCCTGCCATGAGATTGTTTGTGTGCACATTTGCTTAACTGATTACATGCTAATATTTTCTCCACAGACCTGCTTATCAAATGAATGCAATGAAATGAAAATCATCAGCTCATGAGGTCAGACTAGCACGAATGGCTACATGCCTTAAGAGAAAGAGACAGAGTGGGGAGAGAATGAGAAATGAGAGCAAGAAAACAGCAATCCTGCCAGATATATGGTGGCTTTTACTGCCGTTTGCGTCTCCTCTTACTTATTCAAACTCTCTTCATTTTTACGAACGCAGTATATCAGTCAGCAAGCTCACAGACAGTGCACTGCACTTAGATCAAGGCCAAGACAGTCATGGCTTTGCCATAAGGGCCATGGACCGGTCAGAATCCTCTCCGTTGCCTTCCTGAAATCTTCCTGAAATAGAATATGTGTATATGTGGATGAAGCCCACACACGCACACCAGCAACAGCCAAACATGTGGAACTTCCATCATGAATTTGTTTGAAGCAGTTCCATGCATGATGCCTTACAGTCAACACATTTTCAAGGGATTTCATTTAGAATGCAGGAATAATTCTCGCCAGAGACTAACACGCATGTACGTCAGGCTCGGAGAGCTGATGAGCTAAAGAAAATGAATATGCCATGAGGAGCTCCCAAGGCCTGTCTGCGTGCTCTCTGCACACGATGTGCGGCTGATGTCATGTAACACGAACACATAACACACGGCCATGAGCAAATCCACCCGGAGGATCTTTCGCTTGAAGCTAAAAGGCTGGATCACTTGATCATTACCAAGCTGAATGTCAAAACACTGCCTGCTTTTTTCCAACGAGGGCTCGGGTGTAATTGCCTGCAGTCTGGATGTCATGAGTTGTGTCCTCTCCCAAAGTCATGGCTCATTAGTGCATATCAACACCTTCACACCTTGCGAGCCTGTCAATATTACCATCTGACATGAGCACCGAGGTCTTGTATGAAACCTTTGGACTATCACATGCGAATACATATTTACAGGTTATTAAAGGTTTTTGAATCCCAGTGAGCACTTTTAGGACAAAACCCTGCAAAATATATTTAATGAGCTCAAGGTGATATGCACCTACTATGCTAACCATTCTCTTAATCATGGCTCTAATATGCCTGTATTATATATATTGTTTCTAATTCAATCCGCAAACGAAAGGAACGAAATGCTCAAGTGTGCAGTTCCTGTTCTATTTGCTCACAAACCTAAATGATGAGGCTAAATAGCAGGAGCTGAGCAAGTTAGCTAGTTAAATGCTAGTTGAGGGGGGAAATGAGGATTTGATCATTCTTAAAAAGTTTTAGTATAGCACACTGTCTTTGTGCTTTAGACTCCTTGTGCATTATATACTGTAGCTTAATCCTAATCATCCAGCATAGGCATATACTAAATAAAACCTTTTGATTTGAAAACACAGTATGAAAAAGATTATATACGGCTGTTCATTTGTCTGCCAGAAAATTCAAAAACAATGAAGACTTGTGTAGAAAGGATTATAGTACTCTGGTCTCAGCTGCTGATTCATATTAGCTTAGCTACCACCTGGAATAAAGATGAATGGAGTCTGACCCTTTGTGCTTTTGGAAAGGATGGAAAAACTAGGCCTGCTAATCCCAGGTTGGGAGGGTTGCATGAAAACGAAAGACCGGGATCTAACACTCAGACACAATTATGGACGCTACTGGTGTCCTTTTTCTTTTGGCTGCTCCCGCTGGAGCTTGCCACAGCAGCTCATTCAATCAGCATGTTTGATTTGGCACGAGTCGAACACGGATGCCCCTCTGATGCAACCAGACCCATTTTTATCTGGGCTTGGGACCATTATTGACATGGCACTCCCAAGAGCCCATATATATATATGATACTGTTCTTGCAAAAACGATTCCAGAACAGATGAAATATTTGTATGAAATAATATACTGTATATGAATTTCAATATAATATTCTCAAATTCTTCCATTGAATTTGCAGTTTTGAATTTTTATTAAATAGTCACATCTCCTAAATGTTTATGGACCGAATTTAACAAGACTTATAAAGGAGTTTACAGTCAATGTGTCTCTCTCCATTATTCATAATTAAAGACGATGTTATTTTTATGCTAGAAAGTTAAATTCATTGTCTGTTAAAAAAATAATAATAATAAATAATAATAATTTTTAAAAAAAGGTCTTGGTTGTAGAGTGTAGATGTGAGGTCCCTATGAAACTCCTGTACGGCACTTCCAATGTCAGCTGTTTCTCAGTCAGAATAACAACAAACACACCACAATAAAAAAAAATATTTTATAGGCTTGGCAGGAGCCAAGATTTCTTCTCTCGTTCTTTTTTTTTTCTTTTTGGAAGCAGCCGTCAAAAATCCAAGAGATAAAAATCCCCAGTATCCATCTCAGTAGCTGTCGGTGAGTGTCTCTGCTTTATCCTAGATACATAAACAATGGCGCTTAAAGGTCCAAATGCTTTTACCAGCCCTGCTACTGCACCTCCAGGCCTGTGGGTGTTTTTTCAAGCTTTCCTGTGCTCTCGAGTGCTTTTCATACAAAAGCTCCTGCTGAACACTGCTTGCCAGTAATCATGATGACATTTCAAAGGAAACTCAGACTATTTCGTTGTTGTTGAGCTTACTTAAAAGTGAATCTTACTTGATAAAGGGGCAGCCGAGAAAAACGAAATGAAAAATGGAAAGAAGACGGTACGAGCTTTCAGGAGTCTGGGGCGCTGTGCAGTGAACCGGATCAGACTGTAACTCCATTAGTCTGCGAGACGGCTGCGCACAACGTCAACAACAGCAGAAGGGTAGAGAATATCAGAAATCGGAGCAGAGCTGTGGGTAACACACACGTCCCCCGAGTGAGCCGAAACCCAATACTCACCCACAGCTACTTCCGCACGGCCGATGTAAAATTAAGCACGACTTTCTCAAAAAACGACATCCCGAAAAATCCATTATTCAGAAAGACTTTGGTTGAATGCCTAAAACTGAAGACCTACTGCATTCTTCATACTGTATTCGCCATAAATGAAACACACTGTTAAGTCCATAAATTGTGATGACTTTGAGAACCGCTTATGCCAAGAAAAGAGACAAGCGTTTCTCTATTTGAAATAAAAAAGGACAGCAAACAACAATTGTTAACACTAAATCACCAAGGCCAAAACCCAAACGAATGCACTTAATGGGAAGAAAATGGACCTTTTATTACATGAGGTAAAGCTGAAGTATAGCCTTCAGAAAAGCCAACATTTTTATTTAGCGTGTACTTGTGTATAGGAGTGTATAGAGTATTTTGGTGTGTATCTTCGAGTTAATCTTTGTTTACATTTCTGCTTGTTTATTGCAGCTTTATGAAGCTTGAATGGAATGTCGGGAACCACACCCGAGTTACTATATGAACAGTTTTGACTGCAAAATGAGAGAACTCCATTTGTGCAGTTTTGAGAAAAATGTCTTTTTTCAAGTATTGCAAACCGACGATAGGCATCTTGTGCGTGTTTTCTTTGCGTCACAAGAGTGTTGAGAAGCACAAATAAAATATTATCGCACGATTGTTTTGGTTACATCAGTGTGAATTTTGTGGGATTTTGCAAAACAGTATAATGCCAACTCCCATAGTTTTTCACAATGGACAAATCAGACCAGATCAGTTTGTGGTTATTTAGGTTGGCAATGTAATATCAATAATATGTTGGTTGAGTTTTAAGTTGAGTTTTAATAAAAAATGTAAAATAAAAGAAAATTTAAGCACTTTAATGCTTTGATTATGATTTTGTGGTGAGTCACTGTGGTTTGAGTTTTGTTGCATGCAAAACCTTTTAATTACAAAATTTGTTGAAGATTAGGGCTGCACAATTTGATAAAAAAAAAAAAACAAGCTACAATTATTTTATTCATACATATTTATTTAGGCTAACAGCTAATATGGTGTAGTGGTTAGCACTGTCGACTTGCACCTCCAGGGTCCGGGTTCGATTCTCGTTTCTGTGTGCATGTTGCACTCTGTGAGTTTGCATATGTTCTCCCCGTGCTTGGTGGGTTTCCTCCCACAGTCCAAAGACATGTAGATTAGGTTAATTGGCGTTCCCAAATTGGCCGTAGTGTGTGTGAGCGTGTGTATGTGTGTGTGCCCTGCGATGGATTGGCCCCCGCGCCAAGTCTCCTGGGATAGGCTCCAGGCCCCCCGTGACCCTGAATACAGGATTAAGCGGTATAGACGATGAGTGTGTGAATGATCTCATTAGGGGTTGTTTGCCAATATTTATCGCCTCAGAATTAAAAAAAAAAAAAATTATAATAAAATATTTAATGACAAATTCTACAACGATTTTTATATTACCCATAATGAGTTGCAGCCTTTGTGGTTAAAATGTTGGACTGGTCCATATTGTGCAGTTATTCGGATATGTGATTAATTGTCCAGTACTATTGAAGATCATGAGAAACATCAAACACAACAGCATCGTCAGCTTGTTCTTCTTCCAGTTTTAGTGAACCGCGTGTGTGCCCTGCCCAGAGTGTAGCCTGCCTCATGCCCATAAGCCTCCTGGGATAGACTCCAGGCTTCCCGTCAGATAATCAGTACAGAAGATACAAAGATGAACATCGGTTTCTCCAGAATTGACCTTATCTTATGAGGAACATACTGTAATACTGCACGATGCACTTCAGCACTTTTTACTTCATCATGCATAGAAATCGACCAATCAGTCCATGTGCTGAGAATCCACCTTAAGTGCTTCGCTCAGGAGAAAGAGGTGCTCGTTTAGTTCTGCTTCGAGGTGCAGGTGGATCCCTACAGTGGCACACAGCTTTTTTTCACTCGCTCCGCTTTACGTACTTCCACCCGGCGGTGCCCCAGCCCGACTTTGGCAGAGCTGGCCAAATATAGATCGGTTGCAGACTCTCCTCAGTCCTGTGCTCCTTCTAAGGCCAAAACCCCATCCTCTTTGACCAAGCAGGATATGTGACGTTCTTGCACTCTATCACGAAACCCTCAGTGTGTGGAACATTCCTGCCTCGGTCCCACCCTGACACCACCCTCTCATGATCACCTGCACCTGTTCCTAGTTAATGGTCTCATTACTCTGTCTACATATACTCCTTTGTTTGTCTGGAGGCCTTATGAAGTTTTACATGTGTTTCCACTGTGCATAGTCTTCTCTCATGCTCCTCTAGTTTGTCTGTAGTGTTTCTATGCCCTGACCTCTGCCTGATTTTGGATTCTGATTATGAATTTGCCTATGATTACTGTGTCTGCATTTGTCTTTGACCTAACCTGTCTGTTCTGACTATGATTTCTGGAAGAATCTAAAAAGGCTTTTTCATGCTGTCTGCCTACCTTGGCCTTCCTTGATTTGTATACTCTCCGTCTAGTACTTTGTTGGTATGGCGTTTTCTTTCCATCTATGGTCTTTGCCTCTTCGTCTACTACTTTTAGTGTAGCTGGTATACCTAGAAACGCGGTTCATTACTGCAACAAAGCCAATTAAGTCTGTGTGAGATCATAGCAGGTCCTCCATCCAAGCTGAAGGAAATCTGGGTTCCGATTAGTCCATTTAACACGCCAGTGAAAGTGGAGAAATTGAGAAGCTGTTTCCCTTGCATGTCCCTGAAGCACATTGGCCAGCATTACACATGTTTTATGTCTCCCAAAGTAGTCTATGTGCAAGGAGCTTCAGCATAACAGCCCAGGATTTAATTGGCTTAAGAGAAGAATGATGTGACCGCTCTCAGGCCACGGCATGACTCTACATCTAACGGGTGCACGCGTTTTAATGAGGCTGATGCCATTTCCTGGCTTTGTGATCAGTCTTGACAGAATTTTGTAGTCAACAAGCACTTACTTAGCCCGTAGAACGGCGTAAGGAATTAGTATCATAATACAGTCTCAGCTTATGTTCATATTTTTTTCTCTCTAGCTCACTCATAATTGCTAGATGCTTTCAAAGCTTGGCAGAGATGACCAAACTAATAAGACATACAGTATTCATATATAACCGGAACAGCTTCGTCCCAGTATCGGGTGGTAGCGGTGGTTGGGAGAATAAGACAAGAGTTGGAGGAAAGGGGAAAAAAAATCGACTAAGAGAATGGCTATTGGCAACGTAGCATGTGTGCGAGCATGTAATTAAAAACAGACCAACTTAAAAATCTGTGTCAGATTCACACCGGTTTTTATCCAACTCATAAAAACATGTAACATGTAAATTTTGCATTTTGAAATAAAGCCACAGTGTGGATAGATTTAACAGCTTCACTCACACATGCATGAAAGGATGAAGCAGAGAGGATCTTTCACTGTACGAAATTATCCTACCTGTTCGAGTCTTCCTTTTGACAATCCCAGGCCATGACACAGAACCTGGAAATGAGACAAACAACAAAGTCAGACCATATTTCTGATATTCTACTAATAGTTTACAGCCTACAAGCCACGTCCTGTGTATTTACTGTCCTGTACTTGTCTCATACTGTTGATTTATGATACTTCCCAGCAGAAGTTTTTGGTTGTCTTGTGGTGATATACATTTGCCAATATTATGGACATTGGGACAACGTTGGTCGTATTAGGTTGTTTTTGAAAGGTAGAATTACTTTGATGAAATGATGTCGGAACAATGTTGACTACATGATGATGGGATAATGTTGAAGGAATGCTCCCCTAACAGTTTGAAAAAAAAAAAAAAAAAAAAAAAAGATTAATGCCAAACCGATGGCCTGAACGAGGCTCAAACTCCGGTTACTGTGGTTAGAACACGGCATGCTAATCACTGAACCACTAGGGAACATGTTAATGTTTGTTAGTGTGAGCACATAACAACAAACGGCAATTTACCGAAATAACGGATTGAAAAGCAGCCAAACGGGTAAAAAAAAGGCAGATATTTCCGAAAAGTAACATTACAACATTAACAGAGGTGTGACATGAGATAGTGTTTTGGAAGCCGTTGTGTCGGTCCCAATCTCCGATCGGAATTCTAAACCCTTTTAGGAACCCAGTGTGTTTTTACATTAGGGTCTGGCATCACTGTATAAATGTGACTGTGTCGATGCCGTCTGTCATTTCCAAAATCACAGTGATCTGCATATGTTTGGACTGTGGGAGGAATCCGGAGCTCTGAAGCATGAGAGAACATGCAGACTCCATGCTCACAGACCCAAATGGGAATCGGACCCGGACCCTGGCGGTGCAAGGCGACAGGGCTAACCACTACGCCGCCATGCTGCCCGAACATCTATCTATGAGCTCAAATGTAATATAATGAAATCTGAATTAACACGAGTTCAGTTAGGTATGAAATTTACCAAATTAGTAGAATCTTGAATTCAATATTATATAGATGAATAAACTCTAACCAGCAGGCATCATAAATGTACAACTATACTATATGGACAAAAGTATTTAGCCAAACCTGCAATGATAATTGTATCCAAATACATGAACTTCAACATGGAGTTGGTCAACCTTTTGCGTATATATAAGAGCTTCTACAAGGTTGGTTTTGGAGTGTTTCTGTGGGAATTCATGCCCACTCATTCTGTAGAGCATTTATGAGGTCTGGCATTTACTGTATGTTGGACGAGGAGGTCAGACTCGCGGTGTTTGTTCCAGTACATGTTCGTACAAAGGTGCTCGATGGTGTTAAGCTCAGGGCTTTGTCCGGGCCAGTCAAGTTCCTCCACACCAAACTCATCAAACCATGTCTTTGTAGTTGTTGCTTTGTGCACTGGGGCAGCGTCATGTTGGAATGGCATCGGGCCTTCCACAAACTGTTGCTTTAAGCAAAGTTTTAAGCATAACATTATCCGATGGAGATACGGGCCTGTCTGAAACACCTAAACTCAATAATAAACAGATTGGGCCAAATACTTTTGTCCATATAGTGTATTTCTAAAGGAAGCTGCAGCCATTATATGATGCTCAGCTCAGGCTCAGGCTTATATGCTCAGGTCCCTATCCTAACGGCATTCAATTCAGCACTTTCTTTCATCCACAGTGAAGAACAATAAATGAGGAGCTGCGCATAAACATACAGTGGGGGCTTTTGTTAGTCTTAAGCTGGTGCACCAGATTTGAACCTCTGGCTCATCTGTGTGTAAAACTGCTTCCTCTACTTCACCCTTTCTTCCAGTCCTACATCTTACTTTAAATCCTACCATGTACAATCGGAGAACCTTCACATCTCTTTCCTCCTGCTAAATCTAATCGTGCGAACTCGTATGGAAAATGCAAACATATGGTATTCTGCTCAGTACCTAAATCCTTGGTCCATAGGAGTCTAACTGCTTTCACTTACTGTATCTGGTGTAATTGTGGCGGACCGATCACATCTCTTCTGGTATATCATGTACATATACAGTACAGACACGCGGATCGAGTGGTAGCAGATGTTTTTCCGCTCACGGGAAAATTATCACACATTAACCACAGGATGCAAGCGTTTGTGCTGATTGGAGCACGGTTATACCCAAATGATATAAACACCTGCAACTAATATTGAACCGAGAAACAGAAAAACTTCAGCTCTGCTGACACTTCTCAAAATAAAGACTGTTTGGTTTCTCTGTGCTACAGTATGCGGCTCATTGCGGACTGTCCATAAATATAAATACACGATGTGATGTACTGATTGAACTCAGCACGGATTTATCATGCACACACATAAACCTCCTTTGTTATTACAACAACATGCCTACATGGACGGGTGCTGTCACCACTTCCCTTCACACGTGTCTACAGACGAACGGACACGAAAACATACACGTGCTGCGGTGATTCCGCTCGGAGGTGCGAGAGCGATCGGCTCGGCTCGGCTCGGCTCGGAAGCCATTCTTCCATAAGGCTTGGCGTGAACGCATGGAACATGTAATTGGATGAGGAACGGCTTCTTGGCGAATCGAGACACTTTTCTGGCTACCCAACAAAAGCATGAGGTCGGTGTGGTTACACTCTTTTGTTACTTTCATTCGGTCTGCTGCCCTTTCATTTGGTTAGACCCTCGCTGTTCGCTCTGCATTAGACATCTGCCAAGGCATACATAATGTCATGACTTTGTGTTGTTCAATACTGAGCAGGGGGAAAAAAGGAATCAGATATATAGTTATAAAGAGTGGAAAATATTGCATGTCCGGGCCTCGCTGGCTGCTACAGGAGTCTTGCTCCTGCTTGTCAGCTCCTGCCAGGATTAAGAAGCGCTGAGCTTGTAGACGCAATTTGGCTTTACGGTCCAGACCGCATGAACACGGACTGTCTGTGCTATAGTGTGCTCCATCTTGGGGTGAAATGTTGGGATAATGAGAGCTTCAGTTCTTACATAAACACACACGCACACGTATGCTAGGAAGGAAACACACGGGCAACACAAGTGACAGTCACATATTATTAAAGTTTCAATTAGAAATTAGCCTCTGATTAGTTCCAGTACGACACGATGGGAAACTTGAGCACTCCGCAACGGAACAAAGTACATGAATGAAGTTAAACTCGACTTTCCACGAAGTCACGGTTTACCAGAGCTGAGTCAAGACGGAAACTTCATTCATTGTATGAGCTAATTTAGCACTGAGTAAATATTAGAAAAGCAAAGACGAGAAGGCCTTCAAAATCCGCCTGGAAACAAATACTGTTTTTGCGAGGGGAAAAGAAAAAAAAAAAAAAACACTACCTACAGTAAGTAGGTAACTGGCTAAACGTTTCCTTTTGAGCTTTGTTCCTTCATGGTGTACCTCAACCATTGTATGAGTGCCTGGAATCCCCATCATCTAAATGTGAAAGATTTAAACTTCAAGGAAATCGAAGACGAATCGCGCTCTGGCGAAGACGGTCCCTCGCGGGAAGCCGAAGACGGTTTTTATCCTAGAGCCGATAACTCCACGTGGCGGAGCGTACAGTATGCGAGCATCGTTTGTGTGGACATGACATGTGGTTTCGCGAAAACAGATCTGTACGAGATGAGCGCATACACCTCGTCTCGCCTGGCCGTTTCCACGGTGAAACAAAAGACTTATTTGTAGCAGGCAGATGCACTGGCATGATAGATAAAATTACTGTCCAGAAGGGCCTGAGATCAAGTAGGAAGGTATTCTTTTTTTGTGTCTACTGAAAATGTTGAATGGCCCTTTCTGTGTTTTGAGTTTCTTTTTTATATCCCCTATAAATAAATCATGCGATGTACGCGTTCCAGTGCTTCGGTGCTGAGTGACTATGTCAGCCTTTCAATTCATTCCAATACACATATCTGCATGCTACCCTGGGGACCAGGAAAACCCTGCCTTATCAAAACCAATAAGAATATCATATAAACAACCCGCATGTGTGTTTACGCCCAAAGTATGACAAACCAATAAATAGACTTTCAGGTGTTTTTCATGTAAAGACCAGCGCAAATACTTGGCAACTGGAAACAATTAGAGTAGCATGTGATATGTTTTATATAATTAATGCATTCATGCTGTTCCACAATAAATGGAGGATGAGAGAGCTCAATACCAAGCTGCCGGTATACCGCGTCAGCTCCAAGCAACCATCAATATGATTGATGTCGTTGTGGCTGGGAGAGCATGCGAAATTTGGTCGATGCTAAAACACAACACGAATCCTGACACGTCTTTAGCCACATGCCAGAATCTGGTGCGTTTGAAAACTAGCCAGGAAAACCAGAACACTGCCTCTGGGCAACACATTTATCTTCTTTTTTTTGTTGTTGTTTTTTTTGTAACTTGATACAAGTTCCGTCTTTAAATAACCTTTGGTGTAATCGTTGGAATGATGCTTGTAAGTATAGTTAAAAGCCACACCGGAAACTTGTGGGGAAAAAACAAAACAAACAAACTTAAAGGGCAGGCTGTATGCATAAAAATTTTTTAAAAAAGCATTGAGACTCTAGCTACTTATTGTAGCTATTGGAAAAATGCTGAGCCTGATCTCAAGGGCCTTATCTACGGGAAAGCAGGACGGCCTCGAACCACGTTTCTCCAAATAATAACCATGGAAGAACTTTGACAGTCTTCACACTGCTCATCCAACATAAACATGAACCACGACTCAACCCAAGCCAACTACATATCAATCCCACTGACAGAATTAGATTCCCCCCGAAACCAAATTTCACAAGCTCCTATAATAAGTCCAAAAAACATCTCCTGCATAATTCCGGCTTACTGAGTGCGAATCCAGACGCAAACGACACCGCACTTTTTCCGTACCTGAGGGTGGAACATAAAATGTAGAATCAATCATAAATAATCATAATAAACGGGCTGAGAAAATAAAATCCCCTACCGTGATACTTTAAACGCATCCATAAAATGAAAAATGTAACCAAAAGTAGTTGTGGGCTACTTCTCACAGACAAAGGTCAGTTTGGGAAAAGTGAAATGAAGAAAATATAGATTTGGGTTCCAGAAACAGTACAGACTGTTCATTTGTTACGAAGAGGATGAAAACCTTCCAGTCCTCACTGGCACTAGTGCCTCCTGCCTGGACACGGGACAGTATTTAAGCAGTTCCATCTGACGTGCTGACGAACATAAAGAAGGTGAGGTAGGCACAGGGTAGCTTTTTATGCAAGAACCTGATCTGCCAAAGGATGTGAGATTTATGGACGATCGTGTCTTCGATTGCACTTGCTGCTGTCTACGACAGGTTGGTTTCTTTTGAGCCACTGGTGACTGGAGGCCTCCCAAGAGTGGAAGAGGTCAGTGGAAAGAGCAGAAAATGGCTCTGGCTATAGGCTCCATCGCCTCCAGGCTCAGAAGTGTTCTCTGAGAGCCTTTTCAGTCTCTGTTCCCCAATTGCTCTCAATCTACTTCATTTAGTGCCCTCAAGGAGAAGAAAAACAACATACAGTGTGTTAAAGATGCCCCTGGCAATGGTTCATGGTGTGGACCCTAGACTCCTCGGTAGTCTACAAAGCTAAGTGACTGACTAATTATACCTCATATGTGCCTTTATTATGGAAACGCATGAGGCAGATCTACTTTAAAGTTGCACACAGTACTATTTTCCCTGCCAGTGCATTCTTGGGAAGAATTCCCTATAATTTGCATGATTTTTTTTGGAGAACTGACAAGTGGGGAGTGTGGAGTAGGTGGAAGAAGTCACGTTATATTCCAAGTATTTTATTTTATTTTATTTTCTTCCTTGCAAAAACACCCAGTAAATCTGTCTCAGTCAGTGTTCGAGAAGTAGCCATCAAAGCATGCGAACAGACAATCCTCTAATTCGGAGGGATTGCTCAACATCAGTCAGTAATGTCCCCAACCACAGGAGAAGTACTGCAACCAAAGCTCTCTGGATTATCAACTCCTACTGTGGGGAAATCCAGTGATGTAACATTCCAACATCGTGAGAGAAATGTTCTGACCACTTGGGTCAAAGGAAGGAAAAGAAAAAAAAAAAACAAGTGTGAGTTTTCCATTTGACCGACCAGTTGCCTTTGAAGACCAAAATCAAATACTGCAGACAGTAAATTCAGAATATCACTTCATTTTCCACTACCCATGATAGGCTGACATTTTTACTTCAATCCTGTTGATTATTACCAGTTATGGTTCTGGAGTCAGAAGCGTATAATCAAAGGCTTGTCTAATATCCCTTTTGATGACTGCCCTGTAGTAGGGGGCTATGTTTCTCTGCAGCGGGATGTTATATCACTGGGGTGGTGTGAAGGTTATGGCTGGTTAATACAGTATTGAGGACTTTTAGGGCTGGGTCCTGTAAAAGTGAGATTTATGGAATGGATGTGGTCTGTGGGATGTGAGGGCGTGGTGGAGGGTCCAGTCCGTGAGCCGAACAGACAAAGAGGAACCTGTCCCGGCTGGGATGGCAGAGCCGGGCTGCGATTGATGCAATGATGTTAAAAAAAATGTATTTGACAGCCATTCGGATGGGCCCATGGGCTTTTTCTGTGTGTGTGTGTGTGTGTGTGTGTTTGGAGGCAGGGGTGATGTATGGCGGGGGACTGTCTCTCATCATCATCATCATCTCCTAACTTCAAAGTTCCCCAAATCAGCCTTAGGTACTTTAAGATATTAAGACTGAGTAATACTGATGTGGCTTCAAAGAAGTAAGAAATTTGTCTGGCATTAGTCTGATCAAGACTCTTTGTATGTGTCAGGAGATGAAGATTTGATCATGATTATATCTTGCAGGAACAAAATGAAAGGAAAAAAATGTTATGTTATCCTACTGTCTGTTGTTAAGTAATATCTCCAGCTGGCTTTGTTGTGCAGTAAAAGAGACGTTGTAAAACACTGTACTAGAGAAGCATTGATACTTTGCCTACAGTAACTCCCGCTGGGCCACGCCATCATTCACATCAACCTATAAAGAACAGACTATACTTAAATGAACCTTTAACCTGTTCTGCTGCCTTTGACAGCTTCACCTTAAGCATGTTAGATCAGCTGGTGTATATGTTGGCCTATAACTGCCCTATACATAGCAACAGTAGCTTAGTGTTGTTCATGACTGTGAGTTAAGCGCTTCACTGTGAGGTATTTGTTCATCCCCCACCGTCTACCCACCAAACCGACAGTGTGGAGAGACACGGTGATAGATGAATCAGCCGTTGTTTGGAACACACGTGGCAAAGGCATCAGGGACTCGGCGGAGGATCAACTATGAGGGCATACACCACCCTCAAAACACAGCCCAGTCAAATCCCACTAGGAGGCAGAAACCTGAGTCACGTACAAATAAATTCTTTCCCGTCAAAACAGTTCGCTTTTGTGGTACATAGACATGTATTTGTAATAATGCATATCAGAGTACACAAGTCACTTTCGGCTGTAATTACTTACATTTCATCTTAACCGTAAATGCCCATTGCTTTTGTACTGGCAATAACTACTGGGTGCATTTTTTATTATGTGGTTAGAGTTTACAGGAAAATAAATAAATAAAAGGTCAAATTTTAAAATGATGTTTTTATAGATGTTTACTTGAAGCTCAGAGTTGACACACATGACATTGGATCATACAGCTACAGTTACAAATCAAAGCCTGGAAACGCTTTTTATCAGGAATCAAAGTTAAAAATAGTTAACTACATCAATAATCTTGTTCTTCTTTCAGCTGCTCCTGTTAAGGGGTCGGAACAGTCAACCATCAGACCCACATGCAGCTCAGCACAGGGGGTTTAAAACCGGGTGCGTTTCCTGACACAGCCCTGCCCATCTACTGTATCTGGGACCTGCACTAAGGACGCCCTTCATCCAGTGCCTGGGTTTAGGCATTGGCAGGAAATCAAACCCAGGCCTTCAGGCCTTAGTAGACAAGAAGCCTACCGCTGAACCACCAATGCCCAATATAACTACATCAACATTACATATCGGAATTGTCCCAATATGTGAAGTGTGATTTACCCTCATTGATCCCCCGCCCCCTCCACATACATCAATTATTCATTCCTCACCCAACATGCAGAAACAATTATAGCTCAACATCTAAGTTCAATTTAACCCAGCCAATCCTCCTTCCAGTATGTTTTTTTTAGAAGGGGGACGAAACCAGAGAGCACTGAGGAAACCCACACACAGATGAGAAGAACAAATAAAACTCCGCACAGACAGTAATCCGAGCTCCGGATCAAACCGAGGGGACAAAGTCGAACCTCAGCACCGCCGGGCTGCCCTGGAGGACAAAAACATCCATCTAATACTAACCTACTGTACCAGATGGATAGAGAGCAATTTCAAACAATGGGGTATTCTTTTGTTCTATAGCCTTCATTTTTCACATGATGGAACTAATAATGTCTTGCTATATAGATTCCAGATGCACATGGTGTTGATCAAGGACACGACATGGAACTCCTGTGTGGCTGTACAGAATTACGTCCAGTATACACTCACCTACACAAAGACCGCCAAAGCCTTTCACCTTTCGTGTACTGAAAATTAAAACGTCAGCACCCGTTTCTGACAAATTTACGGGGATAATTCAAAAACCTGCATCGTGTTTGGGACAGAATGGCAATGTCTGGAATACAGCTCTCAGCTGAAGAGACACAGGCTTTCTTGTAAACTGCGTGTCATGCATGATTCATAGAAAGCGGATATCCAGAATTCGTTTCCTTCTGGACTGAAGTAGAATGACAGGCACTACTAGTCCGAGTGGACACCATTTTGTCCGGGATATCACGGACAGTGCCAGCGCCCTACTGGCTAAATTTTATGCAGATGAATGCACATACGGCATGCCATGAGGTGCTTTTAAAGCGTTAAGGCAGAGACTTGGCTCAGATAGTTATCAGCCTATTATCAGCATGAAAGTTGGAACTTTGGAACCTTAACTGTTTGAGTGTATAGATAAGAAAGTGCTGCTCCATAGCTCTCTTTAGGTAGATATGAATCTAAAGTTTATTCATCAGTACTTCGCTCTGAAAGGTATTAGTGCTCTGGATTACAAGGAGTAATGTGGAAGCCCTGAAAGTAGACCAATATGTCGATGATGTATGATATGAATATAATTTATTCATAGTAAACATGAATATTCAGGTTTTTCAGGGTGAATCTTATTGCTTCAGCATACCAAGACATCTTGGACATTGCTATGCTTCCAACCTTGCTGCAACAGGACAAAGCAGGGTCTATAAAGCCATGGGTTTGATGAGTTCGGTGTGGAAGAACTTGACTGATCCGCCCAGAGCCCTGACCTCAACCACACTGAGCACCTTTGGGATGAACTGGAACGGATTTGCGAGCCAGGCCTTCTCGTCCAACATCAGTGCCTGACCTCATAAATGCTCTACAGAAAGAATGGGCACGAATTCCGATATAAACACTCCAAAATCTTGCGAAGGGCCTTCCAAGAAGAGTGAAAGTTGTTATAGCTGCAAAAACCAGGACCAACTCCATATTGAGGTTTATGTATTTGGATGCAATTATCATTGCAGGTTTGGCAAAATATTTTTGCCCTGTTATGCAGACGGGGTCTTTTTCAATATATTTCAATATTCATTCATTCGAAATATTTCAAAATGCGATATATTTGATATAGAAAATACTGTGGAGTATGTACTTATTAAACTTATAAAGGTACATTCTATTAAAGCTTCTTAGAGAAAGTTATCAGACACCTTCTAGACTAACAGTTGCTTTCGAATGGAAGACAGCACTAAGAGTATTATTTTATTAGAATAAAATGAATATTTAAAAAAAAGAAAGAAAAAGAAAATGATCATTGCATTATTGCATTGCACATTTCCACATCCTGACTTCCCCAGCAAATTGTTTATTGAGTGTTGAACAAGCAACTGGGTCGAGAAATCTTTATGATCGTAGAAATACTGCAAAGCACTGAACTCATTTATTCTTGCATTTGTACTTTCCGATACACCAACTCAACCAATGCAAATGAGCAAATATTCAGCCTAAAATTCAGGCAGATCATGTCAACTTTAAACATGTAACATGTCATATGGGTAATAAAATGTAAAAGTTATCCAGCGCACAGGGATTCCGCCAGGCAGTGGATCGATGTGAAGGATCTGTCATGGATGTTGGACTACATTATGCTGGAGTGGAGGAGATGAAACAAAATTGTTGAATTAATTTGAAATATTGAAAACGGCAGGCCAGGCCTTACATGTTGATGCTGGAGGGACAAATGCGTTTTTTTTTTTGAGACTGCAGTCAGGACTGACTGACTTGAAAGCATGTGAGAACTTGCTTGAGGTTTGAACATTGAACTGGGCCTCCTTTATATCAGCACCACTAACAGGCCTGGAGCAACTACTTTGGACGCGCCCACTCTAGTGAAATAAATCAATACATCTCAGGTAACTGCAGCCAAAGTTAAATTTATGGTTGTGTGTTGCCTACAACCTTTGCGGTTTTAAAAATGAGTCACCTTCCCCATTGCATCACAGGTACTCCCCGCTATTCATTTACAAAACATTACATAAATTCAGACCACAGAAAGGCCGCACAAGTGGATACTGCTTTTATTCAAGGTTGTTACGGTTCCCATCAACCCTAACCAGAGATATCATATACAGAAAAAGACACAGCTGTTTTTAAAGACAAACACTCACTCACTTACTCATCATCTATACGGCTTTATCGTGTATTCAGGGTCGCGGGGGGATCGGAGCCTATCCCAGGAGACTTAGGGCACAAGGCGGGGTACATCCTGGACAGGGTGCCAATCCTTCACAGGACACACACACTTACTCACACGCTACAGGCAATATGGGAATTGGGCAATTAGTCTAATCTGCATGTCTTTGGACTGTGGGAGGAAACCGGAGTACCCGTGAGGAAACCCACCAAGCACGGGGAGAACATGCAAACTCCATGCACACGGAGACGGGAATCGAACCCGGACCCTGGAGGTGCAAGGCGGCAGTGCAGAGTTTTCATAACTGGGTTGTTTACTCCGTTGACCTTATACCTTTGTTTGCCTTTCCATCAGTAGTCACAAATTTCAAACACAGATAATACAAATAGATATAAATGTATTAGGTTACACAGATCTGCGCTAACATTAAGTGACCGTTTTGTCGCTAAAGTTGATGTGGCGAAAGCAGAAAAAAATGGGCGAGGGTAAGGAATTTAGTTACTCTGACAAGGGCCAAATTGGGATGGCTAGACGACTGGGTCAGAGCAACTTCAAAACTGCAGTTCTTGAATATTCCCAGTGTGCATTGATCAAAACCCCAAAAAACAGTCCGAGAAGGAAAAAAAAAGTGGTTCAAGGAAGGAAAACCTGTGAACCAGCAAAAGGGGCATGGGTGGCTAAGGCTTACGTAGGGTTAACATACAGTATGGGTGGTAACATCTGGATGTTGCAGACCAAGTACTGTACACTCCTTCATGGAAACAGTATTTGCTGATAGCAGTGGCTCAATGAATTTGAGGTGTTGCCTCACATCGAGCATCAGTGGGATGTGAAGGAAAAACAAGGCTGATCTACAGAGGACCCACCTCGCGACTTACAGCACGTAAAGGATCTGACACTGATGGTTTGGTCCACCTTCAGAGCTCCACTGTAGATCAGGGCTGTTTTGATGGCAAAAGCAGGACCCACTCGATGCTAGGCGGCTGTTCGGAATGTTATGCACATCACATGTGTAGTACGAGAAACAGACTCCAGTAGCATCAAAATGAGCAGGCAAGCAGGAAATCAGAGATGTGGTTTCCAAACCCGGGAGGTACTTCACCTGGCTTTGAGCTAGATAACTTAGAATAATCGCTCTGTAAAATTACAGATCGCAATCTCGCCCTGGAGAACTTCACGAGCAGGATGTTGAATTATCACAGCCGAGTACGTGCTTGAATCAGCCAGAACTCCCATTGTGTATGCATACTGAGCGTATTTACTCGATAGTTTTGCGATTACAGCTACACAGAAGAAAGAACAAAACGAAAAAAAAACAGCATTACAATAAAAGCTGATAATAATTGCTGATTATAATTTGTTGATGTTATACCTAAATGTAGGCGTAAATTCACCTGAAGACATGCCCTGTCCATACAATCGCTCTGAACCAACACAAGTCACGAACAAAAACTGGAGCATCATTATGCTTATTAAATAATGTAAATGATGCGTGCAAATGAAGATGTGTCTGATTTGATACTTGTGTGCGTTGTGTTCTAATTCTGAAAATCTGATCCATATTGCACGTCTATGATTTATAAATTTTTAATTATTTTTTTTTATTATTATTATTATTGTTATTATGAAATCGTCCTCCAAGAAAAAAAATACGGTGGAAAATGCCTTTAAAGGATACGAACTGTTTAGCCGAATCCCTGAGCACTACAGAGATGGAGACGAGTCCAAGCGCTATCAATACTTATCATATTTAAGCAAATTAAATACGAGTTGGAAAGGAGTGAGCAAAGTGGAAACATGCATGCCGTGCTATAGATGTTTAGCTGCTCCTATCAGTTCTGATACTCCGTCCTGTCCATCTGCGCAATAAAATAATACAATAAAGTCCTGCGGTGGACTTGAACTTATTATACACGTAATTCAACACTTCTGACATGTGCATGTATCGTGCACACACCAGCGTGTTTTACGTAGCTCTCTCTTTACTTCCTTAGACGTTGCAAGGCCGAAAAACAAGCAAACAGTAGTACATCAATTACGCGAAGCTAAAGTTCACCAGACCGCACTGTTTCATCCTCCATTTTCTGTACATTAAAGCACTGCCTATCTAACAGAGCACTGGCATCTGGCTCAGCCCAAACAAACTGGAGCTATTTACACAAGCGTTGATGAAGGCCAGATGGTCAGTTTCCTTCAGCATTCTCTACAATATCTCCGCTCTTCTAACTGGACTCTGCTCACTGTGTCCCAGAAACAAACCTGACCTCTCTATACACAAGACCGCCATTCAGATGGTGACGAAGAATGAACAAGAGCATGCCAATCAATTGCCCAGCAAACGGACTCGGGTATTTTATTAGCCATAGACCATGAATGGCGTCTCCCGTGTGGTTGATAATTGAATATAACACATAGTCATCATATCATATAGCATAGTCCAGAGGTATTCAGGTTAGGTTTGTAAAGATCCGATTGCACTCAATTTTGCTGTTACCTTATAATGCAGAACCATTAGCGATTATTTCATGTACTGTATCCTAATGAGACAATTTAAAGCACTTATGCTTTGTTCCCCAGAGGCTCTACACTTTTGACCGCCACCATGCACTCTGAAGCAATGATGCACGTTACTCCTTTTCGATCCCACAGAACTCCCACAGAAAGTCCAAGCAATCCCCCCCATTCCAACACTTATTATCTTTGATCGTTATCCGCCTGCAATATTGTCTAATAACCCACTATGAGTTACCAGCATTGGTACACAGACATAACATACCCTGGTAATGAACCTGGGTTTTCGACATTCACATCTAACCGCATGCTTCTGCGAATTCTTTTCTTTTTTTTTTTCTTGATGCACAGTCCTCTACTCTAAACAGATGCAACATGGCCGTTTTAAATTTGGATCTTTGGGAAATAAATGCACTTTATTTAAATAAATGCCACATCTCTTTTGAACATTGTGTTTTTGTCATCAACTTTCTTGAAAAAGTTACACCAGCAAGGCGGTAATCGGACCTGGCGTACATGCATGTGATCAGATAAAGACTAATAGTGGTTAGCAAGAAATGTTTCTTTCATACATCGATCAGGTCAGTTCTGGTGAAGTGGTAGTATTTTCCTCTGGTCTACAGCCAGACAGCAGTCCTCTAGTTGATGATGCCTGCCATATACAATATCAGCTGATGAAAGGTTCTGTTATCTACTCAGGTTTGAGCTCCACGGTCCTTGGCACGATGTTAAGTAAGGGTCAAACTCACAAGCTTTGGGCCTCTGTACTGAGAGACACAGTAAAGACTTCCTGTGTGGACATGCTAGAGCACGAGGTTAAAGGAGGAAGGTGGTTCAGGAAGACCAGGAAAAAGAAGGCCTGATTTTATTTTTATTTTTTGCATTTTTCTCTGGAAAATCCTCATCACTTCCATGTGTATAGCTGAGACTACAAATCAGAATAGTGTGATAAAAAGCTATAGCACTTATCACTGTGTTGCACATCATCAAAGCCCCCTGACTCATCCACTCTCGAAAAATGGTTCCGCACAAGCTGAATAACACTCGCCACCTCATCAGTGCAGAGAACATGGAGAGCTTTTTAAAAACGCTAAACAATTACTTCTGTGACTCTTATAATGATGCAGACACTGAGCTCATTCAACCAGATGGACTGTTTAGCACATGCCGTACTTTAATGAACGGCTTTTTTCTTCAATGCTCATTTAGCTTCCCAAGGGTAAAAAAAAAAAAAAAAAAAAACCCTCAAGTCTGGCACACTCCTCTCTCAACACATAATAGGCCTTAATTCCCCCATATTCTTCCACCATACTGTCAACACACTCATCTAGGGGACTGAAAGATAATCACTGCATAACCAGGCACAAGCAGACGTTTTCTTTTGCTCTATAAGCATGTTGCATCACGAAGGCACTTGCGTTGTCGGAAATTCGGTATTTTCAGAAATCTGAAATCAATTTACAACTTGAATCTGAGGACGATGTGCATATTCTCAAGTGCAAAACGATGTAATCTGCATTCAGATACACTTGATACCGCTGGCAGAACACATTCCCATTGACACAGAACAGCAATCACAGGCACTCTGGGGATAGCTCATTTACCATATTGCTCCAGCCTTGAAACATGATTTTGCTGGTTGCATTCCCAGCATTGCCTGGAGGAAAAGGAAATTCAGGGTGAATCATATTTTTGCGCAGTATTATTTCAGCTGGCTGACGATGCAGAGTATTATCCATGCGACGCTGGTGGAATTCTAAAGAGTTTGGCCTGGTCTGATGTTTAGTAAGGTGCTTCTCAAAGTGGGGTGTGCATTGAGAACACCAGTGCTAGGACACATGCACTCAGTTTATAATAGCAAATAGCAAGAAGGAGTTACAGAAATGGAATTTAAAAAAAGCTTAGCGCTATAATCAGGTTAGTGTATGAAACATTATTTATCTTATGAGATGTCAATTTGCAAAGGAACAACGTGGCACTAAGGTCAAGTAATAAAACCACGGTTCACCATACAAGTCACATTCTTCTATTCAGATTTAGTTGTTCAGATTGGATTAGCGTGTCAGGACAGTTCGCGTTTATCGTTACAAGTAACTTTTTGACTCTAATGTGGACGCGTCTGGTCCCTCAAACAGCATGCAACTATTGTCTTCGCCCGCATTTTACACTAGGACAACTGTGCTTGGGATTTTGCTCTGGAGGATGTAAAGCAGTTAGTCGGCTGTATTTGTTGCTGTCCAGAAGAAGGAAGAAAGCCAGACACCTCGCTTTAGCTGTTCAGCGCCCTATGCACATGTAGGAGCAAAAAGTCGCATAAAATCCGAGTCACATGACCACATATGGGGCAAACACTACCTGTCCAATTCCATGGTCTTTCCTGATTTCTTTCTAGATGGCAAAACAATGCCAAAGGCATCCAAAATATGCACTAATCTCTTTTGAACAGTTGATATTGAGATGTGTCTGCTACTTCTGCTCTAGTCTCTAATCTGAGATGCTGTTAATTTGTGATATCTGAGGACTGTAACTCTAAATGAACTTCTCCTCTGCAGCAGAGGTAAGTTTTGGTCTTGCTTTCCTTTTTTTCAAGTGCATTTGACAATACTGTTCTTGCAAAAACTCTTCCTGAACAACGAACTTGACCTTTGTGTCTTAAAATAAGAGCTGACTGTCTTTGGTTTCGTTTGTTGTTTATTTACATAATGCATGTGTCACTGTCGCCTTGCACCTCCAGGGTCTGTGTTCGATTCCAGGCCGGGTTCGATTCCCCGCCTCTGTGTGCATGACGTTTGCATGTTCTCCCCGTGTTTGGTGGGTTTCCTCCAGGTACTCCGGTTTCCTCCCACAGTCCAAAGACATGCAGATTAGGCTAATTGGCGTTGCCAAATTGCCCGTAGTGTGTGAGTGTGTGTGTGTGTGTGTGTGTGTGTGTGCCCTGTGATGGATTGGTACCCTGTCCAGGGTGTACCCCGCCTCGTGTTCTAATCTCCTGAGATAGGCTCCAGGCCACCCGCGACCCTGAATACAGGATAAAGCGGTATAGACGATGAATGTGTGAGTATATGTGTTACTTCATAGTTTTGCAAATATCTAGTATAGTTCTAGAATGTAGAAAGGAAATCCAAACTTGTGTCCAAACTTTTGACTGGAACTCCATTTCCAATCTAGGACCACATATGACTTTTGACAGTGACATCCTCATTGTGCATGCAGACTTCAAATCGGTGGCACAATATTAAGGTAAAATATTGGGATTGAGTGACTTCAGAGTGGTAACGTGGACGTAGCCGTGGGCATGAATTTGATTGTGTTTACAAATAACATGTGAACTTTTTTCCCTTCATTTTGTTGCCCAAATTAAGTTTAATACTTGGATGAAATCATAGCTATACATTAATCTGGAAGGCATAAAACAAATCTTTATAAACTTTGTAAATTGTGTGTGCTCAAATAAATAAACAAAAGTATTCACAATGCAACATATGTGTGACTTATTGTTTCATGCTTCCCCATAAACTTGTTTGTATCGATGCCTACACTCAAAAACATATCGTTTAATGCATGACATAACTCACAAACAGGCAAACAAATAAATAAAATGCTAATAAAAAATACAAATAAGGAACACTAAGACAAGATCACAGAGTCTGATCTACTGATCTACAGGGTGGGTGAAAAGTAACAAGGCATTAAAAATTGGTAATAAAGTCCATATTGCTAATAGAGATTTATTGAAACAAATTGTATTAAATTCCATCGGGGATGGGATGCACGGTCTTCTCAAGAAGTCGTTTGGGATATTGCTGAGAACTTCCTAGAAGCTTTGTCCTGTACATCTCCTCCTTTGCAAAAAAAAAAAAATCATATGTCGTGAGATATGGACAGCAAACGTCTTGGAAAATGCTGGTCTAACCACGCAGTGAAATGGGATGGTGCACCATGGAGTGATGCTCCAGTGACACTCCAAGTTCTACAGCCATTTAATATTGCCTGGTTAATTTTCACCCACCCTGTAGGCCTAGGTCTGATCTAAATGACCGCGTGTGTGTGTGTGTGTCTCTCTCTCTCTCTCTCTCTCTCCCTGAACTGTCAGTGGCTGTGAGACAAGCCTCCTTTTCTCCAAAGTCAGCGTTGCTGAATAAAAGAGATCTGATTATATTCATATGGTGTTGGGCATGCAGTGTTCCAAAACCCATGTGTGATGTGGCCACTGTAACAGAAACTTTATTTTTGTTTTGCACCCCCCCCCCCACCCGCCCTTCACCCCTTTTCCTTTTACGAACATGATGTGTCATTAAAACCAGTGAATGTGTCGCAGTGAGCTGTGATTCGAAAGATTCATTAGACGCCTGCTGCGTTTGAGGGATGCTTAAATCTTTTACGAATCCTGTTTCGCATCTGTACGTGATCAAAACCCGCAATGCTATGTTCAATTAGAAGCATGTGACGCAAGAAGAGATAACGGCCGTGTTCGGTGTAGATACCGAGAGACAGAAGTGTCGAAAAATGTACAAGACAGCAGAGCACCTCTTGAGTCAGGGAAATACCCCTGCAGCCAGAAACATCAATGAGACTCATTCCGCTAGCATATTAACTATAGTATAGGCTACTTCTGCTATAGTGAAATTTTCTCCAATATTGCAGCAGATACATCTTTTCAGTGCTCAGTGTTATTTAACTGATTATTATTTATTTAGTGTTTGCTTGACACTATAGTCAATGTTTCAGATGTAGGCTCTTAAATTTTACATCAAAGCTTTTAGACAAAAAAAAAAAAAAAAAAAAAAACTCTTTGTACTACCGGGATAAAAGGAGTTCATAAAAGTTCTATATTACTTGTTTTATTCCCAATCAATTGCCTTTAATGTTGGCAATATTTGATGATGATTAAAGGCATAACGCTCCTGTGTAATGTGTGCGCGGAATAAGAAGCGCTTCCTCCCTTTTTCCTCCTGACGACTGAACGAATACGAAATCCCTGAGCCACTTTTCTCTGCTGTCGGTTTATTAATCACACTCGAATATCTCAGTGCTGAGACAGAAATCATTTAAAATTCATTAAAGTCATGAGCAGTGGGATTAAAAAATCTGAATGTGCTGACTGGACTCACACTCTGCGCACTGTTATGGTAATGTTAGCACTAATCCTCCCTCCATGGACAGAACCTTGGACTGGAGTACACATACCATTAATACATAAATGAGGATTGTCCGCAGAGTGACCGGTTTAGAACGAATACAAATAGCAACCGGGATTACAGTGCCTTGCAAAAGTATTCATACCCCATAAACTTTTCCACTTTTTTTTTTTTTCAGAACTGTTTTCGTAGCAATCCACAAAGGTGAATGTGTTTTATTGGCCAACACAAAGTTGCACATAATTGTGAAGTGAAAGGAAAATGATTATTATTAATAATTACACATATTGAGTACTGGTAACTTAAATAATTACTATTAGTTCAAATTAATAGACCTTGATGAGTACTTAGAAATTTTTTGATATTTAGGAGTTTGTAGAAATGACACCTTTCCAGTTAGCTGAACAAGTTTGATATTTTAAGTAATTGTAAGTATCAGTAACTGTCACCTTAAAGTTCCACCAAGTTCAAATCTTTCAGACTAGTGATTTTGTGTCTGACGTCAGTGGTGGGTGTTTCGTCTGCCATGTGAAAAGCCCGGGTTTGATTCCCAACAACTGGATGAAGTGTCTGTCCCAAGCCCAGATAAAAAAAATGGGAGGGTTGCGTCAGGAAGGGCATCTGGTGCCAAGCTTGTGTGCGGACCGGATTGTCTGCTGTGGCGACCCATTGCAGGGAGCAGCCGAACAACTTATTTGATTTGCAACAACTAAAATAAATGATAATTGCTATTAAATAGTATGAGCAAAGAACGATTAATATGAATGAGTACAACAAACTCAAAAACTGAGAGTTCTTTTTATTCTGGTTTACAGTGTATCTAAAATCCAGTGGAACCAACTGCCTTCAGAAGTCACCTAGAGTAGTCCGGATGAAAATGTAATTTTTTATAAATGTTTTTAAGTCAGTAAATCTTTCAATCACATTCATAGAATTTGGAGAATTTGTGCCTCAAACCATTCTGGGCCATTTTTTGCACTGTGTCAGGGTGCATTATCCTGCTAAAAGAGTTTTCATGAAGGGGTGATCATGGTCAGCATCAATGTTTATGTACAGTAGGTGGTACTTGCCAAAGGGTAGGACCAAAGGTTTCCCAGCAGAACATTGCCCAAAGAATCACCCTGCCTCCAGTGGCTTGCATATCGGTGTCATGTTTTCCCCAGTAAAGTGACATACTCGCAACCTGCCCTTCTGTCACATTTCCATCAGAACCAGCCTTGACTTTTTCAACCCTATGGGTTCTACATTCCCAAATCTGGCCAATAGGTATCCAGTGTAGCAATTAGTCCAAAAATGCGTGGACTACCAGAAACGGTCTGGAACATCCCTTTTTAAGTAATATACAAAATCTTTTTCACAATTCATCTCTAATGATGTCACTAAAGAAAACCACAGACCCTTGGTTTGAGTAATTTGAACTACAGTAGCCCTTCTATTGGATTGGACTATTCGCTATCCATCTGAGCTTTGGTCGTCCATGATCCTGTCCACTTTTAGGTCCTGACCACTGCACGATGGGAACATCCAATAAGAGCTGCAGTTTTGGAGTTGCTCTGACCTATTTGTCTATGCATCAAAGTTTGGCCTTTGCCAAAGTCGCTCAAATCCTTATGCTTGAACATTTTTTCCAACGCATCAGCTTCAGGGACAAAATGTTTAATTGCTGCACCCACATGCAGACAAGATATACAGTACTGTATATAGTACAAATAGTTCTGAGTTGGTAATTTTGTTGGTCACTGCATAATTCCATATATGCCATTTCATACTGTTTGTCATTTCACTCCTATTCTAAAATAGTAGAATATAGTTAATAGATTTGGACAGTGTACTAACAGACTCAAGTCTGGAAAAACATACAAGTGTAAAAATGGTTGAGAGGGCAAGCATGGTTTGGAGCAGACAGGATGATGACCTGCAGCATTTCCCTTGGGCTGCTTTTTTAGGAGTTTGAAGGACAGGGAAGGAAGTTGCACTGTAGTGCTCCACACAGCCCATCACTGAAGACCAAAGGCTAGCCTGTCTGGTCCGATTTCACATAAAAGCCAATGCAATGAAATTTCCAACGCTGCCCACGAAAGAAACGCACCAGAACACCCAGTGCATCACAGTACGTTGCACACAGAGCCCAACAGGCAATGCGCTTAAGGCAGATTCACCTCTTTCAGATTCATTCTTTCCAAATTCCCCAGGCCTCGGGTTGATTGAGCAGCCATTGTATCTGCCGGAAAAACAAGTCCGATCCACAGATGCCCCACCCTAAAAACCTACAGCACTCGAAGGGTCTGCTACCAACATCCTGGTGCCAGACACTGCAGCACATTCTCAAAGGTCTTGTGGAATAAAACTCTGAGGTGCCAGAGCTGTCCAAGCAGCACAAACGGAGCACAATACTGGGCATGATGCTTTACACTGAAACGTTATGGCTGATCAGTGTATTTTTTATATGTCTATGAAACTTTATTAGAAAAATAAACATGATCCATCCAAAAGAAAATTGTGGTTTTGGTGATGGGAGAGAATAAAATACTCCAAAACGTCTACTTGGTGTTCAAGGAGTCAAGATGTGGTTACAGCAAATACCATAACAAGAGGTTTACATTGTCCTCTAGTCCTCATCAAACTACTCAACGAGTCCTTACGACCTGTGGGCTGAAGTCGGGAACATCCTGGACACCCCACTCATCAGGACAGAAATGTTCATAGTATAAGGATAATCAGTCAGAATTACTCTCTACTGATAAACTACAGAAACAGGAAAACACTCCTTCTACATTCCCAAATCTGGCCAATAGGTATCCAGTGTAGCAATTCTTTCCACAAAACAGCATGGACTACCAGAAACGGTCTGGAACATTCCTTTATAAGTAATATACCACATTTTTTTTCACAATTCATCTCTAATGATGTCACAACAGAAAACCACAGACTCTTGGCACAAACAAACCCACAGTTAACGGCTGCTAGACCGCACACACACACACACACACACACACACACACACACACACACACACACACACACACACACACACACAAGCGCACGCTCCCTCAAACACTCGAGTGCTCGTCCCTCTCATCATGAGCAGACTCCGACTAAGCTGGGAAGTCAATGTGACAGGCAAAACATAAACACTGTCCAAGGCTGGAGAACTGTTACAGAACCAATGACTTAAAGAATCAAACAGCATGGCACACTTTAATGAGGCAAATGGACATTTATAGGTGGCTGCTTTCCCTTGCCAGCTGGATCCCCCTTTAGGACTGACGTGCTAAAGGGACACTTTTCAACAGAGGAGTGTTCATGTCTGCACATGTTAGCAGCACTAAAATTGAAAAGCCTTCACACACACATCTGTGTTGGTAACCGGACCTATCCAAACACTGGGCATCCTTCAAAACCGATAAGCTAACGAACCATCCTTTTTTAGCACACTGTCACTCTTATCTGATTAATACATGAGTAACGAAGTGTTGGCAAAACCCCAGGACCGAGTGCAGTATGTGCAACTTATGAACGGTGCCAAAGTGATATCCCTCAGATTTATACTGTCCGGAGCCTCTTCAGATAAGAGCGTGATGTACAGACAGTGAACTTCCGATCTATTTCTGGTTCCGTTAGCCGTTAGAGAGCAATATTTTATGCGGCGCTTTCTCCATTGCTGTACGATAAGTTTCACACAGCAACCACATCCTTGTCCTTCTCCCAAAATACTGTAGGGGAGTAATGCTCCTGACCCTCCACAAGTCTCCAGCCTTCCTCCAAATAAATACAGTATTGTTCGCAGACCTGTATTTGTTCTTTGAATTTCTTGCTCAATCTCTCATCCCTTCTTTTTCCCACACTCTTAATTCTCCATCTGCGTCACCGGTGTCCCCCATCTTTCTGCTAAACAGAACAACTGTGAGTGGGCCAACTCACACTGGGGAAGGTCAAGTAACACCTACCCTATCTCGCTGACCCTCCCAGGTCTGCAGACTCAAGTGGTTTGACACACAAGGACTAAAGCAGCCCAGCGCTGACCGTTCCACTCTAAAGCCCAACCACAAACATCCATATCCAGCGTGAGGGTCAGTCGTGCTGTTTTAGCTGGAATGGGCTTGTACGGGACAAAAGAACGCACAAGTAAATAACAGAGTCTCGTCTTTCCAAATATATACAGTTTCCCCCATTTTCCTTAGAGGTTGTAAAACCTGGCTCGAATACAGATATTTACAGTTAAACTCAAAATTCAGTGGGGTGTGAAAGATGGAAAAGTTGAGTGGACTAGACATGTCCTCTGTCCAAACATGTCTAACGTGAACGGCTTTAGGCAGGAGTGAGGGGCTCTGGGCCAAGTCCGACCCAAATTAAAGACAGAGTCACTTCATAAACTTATAATAAACTCACAGGGCCGACTGTTGCAAACATGAGGTCAGAAAAAGCAGTCTAATTTCAAATGCTGCTACATTTCTATCATCGACTACAAGGACATTCCTTTGAGAAGTGCTCTGGCCAAAAGGTTAATATTTCTTTAATAATTTGTCATGAACTGGTAAAAAAAAAAAAAAAAAAAAAAAAAAAACCCAAAGGAAGCAATCGTATAACTTTGTAATGTTAATCACTTTATGGTGCCAGTGAAAGCCGGCCAACAGCAGGTAACAATAAATCGACCAAGTGTTGCTTGAAATGCTTCTCACCTGCATTCAACCTGTTACCACAACACAGCTAAAACAAAGAGCAGGATGCAGAAAAGGCTATAAGGCAATGGAAACTGAGAACCCAACAATCCAGGCAGAGACAGCCTGTGGACTGCAGAGCCAGAGATACAGGACGATCTGCAGAGGCTTGTTGAAAGAAAGAAGGAAAAAGCACGAGAAAAACATCCTGTGCTGCATCCCAGGTGCATGAGGCCTCGCATACACTCTAATACAGACATGAAATCGGAAATAATGTTCAGGGAGAAGATGAAACAGAATGAGGTCAGTTAGTCAGGCCCTTCGCGAGATCTTTAAAAGTCAATGATCCGGTATCACTTACTCGGACCTTTCTCACCAAATAAAGAACAGCAATGCAACAATTCGAAAACGAAATACACGATCCAACATGTGAATCTCTGGTTCATCTGCATAACTTTATACAGAGATTGTTTTCCTTTTTTTCTGCAAAAAATATTTGAGGAATTAAATTGCATTATTGTTTTGACTCCGGTTTCCAGTTTTTCACAAAAGCGTACAAACTGGCATTGCACACTGGCACAGAATCCTCTCTAACCAAACTCACTTGTCGTTTGGCTACGCCATCTATAAATCCTAAGCACATTTTACTGGAGTTCACTCTCATTACAAAACAAAATAATTCCTTGGGATTTAAAAAAAGTATTTAGACAGAAAAAAAACAAAAAACGACTTAAACATCTGGCCATAAAAAGTACAAATGCAAAGTCGAATTTCATACATTATCGTGAAAACAGAACTATTACACATTAATAAGGAATAAAACAGGAACGTTAGTGCTGCACAGATGAGAATGCATAAGCTGAAATGTCATGCCTAGAGGTAAAAGTATAGCAGATGAGTTGGATGTAGATGCTTGAATAAAGAGACATACAGGCTTAAATTAATCAGCTGACCAGTGTTATACTCTGAAGCTTTGCATTTATTTATCCACACAATTTCAATTCATTCATTCATTTAATGTTATTTATTGTGCATTCGTAGTTTGCACCTTCACTTTTGAAAACCAAATATATAAATACACACGCAACATTTGTTTTTTTTATCTTCTCTAGATGATGCATACAACAAAGACGGCATACATAAAGAACTGTGTCCTCACTCAACATGTGTAAAGCAACAAGAAGACTTAGAAAATCCACCCCACCAACGAAGAACCCAGCTTGTGGAAAAAGCTAAAAGTGCCAGATGCCGATGAATGATCTAATCACTGAAGTCTTCATTGTGGTGGCATTGACGTGGCATGATAAAAACCCAAACGAAAAAGCCATCCTAGGACGTGGGGACAGATGCTGAGAATGGTGATCTACTTGGTCTTCTCTGTGGATATTTGCCCACTGATGTACAACACCAGGTACTTCTATACTTCAGCACTCTGTCCAACATGTAGGTCTTCAGGATTCAACAAAAACACTTGGTTTAAAGTCTGGAGGGTTGCTCCATTCACTAGACAGGATCTGAAGCTCCTTTTATACTGAGATCAGCCAAACAGGCTTGTGATGTCAAAAATAATCACGTACAAGTCTATAACTCATCAGTTCTCAAAACATCTTAACTCGTTTTTAATTCCAGTAGTCTTATCAATCTGGAGAACTACTGTACCTGCCCATGACACAAGTGGAAACCTATAATATTCCTTGCTTCCACCTACTTAATTGCACATTTTAGAGTTTGCCAAGGTTCCCACCTCCCTCAAAGACCTCAGTACAGTCCTCAGATGTTGCATGTGCAGCAGATAGCAGCAGCAAACACGCTGTAGATGTGAAATTTGTCACAATCAAAAGCAAAGTTGACAAATTGGCGTAAGCAAACAATGAGATTTTCCATTAGGCCTCAGTCAAATCCAAACTTGAATAAAAATGCGCAGTGACCAATCATTCAAGCACTGGCTGTAGGTGGCATTGAAAAAGTCGGAGTCAAGTGGGCAAAATGGACCGTTGTTGGTGGTCAGGGAGTAAACTGGTCGACATTCACACTGTTAAATCCTCTCTTGGTTAAAGAGTGTTCCAGTTCCAGAGGCAAATGCCATTGGAAAAATCCTAGGGACCCTGGAGAGACAGTGTCTTAAGTGCCACCCTCCCCACACACAGTCTACTCCAGTCATGGAAAACATCAAAAACATTCCCCACAGTGAGTGCTGCAGACATCCCTACTGCAGGTCCCTTCCACAACTGTGTCTCTTTTCAAACCACTGAGCGTTGGCCTGTTCAGCCAACCAGAATCCACCAAAGTTAGGAAAGTTCGACAGCATCAATTATGGGGGCCAACAAGTGGTCCAAATACCGCGTAATGGCATTCTTCAGGCTGTCATCATCCATTGCAGTGGCAGATACAATTTGGACGTCTCTTCGGAACAGGCTCTCAGGCTACCTCCCCTGCCGCCAGGCTGACATAACGATGCAAAACTACCCACTTGTCCATTAAAGTCAACCTTGTGAAGATGATTTTTACGTATAGCTGAAATGATATCTCCATGCTCACTCCTCCTTAACCTATTCATTCACCAGCTGATATGTAGTTCAAAAGTCAAGGAACGCCTGATTTGTCTGGTGAAAGCTTACATAGCCCCACTGTAACACTTTCGTTGTGCTGCTTGGAAATGAGAACACAGAAGGTAGGCGTTTAAACGGCAGCACAGTCAGCGTCACACACTATAAATTCAAACGTTCAGTTGCTTTTGGCTAACAGCATACAGGTAGACACTGCCATACACCGTCCATCACCAGGCTAGAAGAATTCTTCAGTCAGATTAAGGCAGGGTAATAGGATGGAATGTATAGTATTTGGATGAGTTGTTGGGTGGTGAACTATTTTTGGATGCGTTGGTGGAAGTTGACGTTATCCCCTATAACAGTATAGGTAGTGTAGTCTGGAGCCCAGTGCTGTCTCGCTGTGAGTGGGAAGAAAACGTCATACATCGGAGCGCTTCCACAAGGGGTACTGTGTTGTACAGGTCAGTAGTGACTAGAGATGAGGGAAAAGTCGATTCAGTTATGTATCACGCCATCCTTGTGTCAATTTTTTTCTAAATAGTTTTTTTATTCCTACAGTATGTTTGCATTTGGAGTGGTAAATTGTTGTCATTCCGCTACAATCCTACAGGTTGTGCACTCTGAACTATTCTCACATTGGCAGGCAGCAACTTATTTGCTAATTGTGTGCAGAATTTTAACAAAAAAGTGAATATCTAATCACAATATTTAAAAAATTACCTTAGTATCGTGATGATATCGTATCGGCTGGTCCCTTGTGATCCCCTTCCCTAGTGGTGACATAATGATGGCCAGTCCCTTACAGACTGAGTAAGACTATGTGGCACATATGGTTATGACCTCCAGCACTTATCTTTATCATGTGATATTTACTTTTCTGAACTTTTGGTCTGACACACATTCTAATTGACATCACACTCATGAACGAATGGAAACCACAACTCTATACAATGTGAACTACACATCTCACACATTCTCACATGTATATATACTGTAAGTATGGTATCTTTTTTTTTTCATGAAAGTAAATGTAACTAAATATATTTGCTTCAGGCCTCGACTACAGTATGTTATCCTAAACCTGACATCATTCTTATACATTTCCCAGGATATTACATTCGTTATTTTACAAAATTGTCTTCTCTGATAAATGTCTTGATTTCTCAGTGCTGGTATTTGAGACAAAATTTGTCGACAGCTGTGGCTTTTTGATCTTGGGTAAGCAGTTTGCCTCCTCGTCTATGGATAGTATTCCTTTTATCTTTGTGTTCGAATCAAAGCAAAGGCAGGTCCTAATTGTAAAGGTCCATTTATTACAATTACCATTCTAATAAATGGACCTTTACAATTAGGACCTGATTTGCTATAATCGCTGCCTAGCTCCCGCAGCATCACTACAAACAGTAATAACAATAGTTCCTAATTTCATTTAAATCATTTCCTGTATTCCTTACAAACATGAAAACAAATGTCACTTATCAACCAATTAAAACCTTTCTTAATCAGCTTATCTTTCTCCTAAAAGGTTGAAAAGATAAGTCCCAATGAGTACACCGGATGAACAACAATCTGCTTGAACAAATGAAGATGAGTTGCACTATGAGTTCACACTTGAAATTCTATCAAATCTGCTAAACACTCATGGAGGCATTTCAAACATGCTTATGGCCTCCCCCCTAGTGGCTGAATTAGATATTACCCACCGAAAGAGTGTGCAAATCTTAAGAAGTCATTTTAAGATAAATGTACCAAGGCATGAGTCATGAAGCTTTTACACATAAGAGGATAAAATAGTGATATTTGTTCTGATCACAAACCAAACACACCCAGTGAACTTTAAGCTTCAGGCAAATCATTCATGACATACAAAACGCTAAATCCTCCCTGACAACAAGAATAGGAACACTATAATAACCAAGGTTTTAGTTTTGGATCATGTTCAGGAGGTAGAGATCTCTTCCAAATAAAACACTGCTATCACTTTACCTCAGCTGGAGCACCTTCTAGACTGGTGTGTGTGCGTGTGTGCGCGTGTGTGTGTGTGTGTGTGTGTGTGTGTGTGTGTGTGTGTGTGTGTGTGTGTGTGTGTGTGTGTGTGTGTGTGTGTGTGTGCATAATATATAAGCATGCATCTTTGTCTCCGTAGGTATAGCTGTTCTTGACTCATGTCGCATCGTATCAGAAAGCTGACCCTGAAACCCTGGACGCAAGAGGAGCCTTGCACCGTGGGAGCCTGATCACTGTGCATGCACGGATTCAACTGTATCTAAGGGGATTAACCAATGAAGGCGAAGTGATAATGAAGCATATTAATAGAGCGGGTAGCTGGGACCTAGTGCATGAACAATTAAGGTACTCGAAACGCACGTTTTTCTCCTTCCACAAAAATGCCCAGTGTCAGAACTGCTTAAT
>JAAGKR010000562.1:21994-57131 GCA_011419295.1 Clarias macrocephalus | reverse complement strand
TTAGTTTTGGATCATGTTCAGGAGGTAGAGATCTCTTCCAAATAAAACACTGCTATCACTTTACCTCAGCTGGAGCACCTTCTAGACTGGTGTGTGTGTGCGTGCGTGTGTGTGTGTGTGTGTGTGTGTGTGTGTGTGTGCATAATATATAAGCATGCATCTTTGTCTCCGTAGGTATAGCTGTTCTTGACTCATGTCGCATCGTATCAGAAAGCTGACCCTGAAACCCTGGACGCAAGAGGAGCCTTGCACCGTGGGAGCCTGATCACTGTGCATGCACGGATTCAACTGTATCTAAGGGGATTAACCAATGAAGGCGAAGTGATAATGAAGCATATTAATAGAGCGGGTAGCTGGGACCTAGTGCATGAACAATTAAGGTACTCGAAACGCACGTTTTTCTCCTTCCACAAAAATGCCCAGTGTCAGAACTGCTTAATTCGAGGCTTCTCATGAGCTTATGCTCTGTTTGCACCTAACAAAGCTAAACAAACACCGATTAGAGTTTGAGCTAAGTGGGAACATGTTTCAATTGGATGGACGCTCGCTTGGAACAACCCGGGGCAACAGTTGACTTGTGCATTGTCACTTCCTACAGTAACACCTAACAACTCGGGCTTAAGTGAGCATCTGTTCAGACACGTTCAGTCGGCGGCGCAGCGTTCAGTGCGGATCCGTACAACTGCTTCTTTTTTTTTTTTTTTTTTTCTGTGGGAAAGAAACCTATTACTTATAAGTCAATGATTTGTCAAATCACACTTAGCAAGCATTAACTAACCGGCCATGTTTTAATGCTTGTTGATGACGCTGCCTGATTCGAAGACACGATGATCTTTGTCAGCATTTTCTTCTTCTCAGCTGTGTTCTCACAATGTGGTTAACATTACCAGCTCCAGCTACACCATTACTGCACCAGATCTGTCTTGTGCTATTTCTGGCTGACACGCACCACCTTCTTTCCCTGTACACATCCGCCAAGTGCAAAAAAAAAAAAAAAAAAAAAAGACATGTCATTAGAATTTTTTTCTCCACTGTTCGGGAGATAATTACAGATGAGGACTGGTGCATGTTTCGAAAATGCCAACCCTCTTGTGTTCCTGGGGTTTGTGGCAAATAAATGAATATATTGAAATGTTTACTGTACATTACTGTTAGTTAGTTAGTACTGTTAGTGAATCCTGAATCGCTCTCGAACCCTGATCAAGGGCACTACTTGGAGTGTGTGGGACAATGGATTGTACTCCCTAGTGCACTAGCTTTAAATTTAATGCTACTTGGGATTCAGTCCAAGTGCCCGCAAGTTAACAGAGTTGATATTCTAAAGCAGAATAAGTGGAAATATAAAGAAACCTACGGGACTGTTCATGGTTTATTCTAGTCGCTTTTTGGCTGGTAGGAATTTAAAACTACTTTCCCTCCTGTTATTTACACTAACTGTTGTATAAAAGCAATATCATATGATAGGGAGTGCTGTATTGCTGGATATAGCACGGTTGTGATACAGCTGTGGGCATGAGGACAAAGCAATACAGCACTACCTCTTTTTTGATATTGCTTAATTATAAAACACATACATAATCACGTTCACATCCCACATGATGACAAGCACCTGAACCAGACGTTTCTGATCATTGAGCACCAGTATACATTATACAGTCTGGCCCAAACCTCTGCATCCATCAGCATTTTTATTTATTTTTTTTTACATTAAATTGTATATGTTTCTTTTTATTCCAGCCTCCTCACATAAAGAAGCTGTTGCTGAACTTCACAGCGTTTGCTTTTCTGACTTTTTATCTAACGTCTGCTGTGAGTAGCGTCGCTGTATGTTGTTACTGTATATCCACACTTTGCTCATGTATATTTCATGGTTGTCTAGTTAATGCGCGTCTCTTATACAGTCTTAAATCTTTTTCACGTGTCTTGCAGTCAAACCTAAATTCTCTGCACGTGCATTTATTTCCAACCCTTCCATGGCAATGAATCGAAGCCCAAATGATTTGCATTGCAGCTCACAGCAAAAAGCGGAGAAAAAAAAAAAAACAACACCCGTCGAACCTGTCCACAGCCTTCGCCTCTGCCAGTTCAGTCTGACTAAAGAACGGCTTTTCTCGAGGAGGATTTACTCCGAATCAGTAAAGATGAATGAAGTGCCAAAGAGGAACTTCCAGATTGTGTGTCCAAGCATAAGGATATGATTGAACATTTGTGCGAGTTACAAACTGTTTATGCATTGGAGAAATTTTCTGTATGTCTTCGAAGCAAACCAGCCATGTAACTGTCATGTGAGTTCTTCTTTCGATCTGTAATTAATGGGAGAATGATATACTGGGTCTCCGACCTTCACCTGGCTGATATCCTTACCATTACACCATCAATCTCTATTGCTAAAGTACTATAATAATAACCAAAAAAAAAAAACTATTTAGCGACATAATAGGGATAGATGCATCTTGAGGCAAATCCAAAAAGATGGCTGAGTTTTTAGGGTCGTTTTTTCTGAACTCTGCACCGTCTGACGATTATCCATCATCATTCCATTGTGCTTTCATGAGGCAGAACAAATGCAGGACATTAGTTTGCTCTGAAATGTATTAGCGCTATCATGCCAAAGACTTATTGCATTCCCATTCAACAACCAAGTGTAACAAACATCTTACTTTATCGTGGAACTATTACAGCACTGTGAACGCAGGCGTACTGTACACCACGAGCACCATAAGGAAAAACTCAAGCCGTAATTACAACACTGAAGGTAACTTTGACTGTGTAAACACTGCTTGCTGTGACAGATTTGAAAGCTGAATATATATTCACAGAACCACATTATCAAGGCAACTCATTTATTTACTTTATTTCCAAAATAAATCCTGATCAATAGGAGATTGCAGATTTTTTCATTCCCTTCCCCAAGCAGCACATTAACAGTCGGAGAGGAAAACAAAAACATCCAGACGTGCTCCCTTCCCATGCTTTAGAGGCTGTCAGTCAACACATTCACATACCCCTAATTTGTGCAGTCTAGACTGAAAAGGGGCTAAATTACCCACCAGAAGCACTAACGGTGTAAAACAAAGCTCTAGATAACCACATAAGAACACACAACCACAATCCGGTGTCATAAATCACTCATAAACATCACCCTAACATACGTGTTAACAGATTTAATATAGTCTTTTTCAAGGTACGATATACCGTAACTTTCGTCTTATACGACCTGCACCAAAGCGGGGGAAATTTTCAGTACCGTAATTGCTTTCCACTTTTGCTATAATCACAGAACATTTTCAGAGGACAGATACGTCCTCGATGATAAGTCCATTTTGACATGCTCTGCTTTAATCGCTTTCGCACAAACTGTTCACAAGTCACTTGGTATTGTTAATACATGTATGTACAAAAACAGGCTCAATCACTCACTCACTTGCCTAATCTGCAGGTCTTTGGGAGGAAACCCACCAAGCACGAGGAGAACACGCAAACTCCACGCACGCAGAGACGGGAATCCAACCCAGACCCTGGAGGTGCAAGGCGACAGTGCTAACCACTGCACCACCGTGCCGCCTACATATAATAAGCTACACTTCAATAAGTGACAAATTGATGTACAAAGGGCGTTCAAGTGAAACTGGGACTTGTGATGACGTTTCTCCGGAATGAAGACATTTACAACACTTGAAGCACAATGCAGTGATGAGATTCTTACTGTATATACAGTAAAAAACATTTTTGAATTTTCAAGGTTCAAACGTTTTAAAGAAAGCCTGTGTTTCCATGAATGACGAGCTGAGGTGGATCGGCGCCCCCCTGCAGTTGTACTAGTGTGAAACGCCCGATCGTTGAGGTTGTGGAAAAGAGAGTAGGTTGGTATAGTGGTTAGAGGTCCAGTGTCGAGGGTTACAGTAGACTCCCACACCAGGGGATGTCTGTGTGCATGAAGTTTGCATGTCCAAGCAGTCCAAACATGTTTCCAGCGTACTGAGAAAACCTTCTACCTTAACGGTATCTAAACACTGGGGTGCATTAATGTAGCAGGGGATTGTATAGAAAATAAAAGAGAGTTCTTGCTCTTGTGTTCTTTTATTCTGCACAAACAAAAGTCCCGGTTTGACTTGAACACCCCATTTGTTTTCGTTACCAACTGATTTCTGATAACTCAGTTAGAGCTTAAGGCTAAATACTAACGTTTAGTATATGTAGAGTATTTAGAGGAGAATGAACAATAGTTGCACTATGGGATTACTGTGGGATCAGTGTATTTAGATTTGGGAAGAACAACCTGACTAGGTCATTCTAAACAGAATGTACAATTTTTTTTTATGTGGATTGATGTGATCTGACCTGTCTGGGATCACAGAGAGAAAGTGCAAATGTTATTCTTATGAACTCTGGGTGGTCTACCCACACAGGAATGCGCACACACACACACACACACACACACACACACATGCACAGAGCCATCCTTCCGAGCTGTATTAATGTCAGTAAAAGAGCTATACCTTTGTATAGCCTTATCATCAGTATCCTGAATGAATTCTCCATTCTGACTTCCAATGAATGTAATTAGATTTTCCTCGCAGTGACCCGCCAAGCTTCTAAAGTGTCACCTGTTCCGATTTTTATGGGAACATTCGGTCATCCGAACCCTGAACCACAAAACCCAAAAGACACGAATAAAACTGTCGAAGGCTGCTTTAAGTCGCCCATCTGCACAATAAACAGGCATTTGAAGGCATAAAAGTCCACCACCCAGAGACGTTCATGCTATTAAAAAATAACAGCACGAATCCAAAGAGAGCGCAAACGCAAAACAAGGAAACATGGCCATTGTGAAATGGCCTGCAGATGTACAAGTGCATTCATGAATGGACTAAAACTAAGTATAAACAAGTCTATAAAGCCTTTGATAGCTACTGCCTCAAATAATAACAACATAGGCTAAGACACACTTCAGTGGTCCGAAAAAATGCACAGCCAAACGAGCTCACGCTGGGAATAACCGTACGCAGTGTAATGCGATGTACCTGGATCTGTGTTTGTGTGTGTGTCTAAGACTGAACGCTGGCGCGGTGCCACGTTGCTCCGGCAGCCAGAAAGCAGACCTGTCCAAGTTCCAGGAATGCACTGCTCCACCCAAGATAAGCAGGTGGAGCTGAAAGCCACCAAACAAACTCAGCATCTGAGAAAAACCTGCCGTAGCCAGAGCAAGAGACGAAGGCTGAATCGGGTTCATGCTCGGTTCAGCTGCCGCTCAACGCCATTCATAAAGTTCACGACGTTCACCAGGGCCAAAATGGTGACAGACGGTCTCCTTCTCGGTGATGCTTGCTTGCACTTCAGACATTTTCCATTGCCTCTAGTTTTGGCTTAGTCACACAAGGCTTTGTTCGGTTCCTGTTCTTAAACAATAATACATTCAGGCAGAAACGTATCACGGAAATGTACTTACAATGAGCAACACATAAAACCAAACAGACTGTATGAACTAAGGAATTATGTAGGCAATAATGCACCAGATTTCATTCTGCTGTACAGTATGTATGTCTGTTTACGTGCATGTGTGGGAAAGTTTCCTGCTTCTGGATACAGTAACGTGCCTCATTAATCGCTGTATGTTTTAGGTAATGGTGCATTTAGGAGGACACAAAGGAGCGTTTACCGCAGTAGAAGCTGTGCACAATCTGCTCGAGTATAGAGTTCTCCTTGGATGGTTTTGGCTCCCCTGCTCTTGTCTTGTGAACGGAATTACCTCAGCTCTCAGCTGCAACAGCCAGTGCGGCTCTTAATCATGAACATGTTGAAATTAACTTGTTTTCAATACCCATTGAATTTTTCGGTGTTTTTAAATAGTGTGCTAGTTGTGTATTTGAGCTTCGTGTTCATTTCAGACAAGGACACGATACGTCACTTGCTGGCGATTTCCGGCAGAGAACAAGAACTGATCCAACTTGGGTATAGGCTTAAGCTATTGGCCCTGGACTAGCTGCAGTGAGCTGAGGGAATAAACATGAGCTAGATTGAGTGGGTGTGCCGTTGTCCAGAAACAGGGAAAGTTTCTCACGCAAAGCAGGAGATCTTGTGACAAATCAATTCCACCAGTCAACGGTTGAGTTCTCCTACCAGGAGAGAAAATTACTCTGCGAAAGCCTTTCCCACTGGCACCTCTGTCGCTTTTGTCATGCATTTATCGCCGCAGTTCGTCCAGAAATCTTGCTCTGCTCGGCCCGAGCACTGATGGATAGCTCTGTTGGTGGCCTATCATCACAATGAAGTCACGACACATGGATGGAATCACTTGCACTCTCTTCATCCTGGGCCTGAGACCAGCATTCATCCTCTGCGAGCCAACTCCAACCCTATCCTCAGGAAAAGAAAGCAGAAAGCATAGCAGGCCAGCCAGAGGTGTATACAAATACAAGTAAACCATAGAGCAGCTGCTGATGAGAATGGGCCTGTGACAAGCAGTCAAGTCGCTGTTAAGCAACATGTGCAATAAGCAGGAAGCTACAGTGAACAGGTACAACTGCGGAAACACCGAATTATAAATTAGCGTCAGGCTGATAAGAAGAAATAGTGCCACTAAATGTCCTAAATTTTTCCGAAACATTTAGTCCTGGTGAAAAGGACTCGCATTATATAAGTGCACAGTCCAGCATATTTCATGTTTAATCCAGCATGCATTGAAAAACAAGTGTATCTAAGAACTCCCAGAATATAACTGTTTATAACAGGGCCAACATGTGTTTTAGACCAGGCTGGTGTTGACACTGATGTAAACAAATCACTATTTAAAATGTTTTTGTACCTATTTAAGCTTAGCCATGGGTTTGTTGAGACTGCTCTGCAGTGGTGCTTATGCAGCGTGCTAATTGCAGTGGTGTCCTTACTTGATGACAGGAAGCATAAATATCTTGAGCCTTTTTTTGAGACTAAAGTCTTGGACTTTCTGCTCCTGTCTCTGCTGTTTGGGATGAGGGGAAGAGGTGTAGCGTGCCCCCTTTAACATGTGCTCATTATTTACTCTCACTTTCAACCGAGAAATATTTCATGTTTTGTTCTGTGCTTTTGTAGATGGAATTGTAGATGGACTTGTGTTAGTAAATTATAACTTTTATTATATCAGTATGGGTTTCTTTTACTGTAGGTCTGCAGCTAATGTTTATTTATTTATTTATTTATTTATTTATTTATTCATTCATTCATTCAATTGATCTGTTGATTTTTATTTAATTTATCTTACAATTTTTATGGTTGAGTTTTCTGGATGGATGATTGATCATTTTAGTAACTTGCCAGTAAATAATAACCATAACTTTGATGTTTTTGATCTTTTAAGTTTTTATCCAAGCATTATCTCATAAAAAAATATTTATTTTAAAAATAATTTTCCCCCAAATTTTAGAAATAAAATTTCACACGTAAAAAAAAAATTATCATATTAATGCGTCAAAATATGTATCACGTCCCTAGTATAATACTAGTAATCTGTAAAAATCAATCAATCAATCAATAAATCTCTGTACATCTTGTAAATTAATTAAATAATTAAATTACAAGTTCAATAGTATATGTTTTATAATGGTATCGGTCTTTGCTTTAATAAATATTCAATACTTAATTCCGTAGTGTGAAATTTCCCCAGCAGCAAAAGGTATCCGAGGTGCTTATGTTACCATGGTAACACATGGAGGAAGTGTCTGTGCTGGTGAGTTCTGAACGGTGGAATTTTTTAGAAGGAAGTCGCCATAACCGACATTCCCTGCACACGGAGAAGGGAGCACCCTGTGAAGTACACTTCGGAATGGAACACGGCTTAAGTGTCATGAAGTCCAACGGTGACAGTAACTTGCACAAAGCTTTTCCTTTTCATGAGACCCATCCCCCAAGAAAATAACATAAATCTGTCTAATTGTATGATATAAATCTATGGGTAATATCAAATGCATTCCTCTCAGACAGTCCAATGCACTTGTCACGTTTCTAACATGAATTCTATGTAGCAACCGTTTCAAACTCTACATTTCTACTGAAATTCAACTGATACTATAAGAGCGCAGCGGCTCCCAGGCTCTGACATCCAGTGAAGTGCTCACAACAAGCTGCTGGAATTGAGTAAATATCTCTGCAACACAAAGCTCTCCTAACGTCCCCACAAAATAATGAAAGCGCTATGCAGGTCGCCTCTGACAACCTGTACAAACAGGACCAGAAAGTATTAGCGGCTATTAATCACCCCTTAAGGCTCAGGAACTGCACGCACCTTGTCAACAAGCACAAACCCACTCATCCAAAAAGCCTGTTAGTTTCTAAAATATCTTTTCATTTCTCATGTTTTGACTCCTAGTATTGCCCCGTTTAATTGCCCATGCACTGTCCTGCATATTATTTTCACAAGTTGCATTTCTTAGTTGCATTAATCACATTCATTCAATTATTTTAAAATGTCACATAAATTGTTCATAGTTTCATGTTTGTGTATGTATATTTCCTTAGAAAAATATATTTTGAAGTCCAAGGCTGGGGAAACAAATCCTACAAGTCTGGGATCTGAATACAATTCCATTACGAGAGATTTATTACTTGATTGATGTCGTCTGCATACCAGCTACTCGTCTGGACAATTGCACTAGAACAATGGCAACAAAAAAAAAACAGTTTGCAAAAAAAAAAAAAAAAAGTTTGCAAAACATTATTTCTGTCATCTGATTGCAAACTATTTTTTCCATGCATAAAGACTGTACACATACCTGCAAGATAGAGCAGAGATGTTGTCTGTGTTTACCCTCTACTTCTGCAGTCAGCCACAGTCCCTGCCAAGCAAACACACATCAATCACCTAAACACATCAACGAACTGAGTGCCTCATTAATTTGCCGGAGGAAGAAGCCTTCATTCCAGGCATAACAGCTGGTCTCCACACCCTGAAGCTGGACCTCGCGCAGTAACAAGACTTTGGAGAAAAGTCCAGGAAATGCCCAATGAATGCTTCAAAACAACCATAAAGGACTGTTTAAAATAAAATGCAGCAAAAAAGGAAAGCACCACCCTTTCAACCATAAGTGTATGTGTACTAATGTACTATCTGATAACACATCAAAGCACTAGTGAGAGGCAATTTACTTCAATTTACTAGTTCTCCAGTGATCGTTTTCAGAATATGGTGAATGAAACATAATGAATTATTTGTTTTGCTTCTACATTCATGAACGAAATGAGATCTCATACATTAGGGCACTGTCTAAATGTGTGGGGCATGTGAGAAAGTGGCGTTTCAGAGACTTTGATGAAACAATTATTGTAACTTATGACAATACCAAACAAAGCCAAAAGCAAATTCACTTTTAAGCTAAATACTCAATATTAAGGAAACTATTGACTAAAATACAACTTTTAAAGCTCTCATTACATATTATTATTATTATTGTTGTTGTTGTTGTTGTTATTATTATTGTTATTATTATTAATATAGTGCAAAGAAAATGTGTGATCAAAGAAACTATTTTAAATATGCTGTTTTATAATTGATTAAATAGAACATGGGGGTAAAACTGGAACATTAGAATCCCATTAAAGGAATGTCAGCACCATGGTCAGCTACCACAACAAACCTATTGAAAATATGCACACATACCTGAGGCAAAGCCAGACCCAACTGCCTGAGGAAAGGGGTTGAAAACTGTACAATTTAGCCTGAGCTAGTAGCACAATCAGGAACAAAGGAAGAATCATGCTTCACTGAGATGAAAATCTCTCAATGCTCTGCTCAATGCTAAAGCCCAAGGTCATGTGGTCTGACCATGGGCGCATCTGTGTAAGAAGGAAAGCACATGAACAGATATCTCATGGAGGCAGTGTTATGATCTGGAGCTGCCTCAGTTAATCAGGTCTAGACTCAGCAGAGTTATGTGGTAATAAAATGTAGTCAGCTGATGACCTGAATGTACCGAATGACCGGATGTTATCCTGTCAAATGATTTCTCTTAACTGATGGAATGGTCCAGGACTCGATTTGTGGTTCTGGAAACATGAAGAATCATTTCACACAGGAAATGGTCACCAAAGCATCCTGACCTTAACCCTGATGAAAGTATTTAGGATGTGCTGGAGAAGGCTTTACAGAGTTGCTCAACTCTCCCAGCATCAATATGAGATCTCTGACAAACATTAATGCAATGGAAGTAAATGGACCTTGCATAAGGTTGTCAAAGTAGTAAAGGAACTTGCATATGTTGTCAAAACAATGCCTTGGCAAATGTGCACCATAATCAAAGCTAAAAGTGGTCCAACAAAGAGAATACACATTATAGAACAATAAAATCATTAAGCAAGTTGGTGTCAGAGCACAAGGTCAGCAACAGCTTCACAACTAAAAACCCTGTATCAATTTGCACGTTAGATACCTAACCAGCATTGAACATTGCGCTTGTCCACTTGCCCAAAGTAATGAGTAATTAAGAGTTGTGTTTGTAATTTGACTAACCAATCACAGGCTGTGTTTCTCACTGTGTTGCGGTGCTGAACAGCTGCTAGCAACAGGATAAAAAAAGTAACCTCAGTTTTCCTGATACTCCTATACTTACATGCATAATTATAATCTACAATCTTACATCTTTAAAATTTAAGTACTGTTTTTGCTACTAGAAAAATAAATATATAAATTTTTATTTTACATTAGTAGATATATTTAAAATTAAATCTTCAGGTTTATTTTTCAGTTTTTATTCTTAGTTAGAACAGGGCATTAGTGACATGCTGAAGGCCTGGGTTCAAATCCCAGCCAATGCCCAAACCCAGCCACCGGATGCAGAGCTTCCCTAATGCAGGGTTCCAAGCCAGGATAGAATGGGAAGGCTGTGGCAGGAATGGCATCCGACGCAAAACTGTGCAAAACTGTATACAAATAAGATGATATGTGGTGAACCCCTGACAAGAGCAGCCAAAAAAACTAAAAATGTTAGTTAGCACATGCCTATATGACTATCACGTCACGCTCACTCATTTTCTATATCACTTATTCTGTACAATTCATGGGAAACCTGAATGGAAATTAGTCTAATCTGCATGTCTTTGGAGTTTGGGAGAAAACTGAAGCAGCCGGCATAGGGAACCAACCAAGCACAAACTCCACGCAGACAGACCCGAGTTCTAACATGCCATATTTCACATTTATTAGAAATAATTATTTAACGATTAATGAATCCAATAATTTACTCGACAGTCATTAACCCAATCTATGAAGAAATATATCATCTTAGACATCATTGTTAACAAGAAAGCCCTGGCCTAAAATAGGACACAAAAAATAGCATTTCCTTGTGTTTGATGAATGAAGACAAAGATTTAGCTACAATTCACATTCACTGATGCGCTACAGAAGTGTTGCTTCATTTACCCGGAGCCAGAAAACCTTGTATAATTCTACGTTCTGAGGATGCATCGTTTTACTGTACACAAACCACTGACTGGGGAAAGTTTCAAAGATTACATCTGGCGGAAAAAGAAAACAACAGATAAAAAGAGTAACAGAAGATGGAGAGGGACATAGCAAATTAAGAAACTAGGCTTATCGTGATATCAGTGTGAGTGGATGTCATGGCTTGATTTATTCACCGGGAGCTGCCTAAAAACTAAACTGTTAATAATCTCCATGTACACAAAGACACAGTGTCTGAACAAAGGCTATGGGCTCTTCCACAAATGCAATACATGTGTATAAACTTGCTCTAAACCTCAAGCTCATAGCCAGTTGTCTACAATTTACAAAGCGGACAAAATATATTGCATAGCAACACAGAGGAAGAGGGAGATGTTATCGGATCGGGGGAACGCCGCATGCTCCTTCATTACAGCTAGATCATTCAGAGCAGGGAAGCTGTTCCTTTACCCGGGATTGATGTCCTCTGTGACATGTAACATATTGTAGACATTTTGAGCAATTACCATAGTTAAGCTAAGTTAAGCTATTCATACGAGCAATATGTCCACAATCCAACCACACAGTTTGGTAGTACATAGGTCAGGTTAAGGGGTCTGGCACTACAAGGGCTCTGCGCATAATTTTTTGTATCTGTATGCCTGTGTGTGCATTTGGGAAACATTAGACTATGACAAACAGGTGGCACTGAAATGCAGAAAGAAGAAGAAGAAGAAGAAGAAAACAATGGTATCATGTGAAAGCCCGTCGTTAAACACGCATACAATGCTGAAAGCTAGGGCAGTTCACTCAGTGCTTAAGGAGAATTCGGTTGTTTTCCCAGTTGTCTTTTTCCAGACTCAGGGCTATTTTCAGTGCGTTTGGATTGTACAAGCTGTTTTCAAGCCTGGGTGCAGTCCAGAGAGAACGGATCCCCGGGCTTCATGCATGCAGCGTACTGGGGCTCAATTCAACTCAAACCACAGTGGCGTGTAAGCTATCTGCTCTTCATAGCATATTAATATTGGCATTAAAAAAACAAACCTCTTAAGACTAGACCAGTGTAATTAGATTACTTTTGTGGTGTTAGTGCTTGCACTGAACAAATGCACGTCTCTTGTTGACATGCATGATCCAAAAGAAATAATTCCATTCAATTTATTCATTTATAATTGTCACAAATCAGCTTTACAGAGCTCTGGATTAAAAAAAACAACAAAAAACTTTCATTTCGTATATATAAGTACAGTTCCTCATTTACAGTTTTTCTTGCATGTTAATGCCTGCATCTATGAAGGGCTGTTTGCTGCTTTACTGTTTGTACAGAATGAAAATAATAAAAAAGCAAACAGCATACAGATAAACCTAAACTTTGCAAATATGCCCGATCAAAACTGGCGTATAGATTTCTATAATCAAATCACTTTTTTTTTTTTTTTTTTGTATATCAACACAAAGTTGTGATTACAAGCCCCTCCTCCCTAAAGCAGCCCAAAAGCAGTCCTGGCTGTGGAGTCCAGTTTTTTGGGCCAAATGTGAAAACAGTCCAAGAGGTGTTTATACATAACCTGATTGTTTTCTATAACGATCACATGAGTGCGTCAGGCCAAATTGCATACTTTGTTTATTTTCGAAATGAAAAGAATTAAACATGATTCAACTGTAATTTTCTGCAAATGTTCATACACAATACCTTCATATTTGACGTAGGACAATTAAATTTAAAAAGAAATGTGGCGTGTGTAAAAGTTTCGACACCCTTTTAGATTGCGAAGGCTTCTTTTTTTTTTTTTTTTTCTTTCTTCAGACTCTATTCTTTGCAGACGTTTTCTTTCGTGGGCCGTCTTGCACGCACAGCATGATTAAGATCTCCACACAGATTTCCAGTGATGTTAGGGGACTCTGAGAACAAATCCAAAAGCTTCAGCTTGCCTTTCTCACAGTTCTGGATCACTGTCCTGCTGTCTTCTTTCAGTCTACTTGCCTGTTTCTTGACTGAATATCAAATTCGCTTCCAGAATCTGATGAGATTTCCTGGAATCTATTCTTCCATCTATCTGTGCATTGTTTCATGTGCCATTGGCTGGTACTAAACCGCAAAGTGTAGCGGATCCACCCACAGCTGGAAACAGAGCTGCACGATATGATTAAAAACTCACATTGCGATTATTTGGAAACATATTGCAATTGGGATTTAAACTACAATGTTTATTAAATGTACTATTTAGTATACAAACGCATTTTCTAAGAAATTCATGGCATTGGGAGTGAGCAACTTACAGTATATTTCCGGTATCATGTGTTTATTAGTTTCTGAAATCCTTCTTTCATAACATGCCCTCCATGACCTTCGCTAAGTAATACGTTACAGCATCTTCGATTTTCATGTCTCTTTGATATTTTCTTATTCGGCATGATGCCCGCAAGTGATTCATATTAATATTCGGGGGGATAAATTGCCTTTCCTAGTCACCAAACCACAAACACATGCCACTAGTTGATATAACAAACAATGCACTGATGAATGAGGCTTTTGATTGATTTGTTTTAGCATGAGTCTCTGATCATGTTAAGTACACTTCAGGCAAAACTCCACCTGATTCACTGATAAAACATTAGACCTGTTATTAGATAACTGCATGGGTTCATATTGCAATTCTGATCTCTATGTGATTAATTGAGCAGCACTAGTTGGAAAGATATTCATGAAATACTGCTCCATTTTTTCCGCCAAACCTACCTTCGGTGAATGTGAAAAGAAATGCAATTTTTACTTTGTCAGTCAACAGCACTTGCTTCCAAAATGCTTCAGGCTTATCTAGATATTTTGCATACTTACTAAAAAATAATATTTATTCTTCTCTATCTGAACATTTTCCTCTTCTTACAGATCTTGTCTTGGTTTCCACAGTTCTCCTTAACATGCATTTCCTAATGACATTTCAGATAGTGAAAATTGTGAAGTGCAAGTACTTTGCTATCTTTTTGTTACCTTCCTTTGCTTTATAGAAATATCAATTAGCTTCATTTTTGGATCCTTAAACAGCTGCTTAGATGAGCTCATGGTTAGCAGAGTTTTCAAGTGAGAGAGCTTGTTTGAGTTTTTCTATAATTGAAGACCTGTGCATTAAAATTTGAAGAAAATCATACGTTTTGAAAATAGTTTGTTGCAGAGGCTGCACTTTTTTTTTTTATTTAAGGAAAATATATGCTATAGGGTCAGGTGTGTAGAAACTTTTGCATACAACTGTAAGCAAATAATCCTGCAAACTGACGCTGGAAGAAGCAAAAGGCCAAACTGTATCGCTATCAATTTCATTCTAGTCATTTTTGAAATACTCTGGTATCGGATAACGTCCAAACATTAGAACTGAGGAAATAAAACCAAAACACCACTAACCCAATGAGGCATGGACTTCACAATGTGACACCAAGACATTATCAGCAGATCTTTAAGTCCTGTACGTCCCGTGTAAGATGGGGCCCTCCATGGTTCAGTCTTGTTTTTCCAGCACATCCCATAACGGCTCGATCAGATTGAGATCTGGAGAATTTGGAGGCAATTCCTTGAACTCTTTTGGTCATGGTTCTCAAACCATTCCTGAACAATTTTTACATCGTGTCTGAAAGAATTATCCTGCTGAATGAGGTCGCTGTCGTTATGGAATGCTGTTTCCATGAAGGAACTTGGTCAGCAACAATGTTTAGGTAGATGGTACGTGTCAAAGGAACACCTACATAAATGGCAGCACCAATGGTTTACCATGCAGAAAATTGTGCAGAGCATCACACTGCATCCTCCAAGTTGCTTTCTTCCCATAGTGCATCCTGGTGCCATCAGTTCCACAGAGAACCGAGGCACACACCAGATGATTTATAAGATCAGGCAACCTGCTTCCATAGCTCCATGGTCCAACAAGAGTCACCATGGCTCTCTGAGTGGTCCGCAGATACTCAGCAATCTGTAACTCACTATGGATTCTGTGGACATCTTTACACCATAGCCGGCATTAACTTTTTTAGCAAGTTGTGCTACAGTAGCTCTTCTGTGGGATCAGACTGATGCCCATCTTTGTATGCCCATAACCGTATTGACGGTTCAATGGTTGCCATTCCTTGGAACACTTTTGGTAGGTACTACCCACTGCATACCAGAAACACCCCACAGGACCTGCTATTTGGGAGATGCTTTGACGGAGTCTTCCAGCCATCACAATTTGGCCCTGGTCAAAATCACTCAGATCTGCCACCAATACATCAACTTTGAGAACTGACTGTTGAATTGCTGCATAACATCTCACGCCTTGAGAGGTGCCACTGTGGCTATGATAAATGTTATTCACGTCATCTGTCAGTGTTTTAATGCTAAGGCTGATCGATGTAGCCCAGGCTAAACCGGTACACAAGGTTGTAATCTGGATTTAAAAGCTCACTAGCCTAGTGAGCTAGCTAAAGTTTATGGACAATATAAAGCACAGGTGAACTAAAGCGGCTCAGGAGCTCAGCATCATATTCCAGGGCTAATGATAAGATGAACTTTATAGTCAATGTAGGACTTAATAGGGCGCATATTACGACTAGGGTAACACTGTATGTGATTTTCGTGATAAGTCAACATAAAATCAAACAAACCGAAAGATTCAACAACGTGAATCATTTTTTCTGTTTACTGACAAGACAGAGTTATTGCCATGGTGTGCCTGTGACTGTTTAAGTTTCTGGCAAGACAATGAGAGCATGCACAATCTGTCTTCTGGCCTGTATCTTAAGTGTAATGAAGACCAGTCTTTGTTTTGGTCATCTGCTCTGAAGGGGGATTTGGTGGTTTGGGTCTAGCATGATGGCATGTTCATTGCAGACTTTATTTTAGTTGTGCTGCTTGGCAGTGACTCATTTGAGCATGAGAAACTGATTGCTACAGTGCTGACAAAGCTGTTTTTAAAGGTTTGACCTAAATCTCAAAGTTTGACCATGACTTTGTCTGCACAGTGTTATTATAACCACACCGATCTTAAGAATAAGGATTCGTTTCGGTATATGGACTGTCTCACAGACGCTTAGAGAACAGCTCGAGCGTCCCGGTCATCTGCGAGTCAAGTGCACAGCTTCATATCCACTTTGAAATCTCTTTACCATAACCATCTGCACATGTTTATATGGTTGCTTGCTAAATCTTTCTCTTCCTAAAGCTGGTGTGTGTGTGTGTGTGTGTGTGTGTGTGTGTGTGTGTGTGTGTGTGTGTGTATATGTCTGGGATTCACACAGTGCGCTTCTAGCTAGAGCATCTGTACTGCATAAACATGGTTTTGGTGTGGGTGCCAAACACAGGGCAACACTATGTAGCGGCTTTCCGTATTCTCACATCTAAGGAGCATTTCAGCAGACACAGACCAGCCTCACCGACTTTTCTCATATTCACTAAATACGTTATCAATATCTCTCAGCATTACATCTCACACGATGGCTAAAAAGGGGAAATTGGGGCAAAAATATCTAATTAAACTTAAAGGCAATAAGGCACATCATTTACTTACTGCATGAGGATTTTTTAAATGAGCTTGTCTTCTGTCATAGCAAGTCTTTATGAACTAAATAATCAATAATTGCAAATTAAGTAGAGCTGTGTGATTTAATGGATTATGCAATTATTTTTATAATTTGCACAAACTTACAAAAATATTGAAAATAAAATACATTTCTTTTAAATTCAACCACAGCTTTTGCTGTGTAAAGCTTTGTACTGTGTAGAGTGATTTAAGCAATTATGTAATTGAATCAATCTTTTGTTGAACGATTCAATTGACTCAACCCATAAGTGGGGTTTTTTTTGTCTTTTGGTATTTTTTCCCAGATTTTCTCCCTAATTTAGTCGTGTCCAATTCCTCCCCATCACTAGGGGGCTCCCACATTAAGGCTACTACTACCACTCAGCCGGGAGGGCGAAGACTATCACATGTTTCCTCTGAACCACGTGACGCCAACTGACCGCATCTTTTCGAACCGCTCGCTCACAAATCGTTGGGGGCGGCGTAACACACTCGGAGGACAGCGCTATCCGCTCCTTCCGCTTGCGTGAGCTCACGGACGCCCCTGATTGGCTGTAGAGCGGTGATTAATGTGGGAGCACTAAGTACCTCCCATCCCTCCATTCCGAGAGAGCTCGGCTCTCTCTAGACCCTCGGCTGCGAGAGGTAACAGCATCACCCGGGGATCGAACTCGCGATCTCCGGATGATAGGGCGAGACCTTTGCCACAATCTTCAATTCTCGATTCTTCTTCTACTGTCAAGTTTATGGGCCGATGCTGAAGTACAACCGACAGGTCTGAGTGTGGAGCAGACGGTTTGCAGGAAAAAATATGTCACTTTGATATACTGTATATTCATTCCTCCACTCATCTTCTATACCGCCTGTCCTGTACAGGGTCATGGGGGCGTGAAGCCTATCCCAGGAGACTTTGGGAAGGAGGCAGGGTACACCCTAAACAGGGTGCCAATCCAACATAGGACACATACACACAATACAGGCAATCTGGGAACGCCAAATAACCTAATCTGTATGTCTTTGGATTGTGGGAAGACACAGCAGTATACAGAGGAAACCCAAGCATGAGGAGAACATGCAAACTCCATGCACACTGACCCGAGGCGGGAATCGAACCCTTGAGCCTGGAGGTGCAAGGCAATAGTGCTAATCACGACGCCACTGTGCCGCCTGTTTGAGACATGACATTTATAAAAAATCAGTAACATGTTTTACACAACACTTCAACCCATATTAGATCCTTTAGAGCTAACTTTTAACATCAATATTATTGAATCGAATTGAACTGAAAATCTTAATGGCCAAAAATCTAATTTAATTTACCTCATTTACATTTTATATGCAGTATTAAGATTGATTCGTATGTTTTCTTATGTGATGCTTTTATCATACTTTATCATTGTAATCTGCGTCAGGTGCCACTTTGTTCAATATTTGCATGATTTTATTTATTTTTTTTATTAAATTCTTGTAGTAATAATAATTCAACATAGATTATGTGACTTAGTGGTTATATAAAAAATGTCACTTTTCAGCACACATTAAGTCTAGAATGGACAGTCCACCTACAATTGACAGTTTTTTATTTATTTATTTATTTTCAGAAAATACAACCCGCTTGCATCATCCACACATACTCGTATTTTGCAAGAGTATCAATTCTTCTTTTTCTTTTCAGTTTATAGATGATTAGGGCTACCTACTGAACTCAAGGGTATAGCAGGACACTGACAGTAAAAAAAAAAAAAAAAGATTATTGCTTAATACAGTATGAGGCATTTAAACAATCAGTGACACTAAGTACACAGCATTTACCGTTTCTCAGACGCTGTTAGGAGTTTCAAAGCTTCACAACCTGTGAGAAATGCAGCTCCTTGAGACAAATAAATAAACATTAGTGCTACTGAATCGAGACGAATCGAAAACCACAAGGGGAATTCTCTACCTATGAATCCCAGCTCTAGAAATAATACCTACCGCATAGCTGAAATAATGCTGGAACGTTCTCTCCACTTGGTCATGAGGGAGGTGTATAAAGACAAATGCAGGTCTTGTAACAATTCATAATTATGTCATGTCGTATATACATGAAGGATCCTCCCATAGGAGGGGACCAATAGGTCAAACCACAATCATTTATAAACCTGTGAAAAAGCAGACGCGAGTCATGCCTGTGTGTGTGTGTGTGTGTGTGTGTGTGTGTGTGTGTGTGTGTGATACATGCTTCAGATAAAGAATAACTCTGTAAACTCTGTGAAAGCAGAGATAAATAAGTAGTGGTGAATATTATCCATTCTTACAAGATCCACCCATGTGGAAAAATAGATCGAAGTTTTAAAATGCAGCGGTAATAAGAAACAGAGACGCATGCTCTTGTGCACGACTCAACACACTTGTGATATAGCATTAGAGATGTAACATCAAGCTTGTGCCAGGAGACTTTGGTGTTAATTCGGTCTGCAATTCAAATAAATGATGCGTGTTCTACTTTGAGCTACACGATTAAGTATAATCATACACATAAACTGCTTCTCAGGAGAAATCAATCACCTCTAAACAAAAAAAGGAAAAAAAAAGTGACATTTACCTGTAGTATATCCATCACTAATTCAAATCGCATGCCTTTCTGTGACTTTCCAGAATAGTTTCACTCTGCAGGGACATTTGATTAGGAGAGATTTTTGGGAAGAAAACAGAACACACAAAACTGTTCTAAAGTGTTATGATCTCTGATAAAGCTGGATAGATGTGGGATGTGGGATTTGACCAAAAGCAGACTAATCAAAGGCTTTCCGTACTGAAATCTGGAGGTTCTTATGCATCTAATGACTTGGTGACCTGCATTTAAGCCAAACTGGAAGTGAAAGGCTCTGAACGAGAAGGTGTGATAAAGACCTTGTTTCAATTACGGCAAGTAAATGGGGTCCGGACAGGGTGGTGACGATAAATCAGGCCTGAATGTCTGGAGATTTCTAGAAGTGTGAGTTTCTGTATTTGTGTATGAGTTCACCTCAGTAATCATCCAACCTTCAAAAGCACAACACCAGATGTGTAACTCAGCATCTCGTGCTCTCATACTGTACGATCGCTATGATGTGCAGTACTGTAGTCCATGTCTCCAACCAGTTTCACACCATCACACTTCACCAGGCTGGCGAACACTCTCGAGACGCTTCTTATTAACCATGTAGACTTGTGATTGAAATACTGTACGCTCACAAAAAGCACAGCAGATGCCCTAAAACGGCTTCTCTTCTCCTCCCGACTTGTCCCTAATTTCATTCTATAAATCAGACAACCGGTAGCTGGAGGGGGAAAAAAAAAATCTGATTGCTGGGTGGAGCGTTCAAACCTCAAACCCAGGCAAAGTCTGTGTCATCTTCTTCCATCAAGACAACCACAGTTCAGGTCTGAGCGACTGAGCGAGCATACTGCCCGAGCCAGCTGATTTGGCTGAGCGCCTGCTCTAACTCGAAACCTAAAAATGTAATGGTGCCGTGTATTTCAAGTGCATGTGATTTATTTCAGTGAACAAGATGTGATAGCACTTCTGTTTCTCATTTGCCTCCATCATTCTTTTGCCACACGTTCTGGATTGCATTTTGGAGGGGAAGAAAAAAAAAAAGAAAAAAAAGATGACAGGCCTGAGGATGACAGCACCGTTTATATGGAGATTAACGGCATCTTATGCAATGTGCCTCTCAGGTACTGTACTCCTAAGCACGCTGGCCAGTCTACGAGATGGCAGAAGAGGTGTCTGAGGTCTGTACTCTTTTCCTGGACAGGCTCATGCAGAATGAAGTTATTTTCTCACGCTGACTTGAGGTCATGTGATCAAAGACAATGTTTCGATCTAATTAATAATAATAAAAAAAATAAAAATAAAAAAACATATGGGTTTAACAATAAAAGGTGCTTTTCAGTGCAATGCTTTTCACTCCTCTGAAAGAATACACTGAATAGTTTTATAGTTTTGGTGGTTCGCTGAGGTCATTTTCACACCCTGGCCCCGGTGCAGTTTAAGCCCAGATTTTTCTATGATTGGTGAAGTGTGTATGGTACTCTTGAGCCTGGGAGCAGTCCAAAGAATCCATCCCCGGTGCCCGGCATCACGTGTGGAAGCTATCCTCGCTCACCTCATGCCGAGTAGCGTGACTGCTTCGACTCTTGCTTCACGTTGCTTCCTGATCTATTTTCGTGGTCCTGGGGAAAGGGTTATTTCAGTTACCGATATACTGATAGTGAAGACTTTTTACAGAACTGGAGTGCTATATTTAGCTCTGTCGAGCAAGTGCTTGCACTGATGCAAAGCAAGTACCAGCATGCAGGAATAAACATCTTCTTGTATTCATCTTTCGCTCTTTGCATGTATACCTGTATTATAACGTCCCATGCGTCCTGCTGTATAAACTTCCCTGAATGAGTGCTACCAAAGGATGAACAACATTGCCTGCCACTTGAAAGCTAGCCACACTAAAGTGATACTTGTGAATTCTGCGATGGTGTCAATTCAGAGGAAATTCAGAAAAACCGGCGATCAAGAGGCCTGGCCCCAAATGAGCGCTGAAACAATCTGTGTTTGAAAATCTCGTGCAAGAGGAAACCCCCCTCGGGTTTGATGGGAGATGTAAGACAGGTTTGACCCAGGTCTCTGTGAACACTGTAGGGATACTGCAGCTGTAAGAATGCAAAATGAAACGTCCATCTAAACCACGAGTAGTTAAAAAAAAAAAAAAAATGCCAAGCACCCATCCAAAATATTTGTTCGTTCACCTTCGGTCATCAATGAAAGCTGATTCCACTTATCTTGACGTTTATCATCCCATTACTGAAGACAAAGCATGGAAAAGTTTGACAGCCAAAAATCTCTCGTCGGTCCCTTTTTCAACAAATTGTTATTTCTTTAGCGTTCGCCTCATGAGGCGAGTGCAGCCTCGACAGTCTGGGCAAGAACCCTGCCAGTCAAGCGTAACATTGACCTTACTAACAACTTACTTCACACCACAGTCCCTGTCTGATAAATATCACTCAATTTTAATTCAATTTTATTTCTATAGCGCTTTTAACAATGGTCATTGTCTCAAAGCCTGGATTAAGATCCATTAAAGGCAGCCAGAAAGGGAGGGAGGGAGGGAGGGAGGGAGGAAGGGAAGGAGCGTTAAGTGGTTTAGCCCGGGACTTTACACTTCCGCAGAGGGCACGACCTGGTGTGTCTGTCTGGAACATGGCGTTCTGAGATAGCGTGTGAGCCATGCTGCTTCTCCTCTTCACTCCATTTCCCGTGTAAACTTCAGTCGCACCCATGTATACAAAAATTCCAAATATTTGACCTAAAAGACTTTTGTAGTATAATAAAAGTTAATAAATTCAGAGAACATTAAGGACATGAGACGAGTATAATGATAAGTAAAAAAAATAGTAGGAAAAAAAAAAAAAAAAAAGCATTTTCTCCCCTGAAAGGGCCTCGTAGTGCTTGCATGATCTGGCATTAAAGGAGTCAAAAATTATCAAATGTTTTTGGCTGCAACTGAAGCATGACTTGAATCCCACATCTGGCATGACCATAACAAAGATATGAAAATCAAAGGCAGCTTTTCCCAGGCCAGTGAAATGTTGTGTTCAGGGGGAAAAAAAGAGCTGTGTTGCATTAACCAATAAGAGCTTTTTCCTTCATACGAACAAGTTATTCAATACTGGAACCTAAAATCTATTCTCACAACAATAGACTATTCAGCATTTGTATCTCAAACAAAAACAAAACAAAAAAAAAGATTGGTTGAGTTTGGATGCATCATACTGTACGTCACAATTAATCAATCCATAGCCGCCCTCGAGCATGTTGCATGTTTTATAAAACAATCTTGTAAAATTTCCCTGATTAAAATGATTAATTCTACTATATAATTAATCTTCTCGATTTTCAAAATGACCGGGCCTTGCTGTGCCAACCTTTTTAAAATTTCCGAAACCAAAACCATTTCAATACCTAAAACATAGCTCGCACACCATTTTAATCGGCTGGGAATTGTTTCGTGATTGTTTGCCGTGGCACTACAAATGATCTGAATTAACTGTTCAGGTTGAGAAGAGAACATTCCCAGAAAAACCAAAAATGTACTCATTCTCGAAATACCACACTGCAAAGTCTAATATGTGTGAATGAATTTTTAGTTATGTGACCCTAAATCACACACAAATGTGCACTGTCTCGGATGCAAGCTGTTTAAACAAAAATCTCGACCAATCGTCTCAATTTTAAATCGTTCCAGTCGCAATAATGCAGTATAAAATACGCGTAACGCGATGTCGCCGGGATCTCTGCCAAAGCTGTTAGTGTTGACCCTGTGGTGCCAGTTTGCTTAACACATCCCTCTATTTCATTTGCACAAACCCGGCCTGTAACACAGCCTCCTCTCACAGCTGATGATTATTTGCCTCATTTGCAAAAGGAAACTGAAGAGATTTAACTTGGACGCTGCCTCTGACTCTCCACTCTCTCTAATTTGGAGAACCAACAAATTGTTTTCAGCCCCGGAGAGGCTTTGGAAGAGTTGACGTCTTAAAAATATATCTAAATGAATGAATAAATAAATACATAAATAAATAAATGTTATATATATATATAGAGAGAGAGAGAGAGAGAGAGAGAGAGAGAGAGAGAGAGAAGGTATATATACCTTCTAATTCCACAGTCGTTCCTGATTTTTTATTTCTTTCGACATTGTAAAACGGTGCTGCAATCATCTGAAATATGCAATAATCTCCTTTGAACAGATGATATTGAGATGTGTCTGCTACTTATGCTCTGTAAAGTCTTCTTCTGTGCAACAAAAGTAGCTTTTCATTTTGCTTTCCTGGCATGCTCTTCCTGAGAGACAGTTTCATCATGGTGTTTGATGGGTTTTGCAAATGCACTTGACAATACTGTTCTTGCAAGAACTATTCAGAACAGCTGACCTTCGTGTCTTAACCTTAAAACTTAAGTGGCACAGATCCATGGCAGCAACACAGCATATATTTACCAATATTATATATATATATATATATATATATATATATATATATATATATAATATTGGTAAAAATATATATATATGTGCTTATATGGATGGTTTGTGGGTTAACGGAGAGGCTTCAGACATCAAACAGAAATTTGGCTTCTGCTCAAGTCTATCTGTGCTATGTTTTGCCTATGTAACACTTTTTTTTTTTTTTTTTTTTGCATTATTGGTTAAAACCAAAAAAAAAAACTGTTTATGGTCTGGACTTTGACCAGGCCATTCCAAAACCCTGATTTTTTTTTTTTCCATCATTTTGATCTAGATTTACAGGAAACTTTGGATCATCGTCCTGTTGTATGAACCATTTTCAACCAAGCTTTAGCTGTCAAACAGATGGCCTCACATTTGCCTCTAAAACACTCTGGTATACAGAGAGGTTCATGGTTGACTTAGTGGGTGCAAGCTGCCCAGCTCCTGTGGCTGCAAAACAAGCACAAATCATCACCCTCCACCACTGTGCTTGTTGAGAGTGGGTATGAGGTGTTTCTGCTAAAATGTTTTGGTTTCATTTGTCCATATGACATTGTTCCCGAAGTCTTGTGGTTTGCTCAGATGCAGTTTTGCAAACCTTAGTCATGCTTCCATGAAGCGGTTTCTCCTGGCAACCTTTTCAAATAAACGATACTTGTTCAGTCTTCTTCTAATTGTGCTGTCAAATTATTTGTTAAATTTAACATTTACCATGCTCAATGAGGCATATAGGATCTGATATGTAGCTCTTGGGGTTTTGCAGCAACAATTGCTTCTCGAAGAGCATTGCTTATGTCTTTCCCTCTTGTCATTGTGTTAACACACACCTGAATGCTCCAGGCCAGCAAACTGTCAAGTAATCAACGGTAGATGATTAGCAACACCTGGCTGCAACTTACCCTCTTAAATCCCCTGGAAGCAGTAAGGGGGTGCTTACTATTGCTCACTTACTTGTTATTGAATATTTCGTTGCAAGAACAGTATTGTAAAGTGCAGTCGCCGAAACCATCAAACACTTCGATGAAACTTTCTCTCGTGAGGACCGTCCCAGGAAAGGAAGACCAAGAGCGACCTCTGCTGCAGAGGATAAGTTCATTAGAATGACCCGCCTCAGAAGCACTTCACTCATTACAGTGTTTCCCACAGGATTGAAATATACTTGCGGTGGTACAAAATCTGTCTACTACGTACAACAAAAAAACAAATACATATGACATTTTACAGAATAGTTTTATTTCTTTGATATTTCTATTAATTTCACATTTCAGAGATCCAACCTACAGACCCTCCCCTCCATCTACCCTTATGTTAAAAAAAAAAGAACTAAATACTCTTTGGTCTACAAAGACGATTGTAAGGAACATGTGGCCCAGAGCATTTTTCGCCATTCATTACCTTATTACATTTACATATGGAGTCAGAATTGTGCACTATAAAGTGACATACAGATTTTTTTTTTCACCACAACCTAGGTAATATGATGACTGGTAATATGATACACAAACTGAAATAAATAAATCAACACAATTAAAGGTCACATGTACAAATAAATAGCACATATCATTCATAAGGTCGTGTGTTTTTATGGTCATTTTAGGTTATTCTGTGACAGCATACGGTAGCAGAATAGACAGGTACAGGAACAGTATCGTGAGAAGGCACGCTGGGAGTGGGAAAACCTGCATTTATTCAACGACTATACTGCTTATCCTGTATGTCGTGGGGCCAGGAGACTATCTTAGGAGACTTTGGGCACAAGGCAGAGTACATCCAGGACAGGGTGCCAATTCATCATATATGCACACACAAAATATGGGCAATTTCAGAATGTCAATTAGCCTAAACCGCATGACTTTCGGGGGTACCCAGAGTACCCGGAGGAAACCCACCAACCACAGGGAACACATGCAAACACGCAGACGGACATGAGGTGGGAATCAAACCCTCAACCACTGAGGTGTGAAGCCACACTGATGACTTTTACGCCTCTTGGCATTCATGCGGTAGACATATTTCAACATTCACTGTTCAGAGGAGACTGCATAAGTCAGGCCTTCATGGTCGAACAGCTGCAAAAAAAAAAAAAAAGCATTACATCAAAAGAACAACAACCAGAAGAGACTTGCAAGAGCCAAGAACCACATGGAATGGACAATAGATCAGTCTAAAAGTGTCCTCTGGTCTTATGAGTCCAAATTTAAGAGTTTTGGTTCTAAAGACCGTGTCTTGGGATGTGTTTAGGGTCAGGACAATGACCTGAAACACACCTCAATGTTATGGAAGAGCTATTTGTCCAAAAAGGTGATGGAATGCTTTATCAGAATGCACTGGCCTCCGCAATTATAATGGTTTTCAGGACAGGAGACTTGAGGATAAGCAGCCAACAAGTACTCAACACCTCTGGGAACTCCTTTAAAACATTCCAGGTGATTACCTTATGAGCCTGACAGAGAAAATGCAAGTGTGCGAGGCTGTCATCGAAGATGGCTACTTATTTGATCTGTAATAATCTGAATGCAAAAGATGGCTACCATATGTGTTCTGTCATAATTCCAATGTCTGCTGTGTACAACCAGTCAAAAGTTTTGACACACCAGTCAAAGGTTTGGACACAAATTTGGATTCATTTTCTACATTCTACTGTAGAACAATACCGGAATAACTGCCGTTATGAAGACTTTGCAGAGCATATGTAGCAGACACATCTCAATATCAAATGTTCAAAGGAGATTATTGCATACTAGCGTACGTCCTCATCGTTGATAGGTTGATGAAGAGTCAGTTAGTGCAGGTGTTTGCTTACATTGAGCAAGTAGATTATTAGCAAGTAAATTATTAAAGCCGGCAAATAACTGTTCATCGCTTTTAATAAGGCCATTTTGATTTCACTTATGTTACAGGTTAAACTTTAGGCAAATATATAAGTACTGCAAAAGTTTCATTAAATTCTTTCTAGCCAGTTTTGCATGATACAATTCTGTTAGAATAGAAATTTCTATAGAGATTATCTGGAGGGGCATTTCCGTGTCAGGGGGGCATTTTGCCGCATAACACTGGGCGCCCAGTTCGGGTATTTTATATGCCCTCACTGATTGCTGCAGATATGCTTGCTCTAATGTTTGTGTTTTATCTCATAGGGGCACTTTACATTACTGGTTGGTTTTCAAGCCCGGTTTCGGAACATATGAGAAACTGGTTTTAAACTTTGCGCAGGAATAATATATATACATTGATCTGTCTATTCATCTTTAAAGGTTCATTTCTCAAAATCTACTTGTCGTTTTCCTTGAAGCTAGACTGTGTGACGCTTTCGTTTCTGTTTCTTGGGGATTTTGCCAGCTTGTAGGTGTATTACCTATCCACTGCATGTTGAGTGACACATATAGCCATGCCTACCTCAAGGGAAAAAGCACTACATTTAGAAAAAAGTGCTAGATTCTGTGACATAATCTGGCCTATAAATGCTCATAACTTCTCGTGTTCAACATTGCAGGCTTCATGGCCTAATGGATAAGATGCCGGACTTCAGGAGACTACAGGTTTGAGTCCTGCAGTATAGATATTGATGGCTCTGAATAACGGATCAGAAGGTCAGTGGTTTGAGTCCCAGCTCCTCCAGGTTGCTGCTGTTGGGCCCTTAAGCAAGCTGGCTGACTGTGCTCTCTGACCCCAATCTACTAACAAGAAGCTGGGATATGCCAAGAATAAAGAATTTCACTGTGCAGAAATGTATACAGGACAAATAAAGACTGAACCTAACACTCAATTAACATTTAATTTTAGCAACAGGTTTAACTTCAGGCAAATACCTCAATTCTTCCAAAGTTTCACTAAATTCTGTCCAGCCAGTTTTACGTGGTGTTGTGACATAATCTGGCTGGACAGACATACATATAGACTGGTTTCAGGTCCTCCAATTTACGAAACTTGAAGATATTATTGAAAGAGCGAGTTCTGACCAATGTATAGACAAAACCTTCGTTTTATTTATATAGATTTTGGATGCCTGCAGCATTGCTTTACAGTATAGAAAGAAATACAAAGCAGGAAATGACATGGAATTAGAAAGTGTGGAATGAAAAGATAAGATAAACATGTTGATGTATAATAAATTCGTTGGAATTAATCATGTGTGACAGTCTAGCACATTACTCTTATTAACCAGGACACAGTTCCATGACATACAGTACCAAACATATTGAAGCAGTTTAATTAAAGTAAGAGTAAAACCTTCCTATGTACAATCATTTGAAAATTAGTGTATGGGGTGATTGAGCAGGATCCTGACAACTCATTAAGTAATCCAGAAACAACCCAGATACATGGCAGTGTTACAAATTCTTTAGCTGTTATGCTCCAATGAGCCATAACCCATTAATGCAGAATGCACTATTATCACATCTGGCCAGCAGTTCCGTTGCACCACTTTCATAAAGCGCACTTTTATGCATTCTTGGATACGTTGATGCTGGTGAGATGCTAAACTCTAGACAAAAAACGGAAGTAATCTTAATTATATGAGGGCATGCATTCCTTTGTTTACAATTTGATGCAGGAAAAAATGTTTGCATGTTACACAGACAGATATGAGACGTGCTATTAGAGATGAGACAAAGTCTGAATCACACTATCTTAAAGTGCAAGGTGCAGCTGGTATGTCTCAAGCTTGGACACCCAGCACCTCTCCTCCCCTTCAGACTTAGCACCTCCCCCACACACACCCCTATCTGACAGCATCACCATGACTTACAGCTTCCATTAGAAACTTTTACTGGTGCTATGAGAAACAGGAAGATAGTGGGGTAAATTTGATCACAACTATGGAATGTGAAGGATTTTGTTGTTTATGGGCATTCGGTGCCTAAAGAAGAAACAATCAAAACGTGAAATGCCTGGGGGCATGTTGAAAAATGAAAGAAAACAGAGGCAAGAGTAAAAATGTTACCGCAGTTGGAATGGGGAAAAAGATAGATCCACTCTGTAACATGTTCCACTGTTCCACTGACATGTGAAGCGATCAACACTGATTCTCTTTGTTTAGATCAACACCTGTCAAGCAGTGGAATATATCAGGCAGCAACTGACCAGTCAGTTCTTGATGTGTTGGAAGCAGGATAAATGTGGAAGTGCGAGAATCTAAGCAACGCTGACAAGAGCCAAACTGTGATGGCTAAAAGACTGGGTCATTCTTGTGGAATGTTCCTGGCATGCATTGGTTACTACCTACCAAAAGTGCTCCAAGGAAGGATAACAGGTGAACCACTGACAGGGTCAAGAATGCCCAGTTCTCACTGATGTGTGTGGGGAGAGAAGGCTGGCCTGTCTGGTCCATTCGCACAAATCGCTGGAAGAGTTTATTCGGGCTATAACAGAAAGGTCTCGTAACAAACAGTGCAGCACAGATTGCTATGTATAGGGTTGCATAGATGTGGACCAGTCAAAGTGCCCATTATGTCCACTCACATGCAACTATAACAAGCACAGGAGCATCAGAACTGGACCACGGAGTAACGGAGGAACACAGCCTGATCTGATGAATCACGTTTTGTTTACACTATGGGAAAAAGTCAGGCCGGCAGAGGCAGTGTGATGCTGGGCAATTTTCTCCCGGGAATCTTTGGGTCCTGGCCTTCATGTGGATGTTACTTTGACACATACCACCTACATAAACATGACCAAGTACGCAACCTAACGGTAATGGAATTCCCTAATAGGAGTGTTGTCTTTTACCAAAATAATGCTCTCTGACACACTGTTCAGGAATGGATTGAAAACCATGACAAAGATTTGACTTGGGTCTCCAGTCCAATCAAGCGTCTGTGGGATGTGCTGGACAAACCAGTCTAGTCCATGGAGGCCCTGCCTCACAACATAGAGAACATGGGGACATAGTTCATCACGAGTCCACTTCCATGTTTATGTCCAGGTGGCTTTCATATATGATTAGAACTTTCTACAGTTACACTGTACTTTGCTCAAGACCAACTATTGAAGTGGGCTGCTAATTCATACCCAGGTACAGTATGGAGCGTTCACGTTAACTTAATGGTACTGGACATTAGGATCAAGTGTACTCAGATCTGTGCCTGCCTCTCTAGTGTGAACGCACTTTTAAAGAATCTGCTGCTAACATGTTGGTGCCAGATACCACAGCACACCTTCAGAGGTCTTATGGAGTCCTTGCCTCCAGGGGTCAGAGCTGTTTTGATGGCACAAGGGATGGTTTTAGTGTTATGGCAAATCAGTATATGTTTCTACTGAAATATGTGTAATGAATCTAAAGATATGCTGGTGCTAAATTGCTCATCAGTGCTGTATTTTCTTTATTCCTGAGACAGGTTGTCGGTTGCTGACACACTCTTGTCTCAGTTCATTAGCAATGTGTGAGATGACAAGTATGACAGCGTTGATGGAGATATTAGTAAGAAAGCTGAAGTTGTGACCTGTTTGAGCAGAATGTACAGTACAGATGTGCAGGTCAGAGAGCTGGAAAGACTCAAGGACTAAAGTGTCTCTGCATCACACTCTTTAAATTGAGAGAAATTCCTACTGGCCTCGGTCAAAAGGCATTGTTGGTGCTTTAGAAAACAGAAGTTCATCTTAGAATTTGATTACAGAATAAATAACGTGCACAAATTCCTACAATATATATTGTTTCAGATGGAGTTTCTCTTTAAGTCTTAAATCATATCTCTTTGAGCTCTATCACGTGCTGTCTGTGGTAATTTGCTTTGGTCGCGGGGATGGATATATCAGTCTTTTCTATGGCGGTTAACGGCGGTTTAACCTAACCTGCTTGTGCTTTGACCGTGAGAGGAAACCGGCGTACCAGGAGGAAACCCATCAAGCACATGAGCGAACATGCCTACAGACCCCGAGGCGGGAATCAAACCCTGACCCTAGGGGTGCGAAGCCACAGTGCCACCTTTACTGTTCAAGGAGCAATTATTAAACATATCCAGTTTTAAATCATTAGAAACCAGGCAGATGTCCTGAAATGCAATAGCAACATGATTTGTTTGGGGTTACTTAGCATCCTAAGGAATGCACAACAGAACAACGGAAGGATAATAAAAACACGCATTAAAGTTAAGTTAATATCGCTTTCAATGTGCACAGCCGATATCTAAGAGAGGCTTTTACTCCTGCTCCTGCGATGCAGAATGAACCCTGGTCCTGAACTTCTCAGGTCACCTCCCCACAGGTTCAGGCAGAGGTCGGGACTTGCACACAGCTGTCCTACTTCCCCAACACTTTTTTTTTTTTTTTTATCATCACTATTATTGCACTTCTCTCTGAGTGTAGCGGCAGAGGTAAGCAGACTCACCCTCAGGTTACACTTTAGACACGTGAGCTCAGTCGCGGTTCCAGCGGAACGGATCCTCCATCACCCGCGCGCGCGCGCTGTGTGCTGGAGCTCTCGCGCTGCGGTCCATCCGCGTATCTTGCCCGCGTGCCGCTCTGCGCGCGTCCCCGCCCACTCGGACAAAGAAAAAAAACAAAACAAAACAAAATTTAACCGCTGCGCTACCGGCGTGTCTAAACGCCTCACACACACACACACACACACACACAGCTTCACGCGACCTCTTAACGTGGCTTTTAAATCATTTCTGACTGAAAACAGGTCCAAATACAAAGATTTGGGAATAAAAGAAAGAAAGACTGAACCCCTGCAGCTGACATTACTCGGAGTCTGGCCGGTGGGGAGAGAGCCAAATTATTCTGTCTGTGCGATGAGAACAGGCCTGTTGGGAAATATACTCTATCTGGTGTGGGTTTTCTAAAAACAGTGAAAAATCCAGTCTAGAACAGCATAGACCTTGGGAAACAGCTTAAAATGTTTTAATGCTGGACAGAAATAAGAAACAAAACCAGGACATTAGAGTACTGTGTGGATAATGAGTGCTTTCAGCTACTGAACTCTTCATCCCCTGAGTCTGATCCATCCTTTCCCACTATAACCACCCACAACCTCATTCCAATGTTTATAAAGTGATAAAAATCCTATTAGGCAATTTGGTGAGAGCGCGGGAGGAAGTGCTCAGTAAGAGAAGCAAGTGACATAATACTCTGGATCAGTGTTTAAAAGCCAAAGCCAGTGGCATCTATATACCGTAAATCAAAGAAAGGTTGTGCCTGTACATTGGACTGAACCCGCTCTTTCAACTACAGTATATATTTCCAATTCATACATAGGAGGACCCGAAACCAGTCTCAGAAAACCTTGTCTGTCTGTCTGTATGCCAGATTATGTCACAGCATCATGCGAAACTGTCTGGAACAGAATTGAATCAAATCCTTAGGTTTTTGCCTGCAGTTAAAGCTGCGCCATAAAATAAATCAAAATGTTGAGTAGAAGTAAAGTTACGAGCAGTTATGTGCCAGATTATAAACCACAAGTTTTGACAGCATGCATCAAACTGTGGCGAAATCGAAACTTTTGCAGTACTTAGATATCTGTCTGAAGTTTAATCTGCACAAGAAGTGAAATCAAAAGACAGGCAGGCGTGTATGTGTAACTGGACTTCAACCTGAAATAAGATCACTGATTACATTAAAGCTGATCAGCTTATTTTTAGCTTTAACCTTTTAACCATTTCAACAAACTCTTTTCGCATCAACAACAATACTTACGCTCGTCTTTTTATGAAGCAATTAATGTACGGTTGTCTGACAGAAATGACAGTTAAAGGTACTCTTTAAGGTGGAAATGTTTCATTTCCTGGAACATGCATTTGGTCATGACAACAAGTTCTGTATCAGTATCAATGGGCAAAAAAAATGAAGGTTTGTACAGTAAAGTTTGTGCAAAAAAAAATCTAATGATTGATTGACCGTTATCATTTTTATGATTCATTTTGCCTGCATAAAATGTCCAGGATTTCTGGAGTTCCAAGAGACGGAAGTAGAGGCGAACACTTGCATGTCCATAAGAATGAAAAAGTTTGTTTGCCCCTGAGTGGTACCCATCTGGACATGACTTTGATAATCGTCACCTGATAGCTTCATCTTTTAGGAAACTAATTCCAGACCTTTAACTGCGACATGGTGGAACACATAAACAAGCCACATTATTGACAGACGCTGTCCTCAGGTCAGACTAAGACTGCATCCCCTTTATTTTTGCTTCTTTTTCAGCAAAGCCAGTTCTGATTTAACTGCTGGGCAATTATTTATGATAAAACTGATATATTTTTGGGACGGCTTATACAGCTGTAGCCTGATTCCAAAAATTTCCCCTCCACATAATGCATTGCTAGATATCCTTTCCAGGCTTGTAAAAAGTAAAAATGGGAAAGTTGGGAGGAAAGATAGATAAACAGACCAGGCGAACCCAAGCTGAAGGTGGTGAGAAGCCACGAGGGAGGCAAGAAAGGAGGAAAGGGTCCTCGCCGTAGCATAGCTGCTGCTAAGGCGTGAACGCACAGAGTGGGTAGAAAGACAGGCCTGAGAGTGCTGATATATACTGCTCACTTCCTCCTCTTTCTTGCAGTCTATCTCTTAAAGCCCAGCACTCCTCTGTTATTTTGCTTTTTTTTCCCATGGCCTCTTAGAACACAGCCATGACAACATGGACAAGCAGTCCCTGGTGCTGGGCCCAACTTGTAAAAACTGAAGAAACTAGGCCGCCGAACATGGAATTTTTCATCTGTCTTTTTGTTTTTCAGGCCGATCGGAGAGGACAGCCAGGTCCCGTAAGAATCGGATGACTCAGGCAAAGAAAGGGGAGTGGGCAAAGGGTTTTTTGCAGCTGCAACGTTGCCAAGACTGTTCCAAAGAGACTGATAGTGGAACAAAGACAGATGAGAGGAAAAGACGGAGACAGGCAGATAACCCCCCCCCCCCCAAATAAAAACGAATAGGGGGAAATAAAGTGCAAAGGAGCAGAAATCTGAGAACGCTGGGTTGTGTTAAAGTGCTAGAGAGATAGCGGGAGGAAGCTTAAAATAGTGTTTAACTGACACACAGACTAAGAGAAAACAAAAGGAAATGGAGAAGAAGTGTGTTTATCAACGTTTGTACGACTTGTTTCTTGCAAGCACTCCAAAATACACTATTACATCACAGAATGTGTGGGAACTGCAGTGAAACTCCAAAAAGTCTCATCTCTCTCTCTCTCTCTCTCTCTCTCTCTGTGTTCCACAACCCACCCCCTGTCTTCCTGATACCCATCACCAGAGACTCACTCCCCCATCTGCAGTACAAACACATACAAACACACGCATACACACGCATACGCATACATACACACACACACACACACACACACACACACACACACACACACACACACACACACACAAGGGAAACACTATGGCAGGAGTATAAGCTCAGTTCGGTCACCATGTCTTGAGCCTTGATGAGAAAATGTGTGGTGACCTAGAGGAAGTACGTCCTCCGTCAACACACCCAGTCCCCAGAATATAAAATTTAACAGCAAACAGACTACTCTTTTAACAGCAAACAGCCACAATACTAAATCACGTATATCACCCATTCCTTCACAGGCCTCTGGATTTCAAATCCGGGACGTTAATACTAGTGACAGCACTAAATATAGAAAAGGTTTCATAATCCAACAAATCTTTTTCTGCATTCGCTATATTCCGAAAACCAAAACGTATGCAGTACCAGTACAGGGCAAAATTAATTTGCATCTGAAACACAAAATGTAAAGTGGTGTATACTCTATAGCACTCCTCATAAGCATCCACACATGACATTTGATGCCATCACCACCATGGCTCAGAGTTACCCTTCACCTTTTGGTTGCTCTGACTAATGGGTTAGTGATGTTATTACTGATTAATGTTTTAATAACAGATTGAATGATACTACATAATAAATTCAAAGTTTGTGATTTTTTTAAATCCAAAAACTGACTGCATGTTCATAACTCTGTCCCGGAAATCTGTTGGGCTGGATATATCTCTTTAAAAAAAGTTAATAAAAATAAATTCTGGCACTTTATAGGTACACTCCAGGTTTATTTGTACTGAGATCTTGTGATACACCAATTGTACACATTGTACAAATTATTTGACTTGTCATAGAAACATTCTGCATCAGTACTTTGATTCATGACATAAGTCCATTTCACTTCCAGGTTGTATCATGACAAAAAAAAATGGGGGGGGGGGGGGGGG
>JAAGKR010000562.1:0-21974 GCA_011419295.1 Clarias macrocephalus | reverse complement strand
GAATATTTATGCAACAAAAATGTATGTACATGGGCTTGTCAAATACAAATTCATAAATTCATGTTTCCTATCTACATTATTGATCAAATGGCTGCTAAAAAAAAAAAAAAAAAAAAATACACTCCATAAATTTTTATGCTTAATACATTTTCTCCCATACGGTATCAGGAACCTACAATCCACTCTAATAGGTGAAGCATTGTGAAACACAAATGAAAGCCAAACAATGACAGCAAACAAATACAATAAAATAATTCACTTATTATTATTTTATTATTTTTAAACAAAGCAATATGTCGTTAGTTATGCGGTAGATGCTCCAGCTGATTAGGAAACCAGAACCTTGGAAGAAACACGCGAAGCAAAGCCTCCTTCATTTGCAAACGTCAGTCTTTTACAGGCCCGGATCGCTGTCGTAATTGGGAGGGGATTATCTGAACTTAAAAACCTAACAGCTAGACAGACTTCTCTAAGCTGCAGTTAAATAAACTCATCTTGCACAGTGAAGCTGCTGCAGTGATGGAGCACAGATGCAGGAGGAAGGGGAAAAAAAAAAAAAAAAAAAACTCCTTTCTCCTGTACTCAGCTGGGCCACAGTCTGTATCACATGCAGCTTTGACAAGCCAGCGCTAGAGCCAGCAGTGCTTTTGTGTTAATAAGCTGACTGGCTGCTTTCACAGTCTCTGATCGTCAGGAGATTGCCAATAGACTGGTTGACCCGAAAGGAATTATATGATTTGTTTAAACTAAGCCTCTCCACCCGGGCTTTAACCCATGGTTCTCCACTCATATTTTTGAGTTTGAGCACCCACACATAGCAGTCTTTATCTCTCTCTCTCTCTGTGTATCTCAGGTGCTACTGCTGCAGAATCGCAATGATGCATCTGTGTACGTGGAGCCGTCTTGTGTTTGAGAGAGAGCTCATGAGCTGGTGTCTCAGGTGCCCACTGTGTTGACGGGCATCTGAATCTGGACCACTTCTCCGTTCGCACCTTGCTGGATCTGTATAGCCTCCTTCACCTCCATCTCTGCCTGCAGCGCAGATCCTAGCGCCTCAGCCTGAAGAGAAACAAACAGGTAAGATGAATATGGGTTGCTGTGCAAACAGACAAGTAGATGACAAAAGAAATGGAAAATACCTGAAGCACAAAAAATAATAAATCAGACTGAAAGAGTGGATGAGAGCAACACCATATACATATATGATATACAGTGCTACCAGTCAAAAAATCTGACACATCCTTTAATTCCATGTTCTTTGCTGATTTTTTTAAATTTCTTTCTACATATTTCTTTCAAAACAATGCTGAAGGCATCTAAAATATGCAATAATCTCCTCTGAACGGATGATATTGAGATGCGTCTGATACTTGTGCTCGATAAAGCCTTCATAACGGTTGTAATCTGAGGTGCTGATAATTGAGCAGATGTAAGTCTTTGGTCTTGCTTTCCTCGGATGTTTACTCGTCATCAGTGCCACAGTTTCATGGTGCTTGATGGGTTTCGCAATTCCGTGCATTCTTGCAAGAACTAATTCCAGAACAGCTGACCCTCATGTTTTAAAATTACAACTGACTGTTGCTGTTTTAACTTAATAACCAGATGTAATGTGTTATTTCATAGTTTTGAAAAAAAAAAATCCAGTTTTGTTCTAGAAAATAAATCCAAACTTTTGACTGGTACTGTGTGTCTTTAACTGTCAACGATGGGTACTAACGCTAGTATATAGATTTATATTTGGTGAGGATTGTGGAAGTTGGTACAAAGTGACTGACGGGAGTCAGACATTTTTAGAACAGGTAGGAGACGGTAAGTTGTGATGGGTGCAACATCCTACGAGCTAGGCATCTCCCCCCCACCCCCGACTTCCCCCCCATATCTTGATTGGAAAGCGCTAAATTGATTGGCCCTGTTTAGTGACGCATATGGCCAAGCCCACTTTGAGGGAAAATTGGCTGGACAGACATACGGACATATAGACAGTCTGGTTTCTGGTCCTCCAATGTATGATAACAATATCGAGTTCTGGCCAAAGTACAGACACAACCTTACAGTATATATACACACACACCATGGACCAGCCGATTCGATATCATCAGGATTCGCATTGCGATTCTGTAAACATCACGATTTAAAAAAATTAATTTGATGATTTTTTTTCATGTTTTATTAAAATCCTAAACAAACTTTGTAAGTAATTTGCGCCTTGGCGGATAGTGGATAGCACCAGCCGTACGATTATAAAGGAACAGCAACACTTTCACACTCAAAAGAAAAGATATACATGAATTAAAATGTATAAAATAAAAAAAAAGAACTGCAATATGTAACTGAATACATCCCCCCACCCCATCTCTAATATATACACACCATGTTACGATACTTTCATTGCATACGTTGTTAAAACTGCTCTTAGCACCCTGCATTAGCACAATGTTGTTGTTGTTTCATCACTGTCAACACTACTGTAATAAACAGTGCTATCAGTGCTGTGGTATTTGAGAATCCAACCAATGGCGGGCCGTTGAACCAATGTGAACTGCAGAGGGGTTGGATTAAGGCTACACTTTATCTTTGTTGAACAACAAATAAAATCAGTGTGTGAGGTAGAGCACGAGGGACGCCGATGAGTCACATATGAGAGCGGAGCATGTTGAGTGAGTCATTCCTTCCTCACACGCTTGCCAAGAGACTGTACACCTGCACAACATGAACAGGCAATGTCACTCAAGGACATGGCCCAGGCACACACTTAAGCCTCTTTCTCTCAGTTTCACACACACTCACATCACACAGCTGTGAACGCAACATCCTACACTACATCAGTCCCTTATGTGCTATAGCCCAAAAACAGGGATGTTTTGACCTAACCCGTACAACGGATGTGATTAATCTGCCAAGTGATCTGTCCCATGTCCTTCAAGCACTCGAGCGTGAATTCTAACTCTTCCACAAGAGGGCAGTGATGGGTACTTCTGATTAAATACATTTTTATCCTTTTTTTTTTTTTTACAACTACAGTCTTAAGGTATCGTAGACACAATTATGATAGCGTCAGACTTAAAATATCATAAGTCTTACGTTTTAACAAATTAAAATGTAAAGTTTAAGATTTGTCAGATGTACCTTACAGCACAGTGAAATAATTTTATCGCATATCCCGGTAGGAGTCCGCAGGGTTAGCCAGACACCGCACCCCTGGAGCAGACAGGGTTAACGGCCTTGCTCGAGGGCTCAACAGTGACAGCCTTCTGATCAATAACCCAGAGCCTTTACTGTCTCTTGTTTTTAGGAAAATAGTTCCGTGCAGGATGTCTATTAGCTTCTGTGGTCATTTCCCCTCCAAGTGTTATCCAGTACTCTTAACCCTCGGGGGTCATTTGAACGCTGCTGTGGACTGTTTACAAATGACCACCAAACCGGCACCAATCCACCGGGTCTAGGTTAGAGATCTATGCTGTAGAATATTGAACATGACTCGAGTCATGTTGGACACAATGGGCAAATTGTCAGTGAGAAGTGGACACAGTTGAAAACAAGCTCTGTTTACCTTGTGGCCTCTTATTTCGGCTGGTTTTCTAAATCACTGGTGAGTCTGTTTAGATTGGACAGGAAGTGTGGCATATCTTGCATACTAGTGACAATCAGTCTAGCGTTTCGACATGCTTCCTCTCTCCCGGACAAATCATGGCTTTCTCAGCAACAGGTCTGAACTCAGTGCTCATATAGTGTAACATTTAAGGCAGTGCTTCCTGTATCTTCTATTGTTCTCAAGATAGAAACGGCAGATGCTTTTTTTTTCACCCAGGTGTCCACAGGCAACAATGCTATTTGCAGCAGGAGCGGAATAACCCATGTGGCTATTTGTGCCTGTGTGTTCATAATCAACCTTGCAATTTACACCTAGGTGTTGTATAATCACACCCTAATCCTATATGCATCCATTTACATTTACATTGACTATTACACACATTTTGATTTGGTGAGGTACGGGCTGCATTCATCGCCAAGTTACTACAGCCTCTGTATACACTGGTGACTGAAAGTATTGAGACAAAAGTGAAATTCAATTAAATTTTTTTAAAGCTAATGACAATCGAGAGAATAAGAATAATTTATTATTTTATGCAATGAAATTGCTATAAACAAACAATCAAGGATTCTATTTATAAAGGACTCTTTAAAACATGAAAAAAAAAGAACGTCTCAAGTACTCCGGTGTCTCTTGCGCAACCCGCGCCTGCTTGATTGCTTCCTGCAAATCATGTTCAGAAATTCGCCAAAGTTGTTCACAATTAGTTCTTTATATTATGTGTTAATATCATATCTGTATATCTGTATACTTTAGATATATTAAAGAACATTTCTTTCATTCACATCATTTAAACCACTCCTCATCACACCTCGTATCACGTATTGACAGATAATCTGGAACACTTGTAATGCCAGCAAGTGCTGATTAAGCACAAGGGATTACTAAATCATCACACAAAAAACACACGTGCAGATCTGGGTTTCTGTCCAGGACTGAAACATGACCTTTCACTGAACCGGCATCAAGCCAGTGTAAGAATTTTTGACAGCGTTCAATCTGTCAAGATTCATCGGAGCTGTACATAGAACAGCGTTTCCTGCTTGGAAATGATCTTTTACTTACATCCACCCACTTTTTTGTTATCTAGAGTCTGTTATGGAAACTATTACATTGCAAAAAAAGGCAAATGAAAGGTTGGGTCAAATAAATACATAAATAAAAAAAGAACGGAGTAATTTTTCAAGCACTCGCTTAAAAACGCTACCACATGTTGGGTCAGACATAACAGTAATTGTCGTTATTCTCACACTAATCTTCACACAGCATGGAGCTTTACAGGTGAACTGATCTTATGACAATAACCGGAGCGTCAATGTCCGGGTTCAGGTGCACAAATGCAAGAAATCTTACATGCTATGAAAGCATGGTTTATAGGCTGTAATATGTCATTTGTAGAGATATGAGGAACCATAGTGACCCCTCATCACATTTTATCTGTATGATGCTTCTGCTAGTCAAAGTAGGTGAAAGTAAATACGGCCTTAGCAACAGATTAATTTACATAAACACATGTAACGTGTAAACAGACAATCAAAATGATTTGATTTATGGTGAGCTTTCTCAGATTTGTGCAAATTATAGCAGTTTCATGATTCCTCGACTAACTCCCTCCTGTGAGGTCAGAGATTGGTTTTTAAAAAAGAGAGAGAGAGAGAAAGACTGAATAGGCACGTAATCACCAGCTTAACTTGCTCGGAGCTTGTTGATTTAAATCAACTTGCTTGTTGATTTCAGCCCAATGCTTTGATAATCATCAATCATTAACACATTTCCAGATAGCCACAAAGTGTAAACAAACATGATTACAGCAAAGGCTACAATAAAACCCAGACGGTCCAAGAAAGCGCAGCTCAATGCACGGGGTAATGGGGAACACACTCTCCAATGAACCCATATCGTCATCAAATGCTCCCAGTGAGGCAGCATGGCCTGAACTCACACTCCAGCGCTGAGAAGGAAGGGGCATGTATTTCAGAAGAGCCTGGCTGTGAGTGAGAATGAGGCCAAACCTGCAGAGCCTGATCTGGTGAACAAAGCCAGTCATGAAGTCTCTCACACACATACACTGGCCCTCTGGGCTTGGCACAGCATGCTGAAGGATGATGACAAGCTGAGTGCTGAAGATCAGCCAGTGATCTGTGTGTGAGGGATGGAGAGATGGAATCCGAGGGGGAGAAAAAAAACAAAACAAAAAAAAACAAGATACCAGGAAAGTTCAATACCCATGCTTAACACTCGGACAGCGGCCTGTTAAAAGCGATGTGAGGACATTTTGTTTACATCAGCTTTGTGCGAGGATATCAGGACAGGATGTGGTGTGTATTTGTTTGGAGAAGAAAGCAAGAAACCTTGAAATATAGAGGAACAGTGGAAAATGGAAGAGTGAACATATGCAACGGTACACTGACGATGTGGACATGCGCCCGGAGACGGAATAAGAAAGAGAGCTAGAGGACAAGAGGGAAATGGTGCAACGGGGATGAACATATTTTAGCGTTGACATTAACAAGCGAGCAGTGCAGATTAAACCGCCTGCTTTCCCAGGACCCAACTTATAGGGGAGGAAAACAAAATCACTGCTCTATGCTGATGACCTCCTGCTGCTCACATCCTATACAGTAGACAATACCATTTACATTTAGCAAATGCCCTCAACTCTTATGATATGGCAAATATATAAGAACTAGAGTGACAATGCCACTCAACGCCCTTGGGGTAAATTAGAAGGCTGACTGCACCCCAGAATTTCTCACTCGACAGCCATGCCTGACCTGACTAATTCTAACATGGCTTATGGTGGAACAAGAACAAACCAGCACAGCCATGTTACGAAATCTAATGGGAAGCCTTCCCGGGAGAATAAAGTCCATTATGACAGCCAGCCCAAATATGCATTAATGCCCATGGTTTTGAAATGAACATAAAGAAGTGTAATGGTCAGGTGTTTACCTACACTGGTCCATAGACCCATAGATTCAACCATAGATTTTTCATTCAAATAGTGTGGATGAAGATGCAGAAGCAGGCGGAGCTTTCAGCATTCCAGTTCCTCCCAAAGTGTTCACTGAGGTTGAGATGAGGGCTCTGTAGAGGACATTCGCATAGTTTCTGAGAACACTTGACCCAAAGTCTGGATTGGATCATCAGCGTGTCCCGCTGAAAAGGGTGGTCTCGAGCATGGTACAGCGTACCTGGTCACGGATTAAATCGGATATGGAAGCCAAGTGGACCTGAACACGGAAGCAGAAGTGATGCCATCAGTGCCGTCTCCTCCAAAATCTCTGCGTGAGTGTAGCACAAGCCAATCTCTAACCTACAGTCATAGCTGATGAAGTAGGAAGGCATGAGAGATTGTTGCTCCTGAAATTTTTCTGGAATATCATTAATATTAGGAATAGCGAGAAAATTGACTTCCTCTTTCTCTTCTCTTTGTGTTCAACTGTGGCTCACAAACCAATATATACTGATACCTGCTGTATCAGAGGGCGAAATACGCAAGTGTTCGAGATAAAAATGTGAACAAAGGCCAGTACTATAGTGGGAAGTAGTCGGTCCTGGGCATGGAACAAATCAATAGTACCTAGCGTGAAAATGCCCTTAATTTTTTCCACAACCAGTCTATGTCTTCATCGACCTTGCGAGTCATGCTGGAACTAGGCCGGGACCCTAACGCTCAATAAAGATAAATTGTTAAAATACGGCATTTTACACAAAGACATTGAATAAAATTGAGTTTAGGAGAAAACGTACACAATGGAACAGTCAGGTATCCACAAACATTTGGACATAAGGTACGTTGGATGCCGGATCAATGCTATGAAAAACACTATTGTGTTCTGCTTGATAAAACTTCTACTTCTGACAATTTGATGCTAAAATACAAAAAAGAAGACGCAAATTCCAAAAATACTATGAAGCAGGCCCTAGGGAGGAACGGAAATTAAAGACACTAGAGACTCGGGAAGAGAGTACCCATAGACAGGTGGTTCAGAGGTTCACTTACCTCGTAACTGGCATTAACACAAAGCACACCCAGATCAGTACCACTTTATAACCCAATAAAATCACCAACTAACATCAAACAGACTTAAGACACATGTCTGGAATGGAGCCATTTTGAAACTAAAAGCCAGAGTCAGCCGGAGTGCCATCAGGCACTAAACAGAGAGAACTGAGAGCACCGACAGACTCAGTGCATGCAGCCTCATTAGTGTAAAGCGCAGACGTTAAAGCACCTGGCTGCTCAGATACGAGGGAATACGTGTACACTTCACGACAACGTTACTGTTTAAAATATATATATCTTCTTAAAGTCTTGAGAAACTTTCAAATCCAAATATATTTGAACTCTAATCTCAACCCGTACATTAATCAGAGGTCTACATCTGATAAACTACAAAACTTCCTTGGTAAAAAAAATAATAATAATAAATAAAAATTTAGAACAATACTCTCTATAAAGTATGTCGCGACATCCATTGTATTATTGTTGGTATTATCATACAGCTGTTATTCATTTTGGTAATATTATTGGTATGAACATTATTAGTGTTATCGTTGATTCCGATCCATTTTTTCCTCCAATGTTCTGGCAACATCGTACAATACTCGGTCATGCCAATAAAAGTTCAACTGAATTGAAAGAAATGATACAGTACATATGGGCGCACTTATTTTATGTTTCTATTTAAAAACACATAGAAAAAGGAATGGGGATTGCAATACAAAATAAATTATATATTTTTTAAAAATGCTTGCCTGAGGTGGAAAGTTTAAAAGATGATATGTAAAAGAATATATAATGTTGTCATTTTGCCATAAGTCATGTTTCCACTGAACATATTTGAACATTCCTGAAAGTATTATTTCAGCAACTGGGTGTTGATCAAATATTTGCATATAATGTCATATTATAACATGTTATTCATTTTTTTACTGCTTGAGTAGATGTGTAAAATGCAGGATTTACATTGACATTTATATGCATTCACTTTCCAACTAATTCCAAGTTATGCTTCTTAACCAGTTTCTAAAACTGGACTTGATATTTCCTTTAAAAATGATTGGTGGTTTGTTCCTTTACCTAAAAAAGACAACAATAGCCTTGCATTTTTGTATTCTTTTCTCCTTAACCTTAACATGTCATCTTCAGGCCTTTCATTTAAGCCTAAGAAACTGATTCAGTCCAATTTTTTTGACACATTTTTGGAGATTTCATTAATTTATGAATAGCTTTTGAATAGGAACCCAGCGATAGAGACCAATACAGTGATGATGGAAGGATATAGTAAATACATGTGGTGGTTGTAGATTGAACGAGAAACAGACTAAAGGGAGAAAAAAAACGTAAATGGGAGTGTGAGAGATGTGAAAGAAAAAAAAAAGAACAGATACACAGAGTGTGGCTAAGATATTTGTAGGCTTGATTCGGTACATTCCAGCTGAAATGCAATGCCACAAATCATCAAGGAGGGAAAGATGTTAGTACAGTTTTATAATGCCATTGGTTCAGAAGAATCCACTCAGTTCCCGGTGGGAGAGAAGGATGAATATTCACATAAACCACCTGGCAGGGACGCAGGCAAGTTTCACAATTTCGCACACTTCCTCGTTTCTATACTTCGCTCTCCTTAGCACAGTCAAAGAGTATTTAAACATATAGACCGCAGCGACTCCCGAAACTCAGCTGTTTTTGGTTGTGCCAGACAGCCCACTTTAAAGGATTCAGTGGGAAGCAAGTGCCCTCTTCTTTCTTTCCACATGGCCTGCATTACCCTCTACTTCACCACCATGCAAAAGGGATTTGAAGCTCATCTACTAATTATTATTTTCCCTTCTTCTAGCATTCCATTCTAGAACTCCAAGTGCTGCAGTCAGAGCCGTGGAAAGACAGCCAGGATTTACATCAAGTAACAGCAAAAAAAAAAACATTCTGCACTGAGCTGGGTGTTTGTGTTAACTGCAATATAGGGAGTAGTGTGTGTGTGCATTTGTGTGTCCTTACATGCACCGTTCCTGCGTGGTCAGTCACCGGGCCAAGCTGGACGTACTGAACTTGGATGTCGTTGGCCTGCAGAGGAGACGCATCCACTGTCCCCGTCCCATCAGCAGAGGCCACTGCAATAAGCTGAGTCCCTCTCAAAACCTGCACACATGGAGATAAAAAGCTCAGAGAAAAGATGCCACAACCTGTCTCATACTGCGTAGTCATTGAGTAGTCGGTAGTACATGCACATAGTTGTAGAGTCAGGAAAAAAGCTGATATATTTGTCTAAACTAAGGTTTTAAAGTCAACACTATTGTAGCTGGAAATTTTTCAAAGACATCATGGCTCAATCGGAGTTAAATACAGTGTAATAATAATTATGTAACTGCCAAATAAATCTGTGTGTGTGTGTGATTATTTTTTAACTGCATTATAAATAGCCTGATTTAAGCAATTTAAGGCAATTCCGCTCTCAACCAAGTGTGAACTAATGTAAGCTACTTATTACCCCCACTTGGTGACACTAATAAGCCTCCCATGCCCCTGCACTCGGATACACTGCAACATGTGGGTGAGCTACAGTACCGTGTTTAGCTATTAGCTACACCTAATACATTCTGAATTCACTAGCAATATGGAATCTTTTACACAAAAACAAATCTTTGCATGGAAACCTTGTGTGTGTGTGTTTATCCAAGAATTCCCAGTCCAAATACAAAAAAAATAATAATAATCAAAATAATAGTAATCCTTATTAGCTTTGTCTGTAACATTCTGCTAATCATGCCAGCAGTGTGTGTGAAAGCTGTAAAATGAGCTGCCAGGAACATCAGAAATATCTGAGCTCTCTCATTCCCAGCATGTCTCATATGGCACAGAGAGAAAGAGAGAGAATTATGTAAAAGAAACAATAAATGGTGGCTCATCCTAGTGTTTTTTCTTTCCTATGACTAAGACGAGACGATGACGAGACGTCACAGACATCAATGAACAGTGACAGTGCCGAAAACATCATGCAGATATTTTAAAATGTGGTTTAAAAGAATAAAAACTAATAAAACATCTGTCTTTATCTTCATCAACATTTCATTTGCGTCACAATCCGCTGCGATACGGTGTTGATTCATTATGGCACTAAAATTTGAGAGCAAAAAAAACATAAGATTGACTAAATATGATAAAAACTAACAGGGACATTTATCCCGGGACTAAGACTAAGACTAAAATTGACAATAGCTGACAAAATTAACATTAATCATCACATAAACACATAAAATGGAACACATAAAATATGCAGACAGCATGCAGGGTCTAGCTCTATAAAGAAATAACTGCAATGGATTGTACATTATATGTTTACATAACCATGGTATCATAGTTAAAAAGAGCTCTACTGTAGCTTTAAAATGACACCAGCCCTGTGCCAATATGGTTTGTAGTCCATCAGTACAAGTGCAGTACAAACGCGTGGAAGTCGGGCATTTTAGCCAACTTTGGAGCTCTATTTTCGTTCAACCCCTTTACACCGATCAGCCATAACATGACAACATCCTATGTTCTAGGTTCCCCTTTGGGGGCTGGCCGCTGGAGGTGTGGTTCCACGGGACCTCTGGGGGTGTTGTGGTGTCTGGCACTAGAACATTAGCGGCAGATCTTTTGATTTCTCTGGGTTACGGGATGGGGCCTCAATGAAATTGACTTGTTTATTCAGTGCTCCTAATTGTGTTTGACTGGATTGGAATGTGGTCAATTTAGAGGACAACAACCTTGGACTTTTTGCCTGCTAAGCTCCATACACAGCAAGCTGTGATGCACTAAGTGTTGTGATACTTTCTATCGTGACTTTTTTCTGCAAGTTGGCTTTATCTATGAGTCGGTCCAGACAGGCATAAGTGAGCCATGGAACGCCCATGATCCTGTCACCATTTATTGGTATATAATTGAAAGTCAATTTTTATCAATTCATTAACATATGGCGAAAGCAGCAGTACACTGGACATACATGCAGGACATTGGAGTGACCAAAGGAAGATGTTGTAGACAGAGTTAGATGGTCCACTGTAGCAACCCATAACAGATGCGGACGAAAGAAGAAGAAGAAGAAGAAAGAGAAGAAAGAACTAAATTGCATTGTTTTTCACTGATAATTCTTGAGAAATAAGATACTTATTTTTGTTCAAAACATTCCAATTATGAAATTGAATCATGAAGCCATTATCATGAACCGATTCAAATCATGACCCGAGTGCATTGTTACACCCCAAGTGTTCACCCTAATTTACAACAAAAGCAGCAAGAGTTTATGCCTCCAGTCTCAGGTATGCAAGCAGACGCTCGGTCATCCATGCACAGCAGACCAGGAAAATAATTACTATGATATGGAAACCAAGTGTGTGTGTGTGTGTGTGTGTGTGTGCGTGTGCGTGTGTGTATGGTTTGCATTAGCATTAGCTGTGGAGTGTGCATGTAGCCTTAACTTGATACAGTAAACGAGGCTCTGATTTAGCTCCTGGCAGGAAACGATTTCTCAATAAATTTTAATACTTTTTCCATTTTCAACATAAGTAGTATGGAATATTTGATTATAAACCTCCCATGTGACTGGTACCTCAACCGCAATCTGTCATGTCTAAACCACTCTGTTTAGTTTGCTAGATCACAGATTCCTGTAGAAAATGTATAAAATTAAGACCACAGTTTTGTCTATGTGGTGCAGAAAAAGAAAGGAAAAAAAACATGCAGCATGCTGACACTGTAAAGGATGAATACACCCCATGAAGCACTGATGCTGCGGCGTTTCCAAGTGCGCTCTCATCATCAAAATCTACTACAGCCTCAGAATTTTGGATATGACTACAAGAAGAGGAATTTAATGTTCGCAACATCTCATTGATTTGCCATAACTCCTCTAAAATCTCCTGGATTTTGCTGGTTAACAAAAGAGGGCCTGTTGATGTGGATGAGAACATTCATATTTAGAAAATTACTTAATAACAAATGAATGTGTGTTAAGGGTGTAACTCAATGCCACCATCTGTGCCTGTAGCTGTTTAGTGCTCCAAATATTTGTCATTAACTACACATGTTCATTGGACTGCTTTTAATCTCGCTCACGCATTTATTATTTTTTGGTTATACCTTCCAGCGATACTTTCGAACAAATTTAGTTTATTTACTTTCTTTTGCCAGAAATCCAAAAAGCAGCCTGATTTAAACAACCCCGACCCAGCCCAGGCGGTTACTAAGGACCGCTGCATGGTCATGTTAACGTCTTTATTTCAGCCTCATATCATAGTGACAGCTCACTCGCACTCACACGCAGGTCAAATCCACCCACTTTTTGTTCTTCTTCTTGTGCTTCATGCAGGGTTTCAGTTCCAATACACACAGCACAGTGAAATCGCAGTTGGGGTCAGAATGCAGGGTCAACCATGATACAACGCCCCTTGGAGTAAATAGGGTTAATTGCCTTGCTCAAGGGCTCAACTGTCAAGAGCACAACTTGTCAGTCCTGGGGCTCAAACCTCTGATCTTCTGATGCGTAATCCAGTAACCTATAGACGTAACCTTTTGGGCCACCACTGACCTAAACATATGTATTCGTATCCACATTATCTGTTTCATAAAAATAATTTTTTTGCATTCGGTTCCATCCAGTATCAGTGTGTATGAGAGAGAGAGGTGCTAGGAATCTAAATAATTTTTAGAAATGACAGAGAACAAAGGCATGCAAAAGCACGCACACACAAGCAGAAGTAAAACACAAGCTAAGCAATGTATAGGACTCATTCTTCAATGTCACCCCTATTCATCAGCCTCCTGTGGTTCGTGTATCACCACCACATCTCCGTCTCCTCCTGATGACCTCACTGCCGGAGCCGTCAACAACACATACCGTGTTATACCAGCAGGGGACAGGACTGCCATCCATTCTCAATTAGTAGGAAAAGGAATCCGTCTCTCAGCACAAAACGCCACATAAACCTCAATTAAAGATGCAGTGCAGGCTCAGACTCCCCCCCTCCCACCACAATCCAAACCTTGCCTTTGAAGCTGTGAGTCACTGGCGTGCCTCTGGGTTGTGCCGAGTCATCGTGGTGCCCAGCGCGTCTCCGATGGAACTGAGAAAATCTGCCAGCTTTACCACAATGTCTCCTGTTTCTTAACCAAACTATGGTAGGATCACCAAGACCCGTACAGTACGATTAGGGTCGTTCTGTCATACGTCTTTAATCACCAGGGGCAGAAAGTCATCAGCCTTTGCAAATACGTCCAGAGAAATACAAACACAATTCCTTCTACATACCGCTGCTCTCCACTGTAACTCATAATGCAGAAATATGTAACAGTTTATGAAAACCTAGGGAGAAACTTTTAATAAGTTATCTTTAATAAGATACAGTAATTTATACATGCTATATATATATATATATATAATCTGTCTAAAACCAACGTTCTGCAAAGGGGAACGGCTATCCCGGATTGAGTTACACCGAGCTGCATGCTGAGGTGTAAAACGATGACTGTTCATAAACTACCTGTCAGACATGTGTGCAAAAATTGCAGGTGACTTTTATACGCTGTAATGGGATTGCAGGAAGGCTCGGCATAACAAGATGGAACGGTTCGGAGCAACCAGAGACGTATCGCAAAAACTCTTTTCACTAAATAAAATCGACGGGACTACGATTAAGCCTGGTACTAACACTAAAGCTGTGGTAATATAATTTAGAGCTGTCAGGTTAGATTTGGTGCAAACTGTTTGGATTTGGGAGTCATTTTGCCATGAGGAAGATCCAGCTGCAAACAGGACAGTACTGAAGACAGCACTGAACTCTAAATATTATGAGAGAGGGATACACAGACCAGAGTTATCCTCTCCAGCGTCGTCAGTGGACAAAAAACAAGCACAAAACTGCAACTGCAAAAAGATTTTTTTCTGCATGTGGGAATGTGTCAATTTACGCAGTGCCACATTGATCCTAAAATCGATTTAAAATAAATATTACATTAATATTTGCATATGAGGTGGCAAAATGTTGATGTTCCTCTATAATCCTACAGGTTGTATGCTCTAATCTGAAGGTGAGTCACCCTATCATCCGGAGATCACGAGTTCGATTCCTGGTGTGATGCTGTAACCTCTCAAAGCCGGAGGAGTAGAGAGAGCTGACTGGCAGCTGATTTCATCCCTCTCTCAGAGGAGAGGGATGAATGGTACTTTGATCACGGCTCTACAGCCAATCAGGGGCGTCTGTGAGCTCAAGCAAGCGGAAGGAGCGGATAGCGCTGAGTGCGTCACCCCACCCCCAAAGATGCGCGAGCGAGCAGTTCGAAAAGATGCGTTTGTAGTTGTTCGTTGGAAAGACGTGATAGTCTTCGACCCTCCCGACTGAGTGGTAGTGGGAGCGCCCTAGTGACGGGGAGGAATTGGATACGACTAAATTAGGGAGAAAATCCGGGGAACAAAAAAAAAAAAAAAAAGTAATCCGCACTCATCAGTGCTCTCTGTCTCCCTAGTCACTGCTGTGCAGATGTGAACGTGGTACATCGGTACATTTGTAACCGCGTTGTGAGCAAAAATGCATGTGCTAGTTGTAAAGTGATTTGTCTTTTTGTGGTCTGAGGGTGTAACAACTCACAAAAGAGGATAGCATGGAGATATCTGTCGACACTGCAAAAACTTGTTTTTAAGTATTAAAGCATCCTCCGTGTAGTCCTGATCTGGCTGCATCGGACTTTCACCTGTCTGGTCCCCTGAAAGCAGCCCTATGAGGAGGAAGACTCACTTCTAATGAAGAACTGAAGACGGCCGTGCGTTAATGACTTGCAGCTCAGCCTAAAACAGTTTTTAATGAGAGAATAAGAAATCTAGTAGGTTATCTATAAAAATTATGTATTTGTCTTTTCTAAAAGTTAAAATAAATTCCACAGCTAGAGTGCGGATACTTTTTGACTCAAACTGGAGTGCTGTGCGAATAAGAGCAAATCATTTGCTGTTTGTTCAGAATTGTAACAAAATCTTAAAATAAAATAAAAAAAACATCAAATCAGGATATTTATAAAATCACAATACTTATAGAATTGCAATACTAATTAAATCGGCATCCAGGTATCGTGATAATATCATATCGCGGGGTATCTAGTGATTCCCATCCCTACTAATTTCTGTTTTCTAAATAAATGAAAACTTTTAAGCGCAAACAGCTTACCGATGCTAAACAGCAACAGCAACGTCGACATCTGCAACGGACTTCGGCCAAGTTTGTACACAAATGAGATCTGTGTTGACAGACTACAGATGGTTGAGATATGAAGGGCTGCACACACCAAAGTATCGCAATTCAAACGGTAAAACGCTGTATCTGTAAGTAGGAAATACAAATTGAAAATTTAACTCGGGATGACTATTTCACCTTGATGCTGTAAGCCCAGGCGTCTCTTTTAAAAGACTGAAAATATTTCACGTCAGATGTTTGAGAGCAGAAAACCTGTCCAAATCTGTCAAGGATTTGAATTCTGGAGGGCGGCTTAATGAGAAGCACGCAGAGCGAGAAGCTGGGTGGAAAGGAAGTTCATGAATACACAAGTGCTCGCAAACATATGCACACACACCGAGCCCTAAGGGTGACTTTACAGATTTCAAAATTCAAATTCCAGCCCTTACTTGATCTTTTTAAATGAGGATTTAAATGAGGTAACACCCAAACGGCAGAAAACCGTTTCATCAAGTCATGCTTCAAGTCACGAATTCGAGTTCAAGGCCCAGACATGCTCTCTTACTCACACAGACATTGTTTCGGTCAAACATGAGCACGTGTCATCGTCTTGTCATCGATCGTACCACATAAAAGAGATTCGGAGCCCGGATAGCAGGTATCTATGACGTGTACGCGTGCGTTTGATCCTTACGGCTACGTCTTCGCACCAGCACGCCGAAGGGACTGGAACTATAAGCCTCTGGTTGCATGTTCAGCTGCTCGAAACTCAACATGCTGATGGCTTACGAGGCTTGTAAGTGGAAGCGATGAAAGGCACTCTCGTCGCATTGTTCTCAAATCCGCTGCTCGTGTTCTATTAACATTCAGTTCACGTGCATGTAGTCTGACACTTTTAAAATAAACCCGGCTAATTCAGCGCGCTTACAGCATCGCCTGATTCTGGCCAACACCACAGACCTTAGTGTGATTGATCCAACACCGATCTAGGACCGGCAAAAGCTCCGAGACACAAGGTTATTTTGAAATCCCGGACACACGGAAGTCCTGGCACATTATAACAAGCACATGTCACATGTATCCTAGGATGACAACTGCCACACCGCGCAGAAACGCACATCACGACAGATAAAATGGGCGGAACCCAGGAAATGTCTGTGACCAACCGCTGAGAACGCGGCCTGTGACAGAGCTGGGATGGGCCACTAAAGCTTTTCCCATGGAGGCAACAGTTAGATCATTAAGTCTGCTACATCTATTCAGTCAATCCGCCGGGCACAAGATGAGTTCTGTATAGTGAACCCAGTGAACCGAACTCCTCGATCAGTGCTCGCCGGTTGCTAGGCCTGAAAACAAACAAGACGGGGGAAAAAAAAAGGATTTAAATAAATCTTTCAGTTATGCAGTAATGCCTTCAGCAGTAACACAGGACACCAAACACACAACTAGCAACTGGAGCAAAGATGACAGAACAAAACAACAACAGCTTAATGTGAAAAACATTCAGCAAGGACCTTGCAATGAAACACAATAGCCAACTGTACAAACAAGTCTCCTTTCCAAAGCATCCTTTATCTGTGCTCCAGTATATTCACTACATATGAATCTCACTAAACACAATTATAAAAGATAAATACAGGCTTGTGACACACCTCGAAACAGAAGGAGTTGTGAACTGCTGCATCAACTAACAAACTCAGAACTCGACCCTAGGTTTGATAAATGCTGCCACATCAGGGCACTTAAAAACATTATTTACGATAGCGCCATCCGGTCAGTCACGCTTCCATTTCAGGAACTCATCACATTTTTGGGACGTTTTTCCTTTACTATGAGCCCTGACATGTGCTTTATATAGAAAAGGTTGAAAAAGGCAAACACGCTAAAGCTTTGAAGCATGGACATGCTAAGGAAAAGCCTTAGTATCGAAATGATCGACCGCATGCTTCAAGCTCAAATATGACAGTGGTGAGGCTCGTGTTAACCGCATTGTTTTCAGCCCATTGTACCATCGCATCACGCACACAGAGCTATGAAAAAAAAAATCTACAGTCATTTGTATCTTCAGTCATCAAAAGTCAACAACATCTGCAGCACACAGATCAGGGCCAGAACAGATGTGGATGGGAGGAATGAAAAGTCAGAAGAAGCGATAGAAAGATAAAAAGAGAAAGAATGAATAAAGTAAAAGCAAAAAAAAGAAAAAAAAATCAAACAAGGAATAAAGAAACAAAGTAAGAAGTAAATAAATAAAGCAAAAGGAATGAAAAAAATAAAAAAGTCACAGCGCAAACCACGTAACCCCTGAAAGCCTTTAATCAGCTTGACAGAATCTGTTCTCCAGCTGATAAGATCCAGCTGAAAGCAAGCTTTGCTGCATAGGGCAAACAGAGGTTGAGTGAGAACATCCTTAGTAAAATGTTTGTCTGAAATATGACTGGGCCACCTGGAAGTATAACAGAACCTCTGACATTGGCAGGTTTGAGCTTCAGTTGTTTCTGCGATGTCGAACGGAAATGCCGCTTGAAAGGCATCTTTTTACGACTCGCTGATAATTCAGAAAGCAGAGAAGGTTTCGAACAAATACACGGCTGAACCTCTGGCAGCCCCTCGAACACGCACACTCCGGATCCGAATGTAGTTTTTTCCGGAAACTGATGTTTACATCATTCCGGCGGTTGGTGGACTGAATGATTTTGATTTCTGAATGATTTCTGCAGCTGTAGTTCACTGTGCCCTTTTTTCTTCTCTATTTACAAATCCGCACAAGAAATGTTGCAGATCAATTAGATGTGGAAAAAGTTGGCCACACAGCAAAACGTTCTACACCACGTGGTGTATCACAGTGCTCTCTCACTCTCCTGTTGTGTTTCAAAAAGGGAAGAAAGGAAAAACAGGCTACAGACAATGATCAAGTTTTTGATTTATCTATGACTGTTTATGGCCAGCCTTGCGCTCATTTAACCAGTACTGACATCCTTACATCTCTTTCACCTCCAAAACCATTGAATTTCCAAAGAATCTAATGAGCTTTCTATGTATAAGGGGCGTTCATATCAAACCAAGATTTGTGACGAAACATCATATGAATCGACTGACATTTCCAGAAGACTTCAAGCACAGTACGGTGGTGAGACTCTTTGCCACAGTAAAACATTTGAATGGTGCAAAAAAAATTTTTTTGTCTCAGAGCCCACTGTGGCCGTTCCCGTGAACATTCAGTAAGTGGAACATCTGATCCTTGAAAATCATTCATAGGCCTCCGAGTGGCGCAGTGATAAAGCGCTCACCCTATCAACCAGAGATTGTGAGTTCCCGGGTGATAGCGCTGTCCTCCGAGTGTGTTACTCCACCCCAACGGTGCATAAGTGTGCAGTTCGAAAACACGCGTCGGCTGGCGTCACAGTGTTCGGAAAAAACACGTTACAGTCTTCGGTCCTCATGACTGAGTGGTAGTAGTAATCTTAATGTGGGAGCCCCCTAGTGACGAGGAGGGATTGGACACGAATAAATTAGGGAGAAAATCAGGGGAAAATAAAAAAAATCCCCGCTGCCAATTTTTTAAATTTATTTTTTTATTCATGAATGCCACTTGCACATTACGGGAACTGAGTTGTCAGTTATTTTCACATCACCTGTACAGTTCTGGCCTCCCTCAAAGCCGTTTCCACATGTTAGGAGCTTAAAAGGCATTCCTGGGAGGCCAGAGTTTCACATGTGAAGCAGGCAGCCCAATCATGGCTTCAGCGTACTGAGAAAGCTTTCTAACTTGATGGTATCCAAGCACTAGTGAAACGCCGGAACAAGTGCATTAGTGTAGCAAGGGAGTATATAGAGAAATAAAAGTAACATAAGTCCTGGTTTGACTTGACCACTCCTTGCTAAATCCATACCACTCTTTGGAAGTGGTATGGATTTGGAACATTACACCCACTAATGCAACAAACCTAAAAAAAAAGAAAGAAAAAAAAAGCAAAGATAACAGAAGCACATGACCTTCTCATGGTCTTTAACAAAACCTTTCATGTGGCTTACCGACTCCACTTCCACATAATGTCTCACTGCTAATTTACCTCTTGGAACTTGCTCTTGTGTAGGATAAGATTCAAGTATGTACTTAAAAAATTTGGAGTCAAGTTCAGCTTCAATCTATTTGAAAAGGCAATGCCTCTGGTCTTTTTAGAAATGCTAGCAGCTCATAAACGTCTGTTGTGAGTCTATTCACGTAGTCCTTAAAGACACATTTAAGCTGGAAATCCAACACCCCGATACAGGCGAAGCCAAGACATCAAACACACCCAGCACTGTTTTCAAATAAAATCAACATCAGTTAAAATCAGCCAATCAGGTGCAGGCAGTAATCCAGCTGACAGAAATGATAACTATAATTTACTACGAATTTATCATCACACAGCTCCAACGTGAAGCCAAACCTGTTTTAAGGACCAAAACAGCCAAGTTATGTTTCCTTTCTTTAATCTTTTATCACTTCCTATTAGGTTTACATAATGTTAAACATATTATAGCATTTAAACCTTACACCGGATATTTCTAACAATCTTCTGGGATTAGATATATGAGTTCTCAAGAAGGAAAGATTCTCAAAACGTTTTGTTATATTAAGATAAAAATCCTGTAATACCACAAATGCACAGAAGGGAAATACTTATAAGCAGGACCAGATTCAAGTCATTTGAGCATTATTTGACTTCACAGCCTTTTTATCTCAGTTCCTGATGAAGGACCACGCATGGTGAAATATGCAAACAATAAGTGCATTTGGTTAGATTTTCATCAGCAGATGATTTCTCAGCCACACACTCCTGATGCCTTATCACTTTCTCCAACTGGACAGGAAACCAAAGATGCCTGACAAGCATGGCCTCCATCATCCTTTTCTCCACTCATGTCAACAGGCAGAGACAGCCAGGCCGTGTTGTCATTAATGAAGCAGTGAGAGAAAGATAGAGTGTGTTTGCGTCTCTTTCTTTGGCTCCTCTAAGTGTGTAGCTTTGGGGCCAGCTGGCTGCTTAGCTCTCTGGAACAGAGACACAAAGAAACTCTACCAGAGACATCTGGAGTCCTTTACCCATAAGCCTAAGGAGCCAGGCTCCAATCGGCTGCCCAGAGCACTGCGCTCCAGCAGTGGCATCAGGTTCCTTCAGCTCCATGACTCCGCCAAGCAAACACAAGTTCAACTGCATGCTCAAATCAGCAAAATGAGAACTGTGAATATAAACCAATGTGCATGCATGCACACAAGCTATTCTCATTCACTCCCTTTAGCAAGTCGGTGCACACTACCCCTAAAGCCCTAGCATATTAATGGGCTCTCCTGAGTGCGTCTGAGTAAAGCCTTCTGATCCCAGCAGCGTCCTCGCTTTTATAATACCACAGCAGACCTTGATCCACTGCTGCTTTGAAATATGAAGCGCATTAGGAGCTCGACATCTCTCTCACACACACACACACACACACACACACACACACACACACACACACACACACACACACACACACACACACACACACACACACGCTTGCATGTGCAACATGAGCTCTGCTGTTGCCAGTTTAATTTTCCCTAAGTCAAGAAAAGCCTTGCACAACCATCTTTACCTCATGATACCACTGGGAAGACAGGTAAATTAATTGAGGGTCTAGAAGTTAGTACTCCAGAGGTTCGGTTATGGCAGCAACTGGATCTCAGGTTAAATCCAAGAGCATTTAAGTTCTTAAGCAGGTACTTAGCCTAGTAAGACTCAAAACATCTGGTTTTAATGTTAACATGGACGAAAGCTAAATCGCTGGCTCGCTCTCTCACACACACACGCACACACTCACACAAGCTTACCAGTCAATAAGGGCGGTGACATCATTGAGGCTGGACATGGACTGAATAAATACACACAACTTTTTTAAGATGCTGTAAAACCAATTCAACATGAACGGAGGATAAATGCTGGCTCATCACAATACTATGTAAAAAAAAAAACACCACAACAGACCCAAACAAAACGAAACACATGTGATGTGAGACGCATACCGTTAGGGCCTATTGTGGCTCATAATCGTAAACACGTCTAGCCCCTCTGAGACACCACACTGACCTTGTAACCAGGTTACAGGAAACTTTATATAAATTCGTTCAGCTTGTAGTGGTCTTCCGACGCCC
>JAAGKR010000561.1:36282-186754 GCA_011419295.1 Clarias macrocephalus | reverse complement strand
TCTCAAGAGATGAGACGCTTCTGAAATATACGAAATCTGCTTGGCAATTTGAGCATATTTAAAATGATTGAGTTTTTTTTTTTTTTCATTTTTTTTTTCAAACCATTTATGATGCTTATAAGCTCTTGCATAATTTCATGCATGGTTGACTGTCTGGATATTTGAAAAGGGTGTCCAGGTGTTCCAAATAAAGTGGACAATGAGTGTAATGATTAATGTAACAGGAGGGGCGGTGGGCTTTCCTTTGACCTTGTAGACTAGAGGACATTCGACAGATCTTTCGTAGACCAAATATCTTTAAAAAAAAAAAAAGAAAAGAAAACAGCCACTATTTCCTTGCATGGCATTGCTTCGACTTTGATTAAGCAGCTATAAGGGTCTGGGTGGCATGATGGCGCAGGAGGTTTCATCACCGTGACACAGCTTCAGGGTTCGATCCTGAGCTCAGGTTTCTGTCTGCGCATGTGAGTTTCCTCCAAAATCTCCAAAACCATTCTAACACTACAACTTCAGATGAATGAATGATTTGTATGTCTATGTATATATAATGGATCTTTAGTGCTTCAACCTGGATTTTGAACTGATGAGTCAATTTCAAACACAACAACAACAACAACAACAATAATAATAATAATAATAATAATAATAATAATAATAATAATAATAATAATAATAATCTCAGCCTATATAATAATCTGTCTAACAGTAATGGTAGTGATATTATAAGGCATTTATTCAAGACATAGTTATCATAATCATTATGATAAGCCTTAGGGATGGGGTGGAGAGAGAGAGAGAGAGACAGACAGACAGAGAGAGAGCGTGTACGTGATGAGGGATTTTAAGACGGTCGCTTTATTATTTGGAAGAGAGAGAGAGCGAGAGAGAGAGAGAGAGGGAGTGAGAGAGAGAGGGAGAGATGCGAGAGCAGCGTTTTGTCCTGTGCACATTCCTCTCCGTCCTGTCACTGAACACCGGCAGAGTCGCATCGCAGGAAAGAAACTCCATTAAGGTAAAATCAAATACATAGATCTTTATTTTATTTTTTTTGGGATTGCATAAATAACCAGAGGACACACATCTCTGATGTAAAGGGCAGTTTAAGAAGATCAGTGCATGCATGCGTGTGTGTGTGTGTGTGTGTGATAGACAGTATACTGAGCATGCATGTCTCTCTATAAATATAATATTCGGTTGTGCACTGATTTTGGATTCTCGCATGGTCGCATCGAAGACATGAAGCGACCTCGTTTCTTTCTCCCGATTGCACACACGTGTGTGTGTGTGTGTGTGTGTGTTTCTTGTCAGATCACTTGTCAGAAGTCTAGATTATTTTCCTAGCCATGGCTTCCTGCTCAGAAGTGTGTGTAATAAATATATACACACAATAAGTGACTACAAAGAGCGCGCGCGCATCTCCGAGCGCGTGCCAATAAAAAAATAAATATATATATATATATATCGAAGCTCGGCGCGCGGATCGGCGCGCGCCTGGACAGATATCGCGTGCGTCCTGTCACTCATCAAAAAAGAAAAAAGAAAAAACCCGCAGAAGGTTAAAGCGCACGCTGACGTGACGCACGCGCCTTAACGCACGGTCGCGCGCGGGGCGACACGCGTCTCCTTCTTTTTGCGTGCTCCTGTTTTGCGCGTGCATACGTTCGTGCGTGCCTTGTTATTACGCTATCGATTGTGTAAATCGATAGGTCAGCCACCTGTCGCCCTTGGCGTTTTCTTTCTTTTTTTTTTTTAGATAAATAATCCGGTTGCGGTCTCACTCCAGGGTCACGTAAAGTGTCAGAGAGACTGATTTACGTGATGCACGCGCCGAAGCCAGAATTTATACGCTCAGTTCAAGTTGCTCTTCACGGGAGGGAGTAAGCACGCCTGGGTCATATAATAGTGTCCTTCGAAATGTGCACACACGCAGTGCATGCCACATTATGTGCCCACACACGTTCATACAGTAAACACAGCCTTGTGTGTGTGTATGTGTGTGTGTGTGTGGATAGATAATCAAAGTCATAATAAACACTTCAGTCATTTTCCCATCCATCTGGTATCTATCCATGCATGCACCACACAGAGCAAATTAAAACACCTGCAAGCTCAAGAGTTACAACATTTATCCTTTCCTGTTTTTTTTCTTGAATACATATCTATTGACCTTGTAATATACATTTTTTTAAACAAGTAACAGCTATAAGCTTGGTGGCGTTGTGGTTAACACTGTCCTTGTACCTCCAGGGTCTGGGTTCGATTCTGTATGCATGGTGTTTGCATGTTCTTGGTGGGTTTCCTCCTGGTACTCTGGTTTTCTCCAACAGTCCAAAGACATGCAGATTAGGTTCATTGGTATTCCCAAATAGCCCTTAGTGTATGGATGAGCGTGTGTGTGTGTGTGTGTGTGTGTGTGTGTGTGTGTGTGTGTGCCCTGCGATGGATTGGCACTCCACCTCGTACCCTTGATAGGCTATCCTGGCATAGGTTCCATGCCCCCGTGTGTGTACAGGATACAGCGGTATAGACGATGAGCTATAAGCTTGGCTTTTTTAACACCCACAAATTTATTCTTGTTGATGTCGAAATAAGTAGATATGATTTAGAAACTTGTCCTGATGATTATTTTTTTGTTTTTCCGTAACTTTCAGTAGAGGGCCCAAGGGAGAGATTGGAAAACACTTCAGTGAGGATGACAGCATGAAGTAGGAGAAAAAGAGAGAGAGAGGAGAGTAAAATGCAAAGCGAAAGAGAGCAAGTGTTAGCTGAAACATCTCAATAGTTCATTTATTACAGGCGTCCTTATGCTACCATCAAGTGTACGAACGTCGAGGTCACTTAAAGCGCTTCTGTGTAGATGGCCGTGTTTCTAAGAACGCGTTGTAGCTTACTAAAATAGATTTCAAGGTTCATGAGAAAAAATATTCCTTATGCACGATCCATGGCATATGATCTTTCAGAGTGATGGTTCTCTAGGGACCTCCAAGGGGGATATAAATAAATAATAATAATAATAATAATTAATAATAATAGGCCACACTTGATTACTGCAAGAGTTATCGCAATTATTATTGTTTCTTTTTTATAGTGGTTGGCTGTTTAATGTGCAAGAAAAATCTCCATTTCAAATAAATAAACAAATAAATAAAACAGTTATTGGATACGGCTCCAATTAATTGGCAAAAAAAAAAAAAAAAAAAAAAATATATATATATATATATATATATATATATATATATATATATATATATATATATATATGATTGGGTTACATTCATAAAATCTGTCTCTGGTATCGGTTTGTGTAATTTATTTTTCTGAATTAAAGTGCAAAAATCTATTTCAGGATCTCTGCTTTAGGACTGCCATGGGGCAAGACATAAAAGATCAGATATAAAGTTTATTGCGTTATAGTTTTAATAACTGAGATGATTTCCTTAGCTGTGTGTTTTTTTTTTTTTACTTAATCTGATGAATCAAAAGGAATCATAAAGAAAAAAAACCAAAACATTCTTGATGGTGTTCCTCGGCCATTGCTTTGACAGGAAACATTTCCTTAGCCTGTAGCTTCTTAACTAAAAGGTATTAAGCACGACTGGGAAGATAATTACGTGCCAAAGCAGGTCTGAAAAACATGCTGTCCAATGGTGTTCGTGTTAAGCGATGTGATTTAAGCCTTTTATTATAAGAAGAAAAAAAAGAAAAGAAAAAAAAAAAAGCCAGTGCTTTGGATTCGGAGCATGTTGTGGGTGGGAGGCGAAGCGCGAGAGCCAAGCGTGGGTGAGCTGCGTTGTGGGATGGTGTGTAGCTTGGCTCTCGAAGGCGAGGGGGTAGGTTTGCTTTATGAACAGCTGAACTTGTTGGAAATTGTTGTGATGTGGCGGAGCGATCAGTAGGTGTCTGGTCATGGTCGCATGATGATGTTTTAGCGATGAGCACGGTCTCGTGATGACATCATAATCCCACACAGCACGTCAGAAGGTACGTGGGTGACCCGCCGGAGTGCTTCGGGCGATTGTACGCCGGCCTTTTTTTAAAACATGTGGTCATCGCGGCCGTGCACTAGGAGCCGTGTTAGAAATCCCACAATCGACCACTTGTACGGAGATAATAGTCTTATTCCATTGTCCTCCATGAGGCTTTGTTTTAACCGCGCCTCCGCTGTTTTGGTTGCTGTACTTTAGAGATTTAAATGGGTGTTACACGCTGAATTACCGGATGACAATGATGGAATAATAGCTGCAGAGCTGTTTCTGGAAAGATGGTGGTTTTTGTGAAGGCTTGGGGAATGGAAGAAGCTGCCTGTTGCAGACAGATTTACACACTCCCCCCGCCGACATCCTGAAAGTCTGCTTCTTCAGGCGCTTAAATTGCCACCGTGCAGAATGACATGCCATGCTGCATTTGAGATCTGAAAATGCCATTTTCAGCTGCCTCGCCGGCCTCGCGCATCAAGAGATGCTGCAACTCCATCCTGTTTATGTGCTGTCATGTGCTGGCCGTGTGCGCCGCAGCCCAGAAATGTTCCAGGGCGAGGAGTTGTAGGTATACTGTAAGTATACCCAGAGTTGCTATCGATTGCATGGGAGGAAATGGCGCTTTTTAAAATATTTTTTTATTATTTTTTTGTTAAACTTGCCGTCGTAAAATAAATAAACCGATTATAAAATATGACACGTTCTTCATTAGTACGTCGAGGGAATAAAGACCTCGAGATGTACAGATTCAAGGAAATAATTCACCTCTAAAGGCCTCCAGCCACCTCAGCCAGAAAAAAAAAAAAGAAAGAAAGAAACCCACACACACACACACACACACACACACACACACACACACACACACACCAGCCACCAATCATTCACTCATTTCAATTTGCAGTGGCTGTTTTTCTTCACCCATACCTTCATCATTACACCCACATCACGCGCACACACACACACACACACACACACACACACACACACACACACACCAAGCTGTTCTGTTTGCCTTCAGTTTAAAGCTTTGAAGATTTTTTTTTATTTTTAACTTTTGCTGCCGATTCACGCCTAAAGGAGTCACTACATCACCGCGCATCTGCATGCGTGTCTGAGATTCGCGGCGTTACGTTCATCAAAGTTCCCAGCTCCCCGATCCGGGCTCGAGATTCTTCTTTCATGTGAAAGAAAACACAATTACATATGAGTTTCGAGATGACTCCAGGGGGCAGACCTTGTGATCTGTAAAGCAGGCTGAGAAAAAATCAAGCACAACCAAGATGTAGTGCGTCTAATCCAGATGATATACAAGGCAAGTTGGATGGTTGTGAGCGAGTCATCCGGAGAGCGAGTCTAGTTAGATGGTAGCAGGAAGTGACCATGGAAGTTTTTATTTAAAAATGTGCGACGGTAATTGCACAAAAACATACTTGTTTTGGAAACGCCAATTAACCTGATCTGCATGTCTGTTGGAGGAAACCCACCACAACATGAGGTGGGAATCAAACTCTTGACTCTTGACGTACGAGACCCCAGTGCTGACCGCTCTGCCGCCGTGCCGCCTATGGAACACTAGCGTCTATTATTGCTAGCATGATTTTGTGCTTGTTTTCAGTCGTACTGATGTGTGTGTGCTGATCTCTTATTCTGGGATCTAATTAAAGTTGCTCTGAATGATGGCCTCAAAGGCAGCCTCCATCCTGAGGCACGTTACGTTAATGATGAAATATTTATGATGTGCTTAGCGGTTCTCGTTCTGGTCTGTTTATTGCTGTTGTATTTTCGAGTGGTAATGTTAGTGGCGATGTCGCGAAGGGACTGCCCCTGCCGGAGGCTTTTCGGCCGTCAAAAGATTGCGGCGACGTTACGGGCTTTGGGACACCGTTGGTAATTAGGTTATTATAGGAAGTCAGAATTGCATTGATGAAATGATGTCAGTTGGACATGTGCGACGTGACAAGGGGATGACGCTCCAAAAAACGATTTCAGAACAAATATTAATATCGAATCGATGCCCTGAGCGGACTTGAATTCTAGTCGCTGGGGTGGGAGCACTACTGTGTAGAGTTATAATCGGGCCTTAAAAGTTCGGCCCGACGGAATTCGGCCTGAGCCCGTCAAGTATAATTATAATTTTGATTGACAGCTTTTTAAAGGCCCGAACCCGTTTACAGCCCGACATTATTAAAATGTGCGCACAGCTTTTTCCAAGAATGAGTCATTTATACATGCTTTAACATAATTTATGGATAACTAACGTATTGGATATAGGCCACTTGGAAGTTGGAACAAAGAAATAAAACGTAAACTCTAGAGACAAGCCTCCGATTCACGTCCTCAACATCCAGCTTCGCATCTTTCTCGCGCTAATTGAAACGCACCACATGACCACTCATTTACCGCGCAAGCCCCGAGCCCAGTCCAAGCCCGTGTAAAATTATAGAAATTAAGCCCGAACCCGTCGGGTCACATCGGTTTTGGGCAAAGATCTTCAGCTCTAGTACTACATGTGTACCATTGAGCTACTAAGGAACATGCTGTTGCTGCTAGTAAATGCGAGTACAGTACATAACAACGAGTACAACAAAAAATACCGGACGATGGCAGGTAACAGAAATATCAAATTAGAAAGCAGCCAAAAGGTTTAAAAAACTGTTAATGTCTAACCGAGGGCATTTTCACATTAGAGCCGCGGGATGATTTCCGAAAACAACTGACCCAAAGTCTGGTTCATGTTGATCAGTGAGAACTCAATTGTTCTGCACCTGGTGGTCCCGAAAATCATACAGCGTACCTGAGAACGGAAGTAGATCGCTGTTTCGGAGCAAAGTCACCAGTGCCGTCTGTCTCACAACATGTCCGTGTGCACGGATCACGCCGATCCCATCCTATCGTCAGTTGAACAGCCGTAACTGTAGGAAAAAAGTAGAAAGGCACATGAGAGCGTTGCTGTTGACATTCTTTCCAAAATGACGATAATATTAGGCATAACGTGAAGGTTAACTTCCTTGTTCCCTTCTTCTCTTGTGTTTAAAGGCGACTCACAAACCAAGCGGGTGCATACTGTCACCTGTTGTATCGGAGAGTGTAAATACACAAGTGTACCAGAGAACGGAGAGCAAAAAACAATGTGAACGCTGGCCAGTGGTGGATGGGGGAAGGGTGGAAAACTCGTTCCTGGTTACGCTACAAATCAATCGAGGCCTTATGCGAAAACGCCCTAAGGGCATTTACATCATTATTGTACATTATTGTGCATCTTTACTTTTTACTTCACCATATTTGCTCATGGCATTGCTTCATGTAACCACAGTGGTGTGTAGGATTTGAAGGTTATCCCATCGATATATCATCAAAGCCATTCTAACAAAACAAGACAGACGTCATCGCAACATTGTTACTAGACTGCACTTGACATGCCCCATTTTTCAGTGATGTTAAACATCACGTTACATACATATACATACATATTAAATGCATCGTATTAAAAATCCGATGCAGAAGTCGTAGATAGAACAAACCTGACTGTACATACAGTATCAGAAGTTCCCGGATGTAGCGTGATAGAGTTGAGTTGAGTTATCCAGTCAGTTGGCTACAGTCGCTCCAAGCTGACGAGTGCGATGGTGTTGACTGCGGTATTCATTTGGAAGTCGAAGGTTTTGGCGGCTGATCAGTTTGCTCAGACTCTGCAGATGAGGATGTTAGAAAGCTGGACAGAGTAAAAGACTAAAGCTCTGCTCCATCACTCTTGTGATGTTTAGGTAGAGATGAAGCAAGCGCCGGTATCGCCGGGTGTCACAAATGGTTGAACTAAATTTAAGAAGGTGTTTTAAAAGAATAAATAACCTTTTGGGATTCCGTTAGAACGTAAGTCCTGCACCCAATCGGAGCTGGGATATTTTTAAGGTCGATATGCGAGTTATTCCAAGCGGATTCTTTCCTTTTAGTCAAAATCGAATCGGGTTCTTTAACGATGTTAGTGTTAGATGTCTGCGTGTTCGGATCGCGTTTGAAAGCATGAACAAATCGTCATTTTGTGAGAAGATACTGCGGAGAGTAGTGCGTCTGTGTGTGTTTGTGTGTGTCAGGGTGAGTGTGGGTGAGTGTATCCCAGGTTCATCAAGAGCGTAATTAATAGAGTACGGTTCAGTTATCATGCACGCTATTGCAGCGCTGGATCTACTTGAGGAAGGCTTTTGATGAATGGCCAATTAGAGCGAGCGCCCTTATGCCTGGTGGCTGACTGATCTCTTTTTAATAGCACTCTTGTTTCTTTGATAAAACGCAAAATGAATCATCAATACAGCGGCACGGAGAATGCTGAGCTTGTGATATTTTTCGTAATGGGATGTTACAAACTCTGTGTGTGCGTGAGAGAGAAAGTAAGGCAGCGGGTTGCCAGGCTCTCATTGGGCTGGCACACATGACTGCGTCCGTAGTGGATTTTACAGAACAATCGATAGTTGGGCGATTCGATCCGAAGCGTCCTTACACCACGATCAAACCTTCTTACTGAGGCTGTGCGGTGGAATAATTAACAGCAAAGTTCCAGCAAATGAATGGACTTAAAAGAGGCTGGTTTTTAACTTCTTTCCAGTTCTTGCGATACATTCATTCTAATTTAGACCACAGAAATAATGAATTCCTGAATCTGAAGGTGTTGATTACTCTTCTTCTTCTTCTTCTTCTTTTTTCTATTCCCCCAGCTTTTCCAGCTGTAATTTATATCGTCGGTCTACTTCCCACATAAGTCCGTATTTCATGTATCTGTTCTTCACTTGAGTAGTTTTATTAGCGGATACGTTACCTGTAGTTTCTACTTCAGTACATTTCTGGATGACGTTATGTTACATAACCGGAGTGGTGAATAGTATGTGATGCGGGAATTGCTGGCTATTATGCCTAATTGCATGATTTGCCTTCCCTAATCATGTAGCAGGTGTTTGAAATCAGAAGCTAGTGATAAAACAGCATATCAGGAAGCAGAGAGAGAGATTTATATATGACTGAAAGGCTACTTTAAGCAAATACTTGCTGATTATTTTAGATAAATTTTAAGGTAAATACTATACTTTGGCTTAAGCACAAATATGATTAGGGTCTTTTGCTTCAAAAACTAATTTTGGGGGGGATTTTGTTCCAGATTTGTCCAATTCCTCCCCGTCACTAGGGGGCGCTCCCACATTAAGGCTATTACCAATCAGTCGGGAGGGCCGGAAACTATCACGTGTGTCCTCCGAACCAGGTGACGCCAGCCAACCGCATCTTTTCGCACTATTGGGGGCGGAGTCACACACTCGGAGGACAGGCTCACAGCTCACAGACGCCCCCGATTGGCTGTAGAGCCGTGATTAATGTGGGAGCACCAAGTCCCTCCCCTCCGAGAGAGAGATCGGCCAATCAACTCTCTCTAGGATCACCCGGGAATCGAGCTCGCGATCTTTTACTGGAGTAACGTTTTACTTGTAGTGTCTCTACTTTTACTCAAGTACAGGATTTGTGTAACTGTTTATACGAATGCGTTCGTTTGTGCTAATATATGATTGTTTATATTTATTATTCGGTCTATTTCTATTCATACAACATGTACGATGGATGAACTGCATAGTTTGAGCCCGGATATCATGCTGTACTTAACAAACCAAAAAACAAAACATAGTATCATATACAGTATGTACACTTGGTACACCTTTCTTAATGTTTATGGAAGGAGTCTCCAGTGCCAGTGCTTTGGTCATTTTTCCGCTTGCTTGGTGCTTTTGCTTTTCTTTAAAGAAAATATAGGAAATACCTTGTTTCGCAGATGTTCCACAACATAACTATAAATTAATAATAATAATAATAAAAAAAATCCCTATAACTGGACATCCTGTAGGGTTTTACTCTGGAATCTTTCTTTTGCCGGTTCAATCCTGTTCCTTGTGGTTTCTAAGCATAGAGGGTCATATTTTCTGTATAATTAATGACAGTTGCGCTGAATCGAAACCTCTGGAAATGCCTTAATCCATTTAGATTCTTCATGCTGCCTGTTCTCAGAAATATAAGCTCGTATTTGAATTGAAGCACTGGAACAAACATGGCAGAATGCACAAGCCAGCTGGTCCATCTGCAAAACTGCAGTCCTCCGTCGCTCTGGCCAAGTGTTCCACTACAGAGCCAGCAGCCAGGAATATGACGAGCTGTAGGACGAGAGGCACGTGCAGAGAGACTCGAGCCTGGGTCCGGGGCCCTGGCAGACATCCCAACAGAGCAACAGTCAAAATGATGCCATGCGGATGGGTGGTGTTAACAGGCGATGGCTGTGCTGGCCAACATCCAGTGGATGATTTATGGCAAGAAAGCACTGCTGCTATTATGTCTTCAGTTTATTATTAGGTAGCCTGGCATCAAGTTGGAAATCAGAAGTGGATCGTTTACCGTAAATACTGCAACGCGTTTTAGCATGACCTCGCTTTTCTCGCTTAAGGATGTGATTCGTTTGACTGATTTGCACAAACCGTAATCAGCTTCATTTTTTTTTTTCTGTGAAAATGCGTTTCTGTGTTCATCTCAACCAAATGGCTATGAAAGTGGGAGGAAATGTGTCACGTCCTATAGAATGTGAAATTTAAAGCAGAGAAGGTTATTTTGGCGTACTGACAGAATGAGCTATGCTTGTGATTGATTAGAGGTATATTGTGAAAATGGTGTATGTGTGTACTAATTTGGTTGCTAAGTTTTTACATTAACACCAACATTAGAACCGAAATAATCCGATGACCTGCACTTGATACAATCATACTTACTGGTTATAAAGTCTGAGCTGAGAATGCAGGTTGAGTTGATTCACCGCCAGTGTGCTTGAGCTGGACTTAAACGAGCCCAAAAAACAGTTACAGATCACCATTCCAACCCCCCCCCCCCCCCCCCAGGCTCCCCAATGATCAAAAACTGATTAGTCCAGTCTTGAGCATTATTATCATTATTCACCAGCAAACAATCAATGATCACTGTTGTTCCCAATGACTAATTAGTAATCAATGTTGTACCAAACAACTGATTATCAATCATCACTTGCTTAACAACCAATGACTGATCACCACTGTTCCCAAAAACAAATGACTGATCACCACTATTCCCAATGACTGATTAATGATCACCATGCTCCAATGACCTATCACTGATCACTATTGGTCCCAACAACTAATCACTGATCAATATTCTTTCCAATGACCAATCACTGATCAACATTGTTACCAACAACCAATCACCGATCACCTATGGTTCCATTGACCAGTCACTAATCACCACTGTACGCAGTGACCAATCACCACTGTTACTGGTCGTTGCAATTTTTTTTTTTCCATTGATCAATCACTGATCAGGGCTAATCACTCATTACCACTGTTATATTCCAGTGACCAATACATACTTTGTATATATTTTGTCAACAACCAATCACTGATCAACATTCTTTCCAATGACCAATCAATGACCACCAATGGTTCCATGACCAGTCACTGATCACCACTGTACACAGTGACCAGTTCCCATTGTTCCCAAGAAAAAAAAAAGACTAGTCATCATTAGTTGCATAAATTTATAACTAATCACTGTTGTTCACAATGACCAATAAACTAAGCACCATTGGTCCCAATGACCAGTACATTTACCACCATTGGTCGCAATAGCCAATCCTTAATATCCATTGGTGCCAGTGACCAGTGACTAACCACTTATGGTTTTAACCGCCAGTTAATGATCACCATTGCTCCCAGTGACGCATCACTCATTACCATTGGTTCCAACAACCAACCACTCAACCCTCATTTTCCCTCAGTTATTGATCACCATTGTCTCCTGTAACTAATCACTCATTAGCATTGTTATTAAAAAATATTGATTATTTCCCATTGTTTCCAATGACCAATCATTAATAACTATTGCTCCCTGTGACCAGCAACCGTTTCCATTTTTCCCAATGACCAATCACTATTTAGCATTACAATGATCACCATCATCCCAGTGACTAATCACTCATCACCAATCACCTTTTACCATTGTTCCCAATGACCAATCACTAATCACTATTGCTCTCAGTCAGCAGTACTGCTCACTATAGTTAATGAATCCCTGATATTGTTCTTAAAGACCCACCCAAGTACACACTGTGTCTTTTAATAAAAAAGAATAAAAAGCATTATTTATTCCATCCATAACTATCCCATACTACCCGACCTCTCCCCAACACTGCGTCCCAAAGTCTGCGTTTTTAATTTACGCTATAGTATTTTCTCCAAAAATTCACCATCGTAATGATCCATAGCATAAGTCAAATGTGACAGCCACTTGAATGTTTGTTTGCATCATTATTAATGGCATCCTGCCCCACCGAAATCTATAGTCATGATCCTCCCCCTGAGTAATGTTCCGTCTTATCACAATGCAGGCCTATATTCTCCTCTCCCTCAGGGAAAAAAATCTCCCCAGACGGTGCCTCTTCCTCTTCATAAACCTTCATTGCACTCATTGTAATCTTCCACCATGTAGCTACACTGATTAAAATTCTATTCTCATTGCAAACTGCAAACTCCTATTGATTGCATCAATCATTTACGCCCTGTGATATATCCTGTCCTCATTTGCCGAGATTATTTCACATACAAAAAAAAAAAAAAAAAAAAAAAAGATATTTACATAAATCTGCAAACATCTGTGCTGTGTTGGGAAATATAAAGAAAGAGAGAGACATTCCTGTCCTTGATTAAAAATCTCTGTTCCACGCACGGAGAGAGAGAGAGAGAGAGATGTGCTGAGTTGTAGCTGTCACTGCTTATCCTTCATGTGACGAGTCGCACCCCTATTTTGATTCATGACACAAATAAAAATGGTCAACCTTTCTTGACTTCATTTCCTTCTAGCTTGGGACTTAAAATAATTCAGCTTCATTTTTTTTTTTTTTTTTTGACACTGTGAGCATTTTTGTGAAAAGTCCATCCTCGGATCTATAATATACACTAGCACCAAGGCAAATTCTATGAACTACAGTAGATAATGCAATAATCTTATTTAAAACTGTGCCATTACAAGATTAGAATAATCTTACAAGATTATTACAGATTATTCCGCTGCATAAGATGATCCGAATTGAATTTTGGTGAAAATCTATAACAGACTGTGGGATAATGCGCATTGCTGGTTTACAGTAGATTTCACCAGTGCTACTACAGTTTGTGCCCTATGCGTTGCTGTCCTGTGAGTTTCCTATAACTTTCTACTGGTGGCTATGGATTTGCATAATAATTCATTGCCAGAAATTTGTCATTGACTGTTAATATTTTGATTAAAAGTAAAAAAAAAAAAGGCCAAATCATAAGATCCTTGTTCTCCAGAGGCATCACCAAAACAACGCTGAATTATCAAGGCATGGATTCTCCACATTCTTCAAAGGATGGAGTGCTTTCTGGCACCAAGGTGTTAGCTGAAGATCCTTTAAGTCCTGTAAGTTGAAAGGTGGGGCATTCATGGATCACACTTGTTAGTCCAGTACATCCTTTGACGTGCTCAATAAGATTGAGATCTGGGGAATCCGAAGGCTGAGTCAACACCTTGAACTCTATGTCATGTTCCTTAAACTGTTCTTAAATGAATTTGCAGTGCGGCAGGGAGCATCATCCTGCTGCAAGAGGCCACTGCCATCAGCGACTTCCTCCTTTGAGACAATGATGTTTAGGTACAGTAGGTGTTTCATGTCAAAGTAACATCCGCATGACTGCCAGAACCCAGGGTTTTTTCACTATGGGTTCTAACTGACCAGAGCATCACTGGCTTAACTAGCTTGCCTTCGTCCCATAGTTCATCCTGGAGCCAACGATTGCCCAGGTAAATGAGGCACATGCACCTGAATATCCACATGACAAACCAGGCCACATCCGTGCATTGCTTCATAGTCCAGTTCTGATGTTCACGTGGCCATTGTATGAGCTTTCAGCAGTGGACAGGGTTCAGCATGGGCACTCTGACCCTTCCATTGTGTGGCTGTGGCAGCTTGATAAACAGTAAGTTGCAATGCACTATGGGTTCTGATATCTTCCTCTCATAGCCAGAAATAACGTTTGACATTACAATGCAAATCATTATGCCCAATATTGTATAGACCTCCCTTGCGTCTCTGGTCCCGTGGGTCATGACTCGAGCAGACGTCTGTGGGTTTGCTGTGATGTCTGGCACCAGGACATCCTTGTTTGTTTGGCACATTCCATGGATGCTTGATTAGATTGGGATCTGGGGAGTTTGGATGCCAGGTCGATGGCCTTGGGCTCATTGCCTGCTGGACCGCATGTGCAGCAGGCTGTGGTGCATGGGGTGTTCTGGTGCCTTTTTATCCATAGCCAGCATGGGCTCTTTTTTTTTTTTTTTTTGTTATGCTCCATTCTTTGGTATTGAACCTGATGGCCCGGCACGAACGAGCCTTGGGTGCCCATAATCTGTCACCAATTTGTTGGTGCATAATTGATGTTAATGTTATGGCTGATCGGTGTAGATCTGCATTAATAAAAATATAAATAATGCAAAACAGTACATGAATCATGTGCATAATGATTTTTTTTGACATTTGGCTCAGCTATCTCTCTCTCTCTCTCTCTCTCTCTCTCTCTCTCAGACATTGAATACAGAAGATTTATGTTTAGACACTGAATATATCCACGTGGTTTTTTCCATCTGGAGTGACTTTTGCGATGGGAATTGCTGCGCTCTAGGTTGTTCTCTCGCCTGCGCTCTTTGCAGAAACAGAGAAATGGAGTCCTCAGTTCGCTCAGTCAATCGTGAAATCACCAGCTTCTTCTTTCTATGCCTCGCAGTCAGTGAGGTCTCACTCATGCCTAAAGGAAGAAAAGATTTCCATAACAGGGGCATCGTAGTGGACAGCTATATGAAGAGTACATCTACAACACCCATGCAGACGTGAATGACGTGCTTGCATAAGAGTGTCTGTTTGTTTGGGTGTGTGAGACATACAGATTAGGAGGGGGGGGGGGGGGGGAAGAAAAGAAAAACCTTAAAGTGACGTGAAAAGGAAAGCGTTTCTGTCATGTTGTCATGGTGGGATTTTCTTTTTTTCTTCTCCCCGCACGTTACCCACGCAACATTTACTGAGGCAGTGGTAAAAGCTGTAGTGGTAGTGACACCAGACCATGTCTGTCACCGCATGCAGCCAAGTGTGAATACCTGCATGGGGGATAGGAGCAATATGGGAAAGGAGAGCGAAAGAAAGCGTGAGAGACAGGTAGAGGGAGGAAATGATAAGGAAAGGAAGGTGAGGAAAAAAATGTGGATTTATTACAGCATATGTCAGTTTCGATTAAAGCCCGTGAGCATGTGTTTTTTCTTTTGCTTTTGCTTTTTTATGAACGACTGCTGGTGCTTATTGAAGGAAAATAAAATCCTGAAACACTGCAATATCTTCAGAGCGGAATATTTGTCATGGGTTTAGAAAATTCTTGTGCAAGTTTGTTGGTTGGTGTTGTACTTTTCATTTATTTTTTCCGAAAGAAGTTCAAGTGTTGTGTGACATGATAACGTCACCTTGAGCTGTGTGATTAAACTGATTACTCCATTTAATCAATTAAAATCTTTTGTTGGCCGATTCAGTTATTTAAATCAATGGGTCAGTTTTCGATTCAGAATCGACGCACACTTTTAAAATTATTTAGTAAACTTATACACAATAAATCGTCTCCATCCATCCATCCAGAAACCTCTGTATTCCAACTAGGGACTGCGGAGGCCAATGGTGATCATTGTATTTATTCCCATTCTGTGTGACCGTGGTAGGACCTCTGGTCACACGTTATCGGCAATTTGGAATCACCAATTAGCCCAATCTTTTGACTCTGGAAGGACATTGAAGTACCCAGAGGAAACCAACGGAAGATGGGCAGAACATGCAAACTCCATGCACACAGACCTGATTCGGGAATCGAACCCAGGACCTGAAGGTGCAAGGCCACAGTGCTAACCACTAAGCCACCGTTCCGCCATGTTATAGCATGGTCGAAAATGGACAAAATCCCTAAAAATATACTCACTAATAAAAATGTGGCGTATATATCGTGGGACCTCAGCATACGAATGCCCGTCTTAAGAATTATCGAAAATTTGCAAGAAATTTGCCTCGGCATGCGAGAACCGATTGACTCACGCCGGCTTGCGCCTACGTTGCACGTACCCATAAGTTCAAATCTTGTTTGCGTCAGTGGAAAGCCAAGCAAAGTAAGTTTGTGTATTTTATGTGGGTTTTTGCATTTTGTGCAAGAAGCAAGGACGGTAGCAAGATGAAACGGACACTTTCTGTTAAGTTTTTGAAGCAGCCGATGCCAAGAGGAATCATAAATGAAAGTTAATTGAGATTTAATGTCTATTGATTTCATATTTTACCTCATTTACACGTCTTTCCTAAATATTCTCATTGTTTTTATATGCAGAAATGTGATTATAGCGTTGGGAAATTGGTAACTATTGGTGATATTTTTGGGTGGCTGGAGCGGATTATCTGCGTTTACATTATTCCCAGGGGAAAACGTGTTTCACAATACGAAATTCCACCTTAAGAACTCGCCTACGGAATGGATTCAGTTTGTTTGCTGAGGTACTGCTGTACCAGCTTTACCAGGGGAAAAAACTGCTCCACAGATACTCGAGATTTTATAAGTGGTTTGTGCAATACTGCCACCTACTGGACCGGAGTGTGGAGCAGAAGATTAGCAGGTGGAAAGAAAAAGGTAGTTTTGACATTTAAAAAATAAACAACACGAGTCTTCAGTATAGGCAATGTAAAAAATTTAAATGAATCAACAGTCTAGCTATGATTTCACAGTTCTAAATATCACACTGTCATTGCTAGCATGATGTAAACACTGTCATTGCTAGCATGATGTTATTGCTAGCATGATACTGGTAGATACACCAGCATGTAAGAGGAGAAAGCCTTTAAACGCTCCTAACCATAAGGAATACTTTTTTTTTTCTTTTTTCGATTGTACGCAATTTTCTCAGCGTTTTACGAGACGGACAATTGCGATGGTGTTTAAAAGAAATTGAAGCTTTGGATGTTTATCTGGAAGCAAGAGAGCTTTCCAGTCTAGAGGAATAAAGCCCTGCTGCATTCATCTCTTTAAGAGGGCTAAATCCCACTGGGACCATTAGGACAAGGTAACAGGAAAAAGTGTGTAGAACCAGGTTTGTGTTTGTGTGGAATTCTCAGCGATGTGTTTGTGTGATATTAGTGGGGATTGTGATTGTATTGCAGCTGGCAGAGCACATCTGTTCTCCTCCCAGCCTTGTAACAACTATTATCCAAAGTAATTAGCATAAACAGATCTCGCGTCCCTCGTCCCCACTTTTCCTCATTTCTCTCCTTTCCAAGCGTACTTTTCCAACGAATTTACCTCTTTCCTTTAGTTCCACACTGGTTTTTATTATTTATTTTTTAACTTTCTTATTTGATTTAATATGACTTCCGATAGTCCCACTTAAACACACGCTCGGCTTGTCCTCCCATCTCCTGGTTCTGCTCCGCTTCACCCCATCTCACCCCCCCCCCCCCTCCTCCCTCCTCCTCACCCGATCAGGCCCTAGCACCGCTCCATCTCACCTCTGATCTATCGAGTACTTCCTCGCTGCTCGTTTGATCGTCGAGTGGTTTATTTTTGTTGCACTATGGCTCGCAAGACACCTCACTCCACGGCTGTGCTGCCAACACGCTTTCGAACCGAGAGAAAGGAGAAATAAAAGCTCATTTCGCCGCGATTCATCGCGAGAAGATTGCCCCGCATTTATTGATAATTGCTTTTCCGTTTAACAGTGACTCCACGCCGGAGCATCAGTCGTGTAAACTCTGAGAAATGCAGCTGTCACTGCAATTAACTTCTTGCTTTGCTTAATGAAAGGATTAATCCGCTGGCAAATCTCTCGGCTCTTTACGCGCTCTCATTCATTTCGCTGTCAGAGAAATAAAGGCAACCCGTGTGGTGAAAAATAGGCCAATCTGTACACGCCGCCAAAAGCGCCATTCAGCCACACGGTTTGATGTCACTTTAACTCTGGCCTCTCAGTTTTGTTCCTATTGACTTTTAAGCACCGGTGTTCGGTCTTGGCTTCCTGCAAATGGCTCCTGTTCCCGCCTACCTCCGCGACGTTCTGCTGCTTACACACACTGCGGCTCTGAACCTCTTTTCACTCGCAGCGGAGTCTTCCTGTTTTTTTTTTTTTTTTCCCTCTTCTTCTCGTCCTACCTTCAACAAATACACATACCCACACATGAGTTCAGTTCATGCACGCCTATACGTACGCACACTCTTGTTCGTGCTCTTTCAGCACCGTGAAGTTCCTGGCCCCGTGCGTTGGGTGTCGCTTATGGAAGCTGTACCCAGTTAATTAATTGTGAATGTCACTCAGTGGAGATCGAAAGGAAGCTTGCTTTAAATCGCCAGCGCGATCAATCAGACTATCGATTTCCGTGCTCTTTTCATCCTACCACACACAAACAGGTTACCCTGATAAATCAGGTCCCTGGTAAATGTCGATCAGTCAAAGTATTTCAGTTAATCCATGAATTAAATCTCAAGACACTTGCGTGACGAACACTTGCCCTGGACATGGGGTTTAAAATGTCACTTTCAAATTCGTTAATTATTTTTAAGTATTAATTTCAGAAGCCAAGAGCAAAAGAACCTGACGAATCACATTAAGACAAACTCCATCACAAACGTTCTTAATTAGTGGCAACAATACCAGCAAAGTGAATATTTGGCGTCCAGGCTTGAAACGCTTCCTGTTCGGAGCCTCTGAGGCCGGCAGCGCGCTTTTGAAGAAAGTCTCCAAATTAATAGGGTGCGAGTTTTGGATGCGTCCGTGAAAACGAGCACATACGGAGGGGCCATCAAAATATTCAGAGTTCAGTTGTCTGCTTTGACGACTGCGCACATAAAGATGAGGGAGGAACAAAGAGTGAGTGCTGTCAGATCTGGGCCGTGGTAAATTATTATTTTCGAGAAAAAAATAAATAAAAAATTCAAATCTCAGTGAGACGCCACGTTTCATATCAGGAACACACTGAAAAAAATACTAATAATGTTAATAATAGAGATTCGGTGATGTATCACAATTTATTATTATTATTATTTTTTGCCACACTGACTTTAAATAAAAAAAATGAAATCAAATTTCTAATGCAAACATATATACATTTTTTTATTTATATATGTTTGCATTAGAATTGGTGATATATTGCTGTTCCTCTATAATCCTACAGGTGGTGCTCTAAACTATTCACAAATTGGCAGGCAGCACAACATCCTGCGTGGAAGGAGTGAATTATTTGCTATGGTTTAAAAAATGTTTTTTTTTTATTAACAATGAATCTGGAAATTAATAAAATAGTGATGCTAACAGAAGCGCAGTACAAATCTCATCGCTGGCTAGATATCATCGTGACGATATTGTATCGGCTGGGTCTTTTGATTCCCACCCCTACTTAATAATAATTCCTAAGGATAAGGATTAAAAATGTTCAAAGTTTTAATCAAGCAGTTTACACACTGAGAAAGAACATTATGTACTAAACAACTTTTAAATATCTAATTATATTTGCCTCAGAACATACATACAGTATGAATCAGTGAAGTGAGTGCATGTGGGCTGCTCCGAAAACTGGTCAGCGTTGCGAAGGTGGACATTTGATATGAAGCCGGAATGCGCTCTAGATAGGACGCCTGTCCGTGAACACACACACTGACATTTTTATTAATGTGGAAATTCAAACCTACTGGCATCCATCCATCCATCCATGTATTTATACATCAATTACTTAAACCACTTAACTTCTGTATGAACATGGGGACCTGGAACATATCCTTATCTAAATATCTAAAATTCGTTGGAAGCAGTGCCAGGCCATTGCAGGGAGCACACACATTCACTCACACATCCAATCTTACAACCCTGGAGGTGCGAGGTGTCAGTGCCACTCAGTAAGCCACCATGCTGCCTACCTACTGGCGTGCTTTTGGTTAATCTGGGATCATTCATAATCAGAAACAATGGAACAAGACGCGCACGCAAAACAAGGCTTGGATGTAATAACAATAAATTAAGACTGCAAGACTTCGCGACAGAATATGACATCATGGCTTCCATGGCAACAGATGCCATGTGCTTGTATTCGTTTGGATTTCTACTATACGTTATATCTTATTGTTTTGTGTCCAGCTCTTGCGAAATATGTTATTGTTCCCGAATCCGAGACTTGCTTTGTGTTGTTCCTTGCGCGTCCTGGATTTGGCTGATCCTAGTTTACTCCCAATGGATTTTTATGATCCCCGCTATGGATGTGGACGAGCAAGAGCTTACGCACTTGCATTATGCCTCGAGGTGCATATAACAACAGTTCTTGCTACTCCACAATTTCAATTAAACATTTCAATTAAATATCACTATTAAGCGGTGCAGTAACAAGAGCTGAGCGAATAAGATGTCAACAGATCAAATCACTATCCTGATACTTAGTTCACGAAATGCTGTTTGGCATCTACACTGTTAGGAGTCAGATAACAGCAAATTCAATTTCTTAAAACTACACACAAACAGAAACAGGGGAAAAAAAAAAAACATTAACTGATGCTATCATGCCCTAAAATGGCAACTGGAGCTTACTCTCTAAACATAGTGCCAGATAGAACATGACAGAAAGAAATCTTTATTTTAGCATACTATGTGTTGTCTAGTGTTTCAATTATCACTCCAGGTTGCAGGGGGGGTCCTGGAGCCTATCACAGGAAACTTAGGGCACACTGGATGAGGTGCCAATCCATCGCAGGGCACACACACACACACACACACACACACACACACACACACACACACACACACACACGCTCATTCAAACACTACAGGCAATTTGGAAACACCAATTAGTATAATCTGCATGTTTTCGGGCTCTGGGAGGAAACCAGAGAACCTGCAGGAAACCCAGTAAGCACATAGAGAACATGCAAACTCCGTGAACATAGACCCTGTAACGAATTATGCTCGCGATCCAAGGTTCCAGTGTAATTGGAACGGGGCGGTGCGGTGGCTTAGTGGTTAGCACTGTCGTCACCGCGCCGCCCCGTTCCAAATACAGTGGAACCTTGGATCGCGAGCATAATTTGTTCCGTGTTTGTATATTGGAAGCACTCGGATATTAAACCACATTTGTCCCATGAGAAAAAAATGGAGACTCCAAAAATATTCATATAAAAATAATTAACACAAAGTGTAATGTCGGGAAACTTTAATACGTTACCTCCATAATGACACTCGCGCACAACGCTCGGCAGACAAAGCACATGCGCATATCAAGACCTTGCTCGTTTATCAAGTTAAAATTATTTACAGTTTTTGCTCGTCTTGCAAAACGCTCACAGGACGAGTTACTCGCAATCCAATGTCCCACTGTATCTCTTTCTGTAATTGGATTTTTACCAGGAGCGTTTAGATAGACCTCATATTCCACTAAAGAATAAAAGTGCATAACGTAAACACCTTACAATCCGTTCAAAAGGCAAACATGATCTGATTTTTGTAATAAAAGTATTCTTTTATTCTGGGCGGCACAGTGGTGTAGTGGTTAGCACTGTCGCCTTGCACCTCCAGGGTCAGGGTTTTAATGGATTTTGCATGTTCTCCCCGTGCCCGGTGGGTTTCCACCGTACTCCGGTTTCCTCCCACAGTCCAAAGACATGCAGATTAAGCTAATTGGTGTTCCCAAATTGCCTGTAGTGTGTGTATGTGTGTGCCCTGCGATGGATTGTATACCGCCTTGTGCCCTAAGTCTCCTGGGATAGGCTCCAGGCCCCCCGTGACTCTGAATACAGGATTAAGGGGTATAGAAGATGAGTGAGTATTCTATCTGTGCATATTTGCCCCAATTGGGGGTAACATTATGTGATGTGTTATACTTCAATTAGCTTTAATCCATGAGGAAAACTCTTTCCCAATCCTGACTGCCTTACAGATCACAAGTTGTAAAGCATCTTGTAAATGAATGAATTCATTCATTTTTGACATTGGAAGCCTCAATGGCCCACTTTGCGCGTGTCACAAAAAAAAAAGTTTGATTCTGATTAATTTTGCTTCGTGCATGTAAACATTATGATCCTATCGGCTCATCATCCGTGCTGAGAGTTAATTTGGAATCTCTAATCAGAATGATTTCAGTCGGATTGAAGAAATAATATCCCTGTAATTGTCGCTGAAAATGGGTGTTGAGCAGTTCCTGACCGTGATGGTGTAACCCTCAGGAAGATATTGAAGAAAACCCATTTCAAACATTTCACCTTGAATCCTTTCATTTTGTGAGCGCAGTAATCATTTCATATAAATCCTAAAAAGTATTCCTAGAAACACTCGCTCGTGAGATATCATCCCAAACCAGCATGCGCTACATGGAGCCACACAAAAGAAATCACCGTTTGTAGTAATCGCTTTCTTGTCACGTATACGGAAGGGTTCTTTTGCTCTTTTGAGAAAATTACCATCAGCCAGAAAGTTTCAGGCTGCAATTAAGCTAAAAAAAAAAAAAAAAAAAGAAAAGAACTATATAAGAATGGTAATAAGGTTGAAAGGACACCGCAAAAATTGTGATTCTACATTGAGAATCCGAAGGACTGCCAAGACATTGTGAGTCCTCGCAGCCAAGTTTATCCCGCGTTCGCTCGAGACGTCTCTTTGTGTCTCATTGTCATCTTCACTCCAGTCATTAGTTTGTTGCCCAGTTGTGCGTTGCTAATACTCGTCCTGGAGTCGGCGCTGGCTGTGGTGATGCTGTAATTTATGGTTGCGTAAGCCCTACAGCCCTGTGCCAGCATTTTCTCCTCATCCTCAGTCTTCGTTGTCTCGCTTAGTTTTTTTCCCCTTTATCTGTGTATCCTCGGTGACCTCATACGCGCAACTCGGCATCCCGCTGTAAATTCACATCACTGCTGATGCGTTTATCGGTATGATGGGGTGGAATGGCGACTAAGGGAAGAAGCGCACGCGCACATCAACATCCGCGCTCGTAACTCTTTTTAGCGTCGGCTCCTCTTGCTCCTTCTATCTCTCACACGTTACCGCACGCGCACTTAACACGCTTAAACGGTTATCATTCTCCCTTCCGTACTCTATTTCTTCGGTGTGTGCACGCTCACACACACCAACACACACACACACACACACACACAAAGCCACCTCTCACCTCAGCTGCTCAGACAGATACTAATGACTCACTGATTAGTTCATTAGCCTGACACTCACTCCCTGCCAGAGTCGTCACTGTTTACTTTCTGTGTGGACAAACCCACGTGCCTGTCAGCACCGTCATCTAACGAGGAGCCTCTGAAAGAAAGTGCTTCTGTATAGCTGTCACATGCGACCCAAATGAGGCTTTGATTTTGCTCTGCAAATAAGCACTAATATTCACCACTTTGAAGCATACGTTTCATTTATTCTCTCTCTCCCTCTCGCTCTCGTCACAAAACATCATTACAGTTTCGAACGTTATTCATTTTCCTGCTGGGAAAGAAGAGTCGGACGCTCTTTCAGACACATTACTCTCTAAAACAGCTCTAATCTAAGCAGCCGGCAGCAAAACCTACCGCCGCTATCTGATTGGCTGCCGCGCTGCCTGCCGGCACCTGATTGGGAAGATATTACCGTCCGTGTGTCTGTGAGAGGGCAAAGATGATATGAAAGGAACAAAGAGGACAGACGGAGCCAGGTGGAATAAATAGGAATAACTTTCACTTAACGATATAAGGGCGAGGAGTCTGAGGGATAAGCCGATGTGATGCGTAGACTGTACAAAAGCTTTGTGATGTCATCCTTAGGTTCTGTTGAGTGGTAGATAATAAACCCTAGATAATCCATAAACGGGTAAATGTACAAACGAACACAGTCTAGCACCCGGTTGGAACATGCCTGCTTACCACAAGCTAGCTAGTTTAGCATTAGCTTAGCTAAAATGCTGAGTGGCAAATGTTGAATCAGATTCTAACATCACGTTGTATTTGATTAAACTGCTATCTGTTATCCATCCCCTACGCATCAACCCATGTCAACTCCGCTGCTTCTCATGTTAAGTTAAACTACAATGATTCCTGTTAGCTGTCCTGTGCATTTCAGTGCCCTAAGCATTTCATTGTACTGCTGGCCCTGTGTTGACAGATAAACTGGAATAAACTTGCTTACCTGAAGTGATGTCACTCATATCGGCCACCCCCCCTAATTATACATGATTGTATGGCCTCATATTATCGTAACTGATGAGTCACAAAATTCAACCCCTGTACAGTTGGGATTGACTCATTTTTGGAGCCTAGTGGTCATTTAAGGAACTGCACAATTTGGCCCTTCTGTGTTGAACCCCTGTTTCAGAACCTCTTCTGTATGATAGAATAGAGGGGGACGACGGAGATTAACAACAATGCCAGGAGAATCTGTTGCGTCTCTCCAGAAATGTGTGTCTCTTTTCACATTTAAGCCTCAAGCGTGAGCAGTGAATTGTGAAGTCTGGTTTAGACAGTTCTTCAACCTCAGCTACATCACTCAAGTTTGGAAGACCGTTTGTGTTACGGTAAAATTATGAATCGTACGTGGACGTATCAGCATTGCCAAATTCAACAGCATTAATAGTCTCAAAAAGTTTCTTAGATTTTTACATATTTCTTACGGGTTTTTACAGTATTAAAAATTACAAAGATTTTAAATTATTTTTTAATAGGCATTGATGTGTTCATTGTTTAAAAGCAGTGCCGCACAGAAAGCAAAACTCCCCCACATGAATAACTTATTTGACCTGCTGTGAAAGACCTGTGCAATACTATACTCAGTACCCGACATGGTTCTAGCACCGTATGCATCACTATTCGATAACTTGCTGCTTTATTATTGCCTTGACTGCAGTTGTTTATGCAGGGGTTGGACAATGAAACTGAAACGCCTGGTTTTAGACCACAATAATTCATTAGTATGGTGTTGTGCCTCCTTTTGTGGCCAATACAGCATCAATTCGTCTTGGGAATGACAGATACAAGTCCTGCACAGTGAGCAGAGGAATTTTGAGCCGTTCTTCTTGCAGAATAGTGGCCAGGTCACTACGTGATGCTGGTGGAGGAAAACGTCTCCTGACTCGCTCCTCCAAAACACCCCAAGATGTTCAACTTCACTTTCATGTTTATCAAACCACTCTGTCACCAGTCATGCTGTGTGTGTTGGTGCATTATCATCCTAAAACACGGCACCGCCTTCAGGATACAATGTTTTAACCATTGGGTGCACATGGTCCTCCAGAATGGTTCGGTAGTCCTTGGCGGTGACACGCCCATCTAGCACAAGTATTGGGCCTACAGTAGGGAATGTCATGATATTGCAGCCCAAACCATTACTGATCCACCACCATGCTTCACTCTGGGCATTCAACAGTCTGGGTGGTACAGTTGCTTCTTTGGAGCTTCTCCACACTGTAACTCTCCCGGATGTGGGAAAGACATTAAAGGTGCGCTCATCAGAAAACAATACATGTTTCACATTGTCCACAGCCCAAGATTTTCGCTGCTGGCACCACTGAAACCGACTTCTGGCATCGACACGTGTGACCAAAGGTTTGTCTATAGCAGCCCGGCCATGTACATCGACCCTGTGGAGCTCCAGACCAACAGTTTTGGCGGAAACAGGAGAGTTGAGGTGCACATTTCATTCTGCAGTGAGTTGGGCAGCTGTGGTTTTATGTTTTTTGGATACAGTCCGCCGGACATCCCTTTCAGACGGCTTCCTATTGCGTCCACAGTTAGTCCGGTTGGATGTGCTTCGTCTTTCTTGATGGTATGCTGACGTTACCCTGGATACTGTGATTCTTGATACATCACAAAGACTTGCTGTCTTGGTCACAGATGCACCATCGAGACGCGCACCAACAATTTGTCCTCTTTTGAACTCTGATATGTCACCCATAATGTTGTGTGAATTGCAATATTTTAAGCAAAACTGTGCTATTACTCTGCTAATTAAACCTTCACACTCTGCTCTTACTGGTGGAATGTGCGATCAATGAAGATCGGCCACCAGGCTGGTCAGATTTAGCCATGAAACCTCCAACACTAAATTGCCCAGTGTTTCAGTTTCATTGTCCAACCCCTGCAGTGTATATATATGTTTTTTTTTTTCAATGTTTTCAATGAATATTATGTTTTTAATGAATTGGAGACCATTTAATTTCTGTACATGCACCTAAAAATAGGTTTTATATACACAAGTCTGGCTAGTTTGGTTATTATTATGTTTTATTTTAAGCTGCCCATGACATTTCTACCAAGTATATAGTTATTGAATACAGTTGAGCTGTGCGGTTTACTTTAAACCGTCACAACCCTGACTAAGCAAATACGCATGGTCTTCATGTGTCCCATAAGCTTTACATCTGCTGTCTTGCTCACATAACATTGCACACCTTTAATCTCAGCCTGGTAGCCTTTTTTGTGTAGAACACCTCATTGTTATGTTCCTTCTGAATAATGCATTCATATTCCTTTCATATCTCTGAGTGCGACAGAACGAGAGACCAACAACAGCAATGCACCGGCGAAGGTAATCCGGGAATAAGCTACAGCGAGAACAGGAAGGTAGATCAGGAGGAGGAGGAGGAGGAAAGAAGCCATGCAGGTGCTCCTGGAGTTACTATAGTTGGATATGGGAGATTGAGCGATAATAAGACAGATGGATAATTACGTAAGGATGGACGCTGATAGATGGTGATTTTCGGATGGAGATGAAAGTCAGTCCAGCGGGTGGCTTTTGGTGTGCCGTGGTGATGGCGATAAGTAGAGCCAGTATCTTCCAGCGGGTGGACTAATTCTGTAGCAGCTGCCAAGCTCACAGGGCTATTTTTAATAGTATTAAGCCCATCTTGTTATCAGTGGAGCGGCCGGGCACCGAGTGAGGCGAGATTGAAACAGCGATTTCCAATTTGAGATTGTGTCACACACATCTCTGTGCTCCGAGATAACATCGGTAAATCAGCCGCCATCATCTCTCTCCCTCTCTCTATCTCTCTTTTTTGTCTCGGCTTTCCTTGGTTGCTCTTTTTTTGTTTAATTCGTCCGCCGCCTCCTCTTCTTTCCCTTGTCTTTCTTGCACTTCGCTATCTTTTTCCGAACGCCAATTAACGTAACGGCGTTCTTAAAGAAACCTAAATTTTTTCGATTTTTTTTTTACGTTTGTTGCTGCTTGTGCTTTCCTTCCCACTTTGCACTCCATTTATGCCCTCCACTCCATAACACACACACACACACACATACACACATACACACTGCTTCTGCTTCTTCTTCTTCTTCTTTTTTTTTTTTTTTAATTTCCGGCACCTCTCTTCCTCCTGCTCTTTTTTCATTTCTCTTCTTGTCATGATGCATAAACCTCGGCTGCCTTCTCCTGCCTCGATTCCGAGGCTTGATTCCCCGTGGCCTTTCGAGAGGAGAGGAAAAAAAAATGGCCTGGCTTTTCCGTAATGTGTTTCAAAAGATTTACCAGTGCCGTGACCTTGGCGTGATAGTTCTCTTAACTGGCGCTTAATGGTTGCTCTGGGTCTCGAAAGCTCTCGATTCGGTTCCTTCGGGACTGAAACCAAACCATTAAAACCAAAGACAGGAGAGAAAAAAAACTAACAAACAAACAAAAAAAAGAGGCACACAAAAGTGCCTCGACCGTAGGGACCTATTTTTGGTTTGTGGCGAATCCGACACCTGCTGTCGCAGTGTGCGTTCAGTCTGGCGAACCAGTTTCAGCACACGACGAGCAGGAGACAGGGTCTGCTAATTAGCTCGATCAGTATAGTGCATCACTTCTTCTTTTTTATTTTTTATTTTATTTTTTACGTCCTTTGAAATAACAGCCCGGCTTTTAGACCACACAATGCTCTGATAATAACGTATAGCGGGTGCGATGCTGGAGATCACACACTCTTCCACCCACACACACACACACACACACACACAGAGTCAGCCAGGTGGCCTGCAGCTCCTGCCTGATTGTGCTGGTAGCACAGCCCTGTCAATGTTAAGCGGGTGCCTGCGGTGACCACTGATCTTTTCATTGCAGTTGTATACCCCCCATGGGAACCAGGGCACCCCTCCAGCCCACTGCAGCAATAGTCTGGGCACAGCAGTAGACACAAACACACACACACACACACACACACACACACACACACACACACACACACACACACACACACACACACACACACACACTCATAGAGTCAGGCTTGGGAAGTGACACGGGATAATCCTCGGCACCAAAGACCAGCTGAGGGCGCTTTGGATGGGAATGAGCGAGGGAGCCTAATCACTGCTTGAGGCGCGGAGCAGAGCGGGACAGAAAATAAAAGAAAAAGAAAAAAGAACTCAAACCTTTATATCTTTTTCACCGTGTAGCAACATGTGTCATTTAGACGTCTCGCACGTCTCCACGTCATATATAACGTCTTGCCTTTTAGGACGTCGCTGCTCATTATTGATTCATTTCATGAATATTCCAGTCACGTGAGAGCAACGTTTTTCCGGAAGCGGGGCTGATTAGTATGTTAAAGTCGTCTGCATGTTTCTCCTCTTCCCTCAATCCGACGATGACTCACTGGGCCATAAATGCCAAATGGGCACATGGGGCATGACTTCGGGTCTATACTAACAGAGTCACGCCAAGCTGCGCGCCCTATCAACCAGCTCCGGTGTCTGCTGCTCCGCCAGGATTTAACACAATCTCGGTCTCATTCCTACTCCGCGCCACTTTAGCGTAGCGTATCCGTCCGCTGTCCCTTTGCGCCGAACCTCTCCTCCTACTCACTCTCTCTCTCTCTCTCTTCATCATCTCATCCCGTCGTCCTCTCCTCGGAAATATCAAACCGCTCCAAGTTAAGTCAGGGTCGTTCGTTTAGAAATTTTGGCAAACACCAACAAACCAGTTTAATCCACAGAGCCTCAGAGGACACGTGGAAAAGCATGCGAGTTAAATGAAAAGTGTTGCCTTTGTAGCACCCTCGCGGGGTGTATTTTTATCTTCGGTTTGGTGCGAACGCTCTCTCGCTCTCTCTCTCAGCAAGGTACACCATTACCCAGAGTGTGTGTACTGTATGTAGACGTGTTCAGCATGCACCTCTGTGATCATGATGCTAGTTGATGATGTTGATGTGTGTGTGTGTGTGTTTGTGTGTTTAAGGCAGAAGCGACACAGGTGGAATTTATATGTCCTTGGCGCAGCACGGAGAAAAATATGAGTGTGGCTTAGGACGCGATCAACAGAAATCCCTTTCGGTATTGTTACAGGGTTCCATTTTGAACATTCCGTGCTTTCCATGAATATGATCTCGCTTCCTCGACATGGAAAGCGATGTTGCATATCTAGGCTTACTTTCCTCATATTAAGTCTTCACTGTGAAATTGAACATTTGGCTTCGTAATTCTTTCTTATAAAAAAAAAAAATCTAAACATTTTACACAATTTCCACTGGGAGGGTTTTGTTGTAATCAGAGTAAGATTACATGTATTCTCATTCAGATAAAGCGAATCACCTTCATGTAGCTGACGTTCCCGTGGTTTCTGGATTTTTTCTTGATTAGAAGTGTCCGAGACGATGTTTTTAAACAGCGTCTAGACCAACTGCTTTGAACTTTTTTGCTGTCAAACATAATACGACGTCACAAAAAAACAAAACAAAACAAAAAAAACGAGTGACGTTAAAAAAATTATACATGTGATACGCAAAGGATGTTCGAGTCAAACCGGGACTTTTTATTGTGCAGAATTAAGTAAAAACTCCCTTTATTTCTCTATATAATCCCCTGCTACACTCACGCACTTATCCCAGCGTTTCTCAGTATTTCTCAGAGCCATGATTGGACTCCCTGCTCCACGTCTGACCTCCCAGGAACTCCTTTAAATAAGTAAGTAAGTTAGCCTTTATTGGTCACACATACATTACTGCACAGTGAAATATTTCATTCTTCGCATATTCCAGCTTCTTGTTAGTAGGCCGGGGTCAGAGCGCAGGGTCAGCCGTTTTTTTACGGCGCCCCTGGAGCAAACAGGGTTAAGGGCCTTGCTCAAGGGCCCAACAGCAGCAACCAGGTGGAGCTGGGGCTCGAACCGCCGATCTTCCGATCCGTAACTCAGAGCCTTAACACACTGAGCCCCTAACTGGTCCAAACATGTTGAAATGGCCTGGAGCGAGGTCAGGCCTGTACAGGGGATGTGGCAATAACTTCCAGCTGGATGCAAGTGGTGCAGTGGGGCAGTATGAGGTTGTGCATTGCCCTATAAAAACAGGACGCCTTTGGTAATTAAACCAGTCCGTTTTTTTCCCTGAAAGCATTCCAGCGTCTGAACGACTGCAGCGTGCTCCGAGCCACCCCGGCCGGGATTGTCATTCACGGACGTGCGGCCTGCTTTATAACGTTTGTACCGTTCAAATATTTTACTGTGGCTACGAGTCTCATCACCACATTGTGCTTGAAGTCTTCTGTAAATGTCAATCGCTTTTATGTCTTCATTCACAAGAAAGTACATCGTTATTTGCAGTAATATATCAGCTTAAATGAAGACCTCGGAGGACTTAACGTGTTATTGCTGTATGTTGTAATTAAATGCTCACAAGTTGCAGAGTCACAATCGAGGTCATGAATCCCTAATGAGGTTTTGTCTCGATTTTAATTCACCATTTTGAATAATTGAAATAATGTTTGTGTTATTCTGCTGTGAAGGAAAACCTGCCCACAGTTTAAAGGATAAGCTGATTGAGCTGATTGACTGAGAATTTAAAACTCAGATCCTCCAGACGAGCGGCATCGCAGCATTATGATGTTCTCCTGGCAAGAAAAGTACGCTTTGTTCTCTGTGATTTCTTTGTAAAGTAAATAAGAAACTAATCTAAACAAAGGATGCTAAACTAATAAATAGCCAGCCTCCGTGTGAGTTTTTAACAATCCCGCCTCCTGCTTTATGAAGTTAGTCTGGTCTGTGAGAACCTCGAGCATAAAGGTAGGACTTAAATGACGGGAACACACACACACACACACACACACACACACACACACACACACACACACACACACACACACACACACACACTATGGGTACTTTGGGAATGCCAGTGGACCTAATCTGCATGTCTTTGGACTGTGGGAGGAAACTGGAGTACCAGGAGGAAACCCACCACCCACCGGGAAAACATCCAGCCGCTTCTGATATTCAAACATCAGTATTCATCCCAAAAATGAAGTTACTGAAAAAAGGAAAATATTCGCATGCCAGCAAAGTAAGCAGGAAAATCAGCAAATGGAAGCTGCTTGGAACTGTGGGTGGTTCTGCAGGATGCTCAGTAAAAGATTGTACCTGAGCTCAAAGGATCCTCAGAGCATTGTTACTTTAAATACCAACCTGGTTTCATTACTTATTGTTTATATGTTTAATATGCACATATGTACAGTACTTATGTCAAGACTTCTGCACAGGACTGTATACTGTATGAGCGCGGGTAGCTCAGAGGTTAACGTACTGCCCTGCTTATCAGAAGGTTTCAGGTTCAAACCCCACCCACAGGTTCAACCCCTGAACAAGATCCTCAACTGCTCAGGTGTATAGTGAAATAAAATGTCGGTTGCTCTGGATAAGGGAGTCTGCCAGTAAGTTTAAATGAGCAGCTCTGGTTATTTTATGTGTTTTTAAGGAGATTTTTTCTTCTTCTTTCATCTTCTTTTAAGGGCTCAATGGAATACCAGCGTGCACAGTCCTTACTGAACTCGTAAAACTTGGCCATGAATGAAACATTCAAAAATCAATAATTAAACACATAATAATAACACCGCATGCTGTACAAAACCAATATTTACGTTCGACAGACAGCCTTATCCAGAACGACTTACTTATTTTCGCATCCAAGCAATTGAGGGTTAAGGGCCTGGACTCAAGGGCGCAGCAGTGGCAACGTGGTGGTGCTGGGGTTTGAACCTCGTACCTTTCTGAGCGGTAGCACAAGGCCTTAACCACTGAGCTACCCCATGACCTGTGTGTTATTATATAATAATTGTGGAGTCATGTGCACCACCAACGGATTTTATGAGTCTTACTGCGTTTGCATGAGTCAAACCTCCTGAAACCAGGTCATGCGGCGTGACCCACCTCGTCATATTACCCATCATCCTGGATTTTTTTTTTATCCGCACGCCATCCTGTAGCTTCTCGTCCGAGTGCAACGCGAGCCGAGCCGTGATGTCCTGGTGGAGCTAAGAATAATTTCCGCTATCAGTTAGTTAAACACAGTTGTCACAGTAACATCCTGATAATGTCTCTGGTTGGAGCGACTTAACATAGTAATAGTGATTGTCCCGAATCTGCAATTTTCTACCGAGCAGCCTGTTCACTTACAGTCACACCCCGCATACGGAATAACACATCCGAGCCGAACGCCCTAACTGATGGCCTCATGAATAATGTAGAATGTCATTTGAGATTCAGCGACATAAAATGTACTCAGGCTCCTCTTTATTTTCACTAAAGACTATCGACCATATCAGGGTCACCGGTCTAATCTCCTTGCTGCACTGGAACAATGGAATTAGCTTGTATGATTTATCTAACCGGGACGTAGGAGAGATCTTGTAGGTAGATATGACGGTAGGTTACTCGGATTTCCCGTGCCTCTAAATATTCACGGTTCACAGCGGGTGATGCAAAAATCACAATACGGAAAACCTTAAATTCGACACAGCAGGATCTCTGTAAGCATCATGTAAATGACCGCGCCATTGAAAATGCCATTTTGCTCAGCCGATAGATTCAGTAGGTGGGGCGCCAGTGGTGGCTAAGCAGGTTTCTGTTGAACCAGTACCTCCACCGCAGGTCCTCGCAGCCCCAGTCATAATAACATTCCACCATCATATCAACAGTATTTCGTTTTAATGTAGGTGTCTGTAACATTTGTATGTATTACTACTTAAAGAGCGCTGTCTCTACAATAGTGTGTAAATGAGCGTATGTGTTTACTGTATGTCTGCGCCCCGCGACGGATCGTCACTCCATCCAGCGTGACCCTGTATACAGGATATAGACAATGAGTGAGTCAGTGAATGAATTTGACCGAGTGCAGATCATCCAACCTGATAAGTGCCGGGGTCCATTCTGTTAAGTAATGAACTTTGCCCAGGGTCCTTTGAAGCTGGACCAGAGCGCCACTTTTCAAAGCGATGGAAATCGTTTACTTCGAAGGGCTCTTCAAAATGATCATGAAACTCTAAATAAATTTGAATGAATTAAAATAAATGAATAAATTGATTTTTTAAAAACAGCCCATAGATTTGGCCTAATTTTATTTCCTTTAAAAATAAAAAAAACAGTTCTAATACACTGCCTGTACAAACTTATACACTATGTGACCAGATGGTGTCTGTGGACCCCTGACCATCACGTTCCCAAACCTTGTCTTGAAACAAGTTTAAAGCACACATTGTTACTACAGGATGCTTTTCCATTAACAGTTCCTCCTGGTTCGTTGAGGTTGGAACGGAGGACTGGAAGATCCGTTGGCCTGGCCTTTATCCCAATTAGCATTTCTGGGATGAATTGGAACACCGACTCTTGTTGCTAAATAAGCAGTAGATTATATTACAGTACAACTCCAGACAGGGTTGAAATACATAGGGTTATAAAATATACTAAATACAGTACAGACCAAAAGTTTGGACACACCTTCTCATTCAAAGAGGTTGAATTTGTATTATGGCAAGAAAAAAGCAGCTAAGTAAAGAAAAACGAGTGTCATCATTACTTTAAGAAATGAAGGTCAGTCAGTCTGAAAAATTGGGAAAACTTTGAAAGTGTCCCCAAGTGCAGCCACAAAACGAATCAAGCGCTACAAAGAAACTGGCTCACATGCGGACCAGCCCAGGAAAGGAAGACCAAGAGTCGCCTCTGCTGCGGAGGATAAGTTCATCCGAGTCACCAGCCTCAGAAATCGCAGGTTAACAGCAGCTCAGATCAGAGAGCAGGTCAATGCCACACAGAGTTCTAGCAGCAGACACGTCTCTAGAACAACTGTTAAGAGGAGACTGTGTGAATCAGGCCTTCATGGTAGAAGATCTGCTAGGAAACCACTGCTAAGGACAGGCAACAAGCAGAAGAGACACGTTTGGGCTAAAGAACACAAGAAAGAAAACTCGTTGAATGAGAAGGGGTGTCCAAACTTTTGGTCTGTACTGTATCTAATGGTGCTGTTATATATGCTGCTTTAGTTTTTATATTGGCAATTTGCATACACTCCAGAATGTTATGAAGAGTGATCAGATGAATTGCAATTAATTGCCATGAAAATGAACTTAATCCCAAAACAACGAAAAAAAAAAAACATTTCCAACTGCACGCACAGACTTTTTTGAGGTTTGCCTGGTGTCATGCAGGCCAGTGAAGAAGCCACTTCTCTCTCGAAGAAACATCAGGAACAGATATTCTGCTAAAGGTACAGGGATCGGACTGCTAAGGACCGGCACAAAGTCATTTTCTCTGAAATCCAAAGTGATAAAGTGGCTTGCGGAGCAAAATATCAAAATTTTGGGTCCATGGCCAGGAAACTCCCCAGACCTTAATCCCATTGAGAATCTGTGGTCAATCCTCAAGAGGCCTCAAGAGACACATTCCAAGTCCACACTGACTATGCAAGAATGGGCTGCGACATCAGTCAGGATGTGGTGCAGAAGTTGATTGACAGCATGCCAGGGCAAATTGCAGAGGTCTCAACACTAGAAGAAGGGACAAGGCTGCAAAATCGACCCTTTGCACACGTAAACTTAATGTGATTGTCAAAAAAATCCAATGGAGCAGAACTCACTAAAAAAGACACAATGCAACCCAACCGACCACACACACACACACACACACACACACACACACACACACACACACACACACACACACACACACACACACACACAGGGCCCAGCAGTTAGAGATCCCAAGATCACTGACCCGGCTTCAACCTAAAGGATCCCCTGCCAACATCCTGGTGCCAGCACACCCCCAGAGGTCTTCTTGAGTCATGTCCTGATGAGACAAGGAGAACCTACACAATACCAGGGATAATGTTTTGCACTGTATTGTTTTGCCTTATAGATGTGATTGTGATGTGATATACAGGTGTATATAAATCCTCCATCTGTTGAAACAAGATCAGTCACACAATCAATGGTTAATACTGGGACATTATTCTGCACATTCTGCACGTTGTCTTGCCCATAACTGGACATGGTCTCTACATTCCACTTTTTATAATTTTTTAAAATTATATTTCTATATTCTTATCTTTATTCTACTATTTAATCGTTAGTACATATCGTCAATTTAAAAGTCTTTTTACAGCTAAAGTTTTTTTCCCCCCATATTTTTCTGTATTTCTAATTTGTAAAACTCTCTTATTTCATACTGAAACTTTTTTTTTTTTTTTTATCTTTTTAAAAAGTCTTCAGCAGTCGTATAAGCAGTAGTGATGGAAAGTTTGAATCATTTTGGTGACTCGGTTCTTTGAATCTCAAAATGAACGAATCATTTTTTTTTTTTTTGAGTCATTTGCTTCATTTCGTTCTTTTGATCAGAAATAAAAAGAAATTGTCACAGTTTCAATGAACAGACTACTGGACATACACACATTCTGGCTACAGTTCCAGTAATGAAAATATTAAATTGCAGCTAAGGACATATTATTATAAACAGAATGAGCAGCTCACCGTCATATCTTCTAGTCCGAGTCGTTCGTTCCCTGAGTGCTGCACTTCATAGCGTCTGTGGGAGTCACGTGACAAAAGAACGAACGACTCGGACTTGAAAGATTCGTTGAGAACCGTTAAATTCTGTTTCCTGTACATAACCTACGGAGGCTTTGCGATGATTTGCGCAGTAGAAAATGAACGAATCACTTTCTGAGCCTCTTCGTTCTTCTGAGTCACGTTAAAGATTCGTTCAAAAAGTACGAATCGTTCTAAGCGTTTCACTTCATGTCATACTGTGTATGTGACAAATAAAATTTTTATTTGAATTTAATACAAAAACACATGTATTAGTTTTTTTTTAATTTTCATTTTAATGTAATTGTTCCTATTATAAAACTCATCTTCGCATTGCTGCTCCAGCGCTTTGGCAAGTTGCGCGTGTGAGATGTAGTTTCTGTGCACTTTCTGAAGTCAGCGAGGGCATGTTTAAAAGAGCGTTTAAAATGTGCCAACAGATTTATCTCAGCTGCACTGGGGGGCATCTCCTGGTGTCGTCTATTGCAGGACCTAGCATAGCTGAAAGCTATCAAAGGTGCAGTCTGACTTAAGTGAGTCATAAAGAGCAGGCTGAGGATTCACCCATTGTCGGCATGAATTGTGGGTCTGGGGAGAAAACGGATGGAAATGGAGAGGAGGGGAATAAAGGGGAATCTCTCTGACCTTGCTTAAAAGCTGGCCGTTCCTTCTTCGTGTGCTAGTTTCCACCAATTACATCCATGTTACTGTGCGGCCCGGTTTCCAAATGCAACAAGCACCTCCAGGGTTTCTCTCTCTCGCTCTCTCTCTCTCTCTCTCTCTTGCTCTTTCTCATACCCTCAATACTTGCTCCGCTCGTTTCTGCAGCAACAATACTTCAATATTTCATGCAATAGGTTTGATTTAAATGTCAAATGTAACACCGATCTGACAACATCTAATATAATGAATTATAAAGAAACTTGCCCTGGCTGTCACTCGCCGTCTCTCGAAGGTATCATAGAGTTTGCTCTGATGCTCCTGCGCGTGTTTCTTCAGTGAGTCCAGCTAACGCTGTCCTCACATATTACACCTAAATAACACCGATAATTCATCGGAAATACGGCCGTTTGTATACTATAGCTCTTGATGTTATACGCACGCTGTTAATAGTGTTACGAGCCATTTTGCCCCATCAGTAATGTCAGTCTCATGTCATCTTAGGAAGCTTTTGCTTGTATCTGTCACCTCTGGGTTGCTCACTAGGGACAAACTGATAAAGCTTTAAATTTGAACAGTTTGACAGCAAAATGAGATATAACTATTTTGGCAGTTTGGAAGGAAGAAGTATTGCAGGCTGTTAGAAAAATGTTGCGTGCATTGCTTCTTTGCATGACAAGGATGTTTAAAAGGACAAATGCCAAAGGTTTACATAACAATTCTTTTAGGTATATCAGTTATTTGGATTTTGAATCATTTTGCAAAACTCTACAACTCCACCTGCCACAGTTTTGTCCCAGTGAATAAATCAGAAGTCAGTTGTGTTCGTGACAATGCAAATATGCAATTTAATATCAATAATATTGTTGGTTATTTAAAAAAAAACAAAACAAAAAAAAAAAAAAATATATATATATATATAGAAACGTCATGCTTTGATTTTGTTGTTTTGAGGATGGAGGAAAAAATGATCATGAGAAACGTTAAAAACGATACATAAATTAAAATTTGCAAAGCACCATCAGCCTCTTTTCCTCTCCATTTTACTGTTTTGCTTTAGTTTTTTTTTTACAATTTTTTTTTTTTTTTTTTTTAGAAATTATCAATCGAGCATCGACCAACTGCATATACTGTACTGTGCAAAAATATGGGAACAAATCTGACATGCTCCAAAGTGGCTAAAGATACTATTTATTTATTTAAGTAATACCTCCACAGGATCATCATTTCCCCTCATCAGGTCCAACCACCCAGCATTCAGCATCACCGGTATACTAATCACCTGATCGGCCTGATCGTTTCTCACTGGCTCGTGCCTTAAGTTAGAATATTTTTTCATGCTTCGTTCATTCAACGTGTGGCTCAACAAACAAAAAAAAAACATTTTGTGGAAACCGGTCAGGTACAGCCGCTGGAGTGAAAATAAGAGCCAAAGGAAGCCTGGAGAACTGTTCCTCAAGACTACATTAAAAATACAAGAAGGTATTACTCCTTGGAAGCAAAATACGAAGAAATGACGGCTGGCTCAAGGCTTTGGCTCAGCACTGTATGTCTGCCGTCCCATTATTTTAGTTTGAGTTTAGAAAAATCATGATTGAGAAATGGAATAGCAGGCAAAACCAGGCGTGCCAACAGCTTCCTGCACACAATGTACAGTACGCAGCTCATCTAGTGGACATAAAAAGTGATCATCCGATCTTTTCACTGTTATAGTATCATGTTTTCAACTTCTGTTGTAGGCAGCAATGTGTGTTTGTGGACAATAATGTCAAAATGAGTAAAAATACAAAAATGGCTTTTATCTCATTTTGCCATCAAACTGTTATCGAATTGAATAGAACTGGATATAATAGAATAGAATTGTAAAGCCAGTGTTCTCCAGTGCCTTTAACTACTGTGAAGTGCTTAGATTTATGGGAAACATTCAATGCCAAGGCAAAAAAAATAAAAAATAAATAAATAAATAAATAAAGAAATCATGCTACAGTAGTGATATCATGTATATATATGTATATATATATATACTTTTACTCTCTGTCTCTGATTACACCCTAGTCCTTGAGTGCAGATGAGGGATGTGATTGCTTTTCACTGTGGCATGAGGCAGAAATTAAATGTTCGTTCCCTTGTGACAAAAGTCTGCATTTAATTCTTCAAGTTTCTTTCTTTTTTTTTTTTTTTTCATAATTATTCTTTTTTGGCCGGAAGAGATCTAAGAATCGCCGAAAAATCAGTCTAAGAACAATGCAAGTGTGAGATGGAGATTTCTTACTGCGGAGATTTCGTCAGAACTTTTTTTAAGAGTGAAACAGAGAACGGAGGCTGATGTAGGCTGACGCATGCACTTGGCTGGTCCGAGGGCGAGACGGGTATAGAACAAAGCATTTTGGTGTAAATTAAAAGCCTGTGAGATTCAACAAAAGGGTGAGTTGTAGCAATCAACAGCGGTGACATAACACTAGTCAGGTAACACCCTGGTAATTAAGTGTCCTGTTTCACCACGAGGATAAAATCAGACTCTCACATAATGGAGGTTTTTGTTCTTTTAAGTTTTCTACAATGTGCACGGTGCTAATGAAACACAATGGGCTTTGCATGTTGCTTTTAATACATTTTTAATTGTGCTATACATTTTCTACCAGTGTGAATGCGGTTGGTTCTTCTCCATCCCGAAGTGCCTTTAGTTATATCAAGGAATTACTGTAGCCACCAAATTGCTGCGTATTCCCTGACAGCTGACCAAACTCGAATTGCCGAGCTATCTGGATTCGATCTCACATGTTACGGCATCACCAAACACACAATCGAGATTTACTACATCGAGGTCCTGTAACTGCCATTCCATCATCATGTCGAATTATTCAGAAAAAAAAACAAAAAAAAAACCCTGTGCTTTCATTTAAAGAAAAATGATCCACAATTCTAACCTCTGCGCATGGATATTTCGAATGAAGGCTTCCGAGCAGGGTGTGAGAAGTATTGCCATTTCTTCCCACATCATAAACGTAGGAGGACCGATGGACGTATTTTAATATTGATCCGTTTCAAACGTGGATTGAATTATGGCTTGTGCAATTAAATTGTGAGCAAGTGAGAGTAAACCAGATTTCGGGTTCGGGTCAAGAACAAGATCTCGTGCGAGTATTACGGTTACGCCTTTCATTAAACGTGTCGCTGTATTAAACTGCGTTTTAATGTCTTATTACACAGACGGCACTTTCCGGGCTTATGAGCCGTTTGAATTAGCCAGTTGTTGATTTTTAATAGCGATAACTCTACCCTTTTATCTCTACGCTTATATGATTCTGTAATGATGTATGAATAACTGCGAATGTTACTCGATCTGCATGTCACCGCTACCCATCTTCCTTACACACACACACACACACACACATATAGAAGCATGAACATTCCTCTGCAAGTCATTCTTCTCTCTCGTGTTACCACCCCAGGCTCTTCATCCATCTCTCCTTTTCTCTTATTGCTGTCTGTTTGGCTGCGTGTCTGCCTCCTCCTCCTCCTCCTCCTCCTATCTGACTGGCTGGTAATAACGTGGCCCATAGCTTAGCAGGAGATGAGGGACGCCAATATTGATGGCTCGTCTTGTGACAAGGAAGACGGAGGTGCTCTATTATTAGTGGAGACAATAACAACAACACTGGCTATAATCGAATGAAAAGTGCCTGCAGCAGGTCGTCCTACCAGCACCGGGGCCACTAGATCAGGCGGAGTGCCAAAGCGGACGCTCACGTTGCGAGATCGCGTGCACGGGAACAGATATCATTTATATATACGGTATTACGGTGAGATGAACAATTCCGTATTGTGAGCGAAATGAAGAAGGATGAAGTTGCAGGTAGACTTTTGGGGTGTAAGACAATGGCATCAAATGCAGCGAAAAAACACTCCGAAAATAACAAGCGGAGAGAGAAAAGTGCTTCCCGGGTGCTGTGCGGAATCACTGCATTTATACAAAGCGTTTATAGAAGGCTTCTGATGTCTTCATTCCAGTGTGCCTTTCACTCGTGAATGAGAAAGAGGCTGCTAAAGAACAAAGACACACTATTTTTGTAAGGCCATTTAAAAAAAAATAAATAAAGGCTTTACTATACCAAGGAATGTGAGGACATGCTGCAAATAATGACCTACGGCATATTTGTTCCTAATGAGAGAAAAATCTGTAGTGGTACACACTGGTTCATTAGGCCAAAATAATATACCTGGAAAGTACAGGGGGAAAAAAAAAAGAAGAAAAGAATGAACAGTAGGAGAAAAGGCATAATTGAAAGAAAAAGACAGATGTGCTGTACCTGTAGAAAAGAGAAGAAATATGTCTAGAATGATTTATTGAATGGTGACTTTTCTGTACCAACACTGGGGTTGGACAAATCTTTGTCCTAGGCCCATTGCTCCTTTTTTTTTTTTTTTTTTTTTTTTTTTGTTTCTCTTATACTGTAAATCCTACCTCTGGGTCCAATCAGTCGTAAATGTGGCATTAGATCCGGTTCATATGCTAATGACACAGAGCTGCATGTTTCAGCAAAACTAAATGACACACATGAATAAGGCTGTGAAATGCGTAATGGATACTGATAAACTTCCTCCTACATCATTCTGACAAGACAGAAGTTCACGCACTACGACCACATGCAGCTAGAAGTACGATTTCTGATTATGTAACTCGTGATGGCCTCTTAGTTACATCATGTGCGGCGATGAAAGACCTCGGTGGGATTATTGACTCCAGTCTTTCGTTTGAAGCTGATATAGATATTATCCCTTTTTTCCCCCCCCATCTCAAAAAATATAACTAAGAGATATAATTTTGTTACATAATGAAGATCAAATAGAACGGACTTTGATTACCTCTAGGTTGGACTCCAGTAATACTTTCCCGTCTGGATGGTCCAGTGCATAAACAAGCTCCAGAAGGTTACAGCATATTACCTCCACATTACATGCGTCCAATAAAATTTGCACTGATCATTTGATACCTCCAATGGCATAGATGCGAAAACTTGGTCATTCAGTATATACTCAGGTCATCAGCTGACTTCATTTTATTGTAGCATAACATTGCCGAGGGTGGCACGGCGGTGTATTGGTCAGCACTGTCACCTTGCACCTCCAGGGTCTGGGTTCGATTCCCGGCCAGGCTCGATTCCCGTCTCTGTGTGCATGGAGTTTGCATGTTCTCCCCGGGCTTGGTGGGTTTCCTCCAGGTACTCCGATTTCCTCCTACAGTCCAAAGACCTGCAGAATAGGATAATTGGCGTTCCCAAATTGCCCGTAGTGTGTGTGACTGTGTGTGCGATGGATTGGGACCCTGTCCAGGGTGTACCCCGCCTCATGCCCCAAGTCTCCAGGGATAGACTTCAGCCCCACTGCGACACTGAATACAGGATAAAGTGGTATAGACGATGAGTGAGAACATTGCTGAGCCTAGACCTGACAAACTGAAGCAGACAGAGATCATAACACTGGTGGACACTATATATGATGGATACATCGCCGCATGTGCCTTCCTTCTTACCCATCGCTCTGGAATAGGGTCAGTCCAGACTCACATGCAACAACGTCTAATCTTTATGCTCAATAGCAAATTAAAGCTGTTTTTCGGAGAAGTCTCACCAATGAGTGGTTTTCTTATGGACACACACCGGTTTGGTCCCAATCCTGTGAGTTCTCATTACATTGTGTGCACATGGAAATGGAAATCTTGATTTTGACCATATTTTTTGTGTTTTGGGTAGCTTTTAAGCCAATTTGGGGGATTTTATTCAAAATGTTCGCTTGATGCAGGCCAACAGTTTGACCCAGATTCCAGGAGCCCGATCCTAGGAATATTTGGCATGAACTTGGAATACGTCTGGAATTGAACACTGACCATAGCATGCCTTTATCAGTACCAGTAAAAAAAGGAAAAAAATCAGCTCCATCACCACAGCTATGTGACAACCTTCTAATTAAGGTTTTGTTTAGTCAATCTTTTCTTTAAGTTAATGGTGCAAAACTGGGGGGGGGGGGGGGTTATCAGGCAGTGTAGACTCCACCATGTCTCCTTTATTTAAAAGGTTATTTACATATTTATCAACTTCAGAACCAGATTCCAGGAGCCCGATCCTAGGAATATTTGGCGTGAACTTGGAATACGTCTGGAATTGAACACTGACCATAGCATGCCTTTATTAGTACCAGTAAAAAAAGGAAAAAAATCAGCTCCATCACCACAGCTATGTGACAACCTTCTAATTAAGGTTTTGTTTAGTCAATCTTTTCTTTAAGTTAATGGTGCAAAACTGGGGGGGTGTTCACAGACATAAGAAGTTTTGGATGCTGTTGTCCATTTCCACCACCTCCAACGCCTCCACTATCTCATACAGTACAATCACTCAGGTTTGTTGATGGTGGAGTGGTGACTTGCTGCTGTCCCAGGATGCCCTCATGCCTGTGCTACCGTCTGGCTCCCATTTACTGTCATAAATAAACCTGCCAGAGTCCCTGTCTGCTTGATTGATCCTGTTGCTGCTTTACTTCTGCATTTTTGACTTGCAGCTGCATTTCATCAGTGATAGCCTAAACATCGGCACTTCCGAGTTCCCATTTTAACTTTGACTTAGTGGGTAATCTCACCTGGATGGTATAGATTTGTACCTACGGTAGGAGCTGTTGCTGAAGTCATAAAGATGGGCAGGTGCTCAAACTGCGACTCCTATTCGATACTCGTAGCAATCATCCTTAATACAGTTTGGCTTTTACACCTGTACACCATTATGCTTATAATCCTGTTTTACTAAGAAAAAAAGCTGGATTCCCTTTTGAGCCCTGTCAACATAAAACATCAGGTATACAGTGCCATGATTTCATTTATTAAGGAAAAAAAAAAGAAAAGAAAATTCAAGCACAGATGAAAAACAACGTAATTGACACCTTAGAAATGGATGGCTTGGTAACTCTTTCCAGACTGATTCAACGTAAAAGAATCAGTCTGGAAAGAGTTACCAAGCCATTTCTAAGGCTTTGGGAGACCAGTGAACCATGGTGAGAGTCATTATCCACAAATGGAGAAAAACTTGGAACAGTGGTGAATCTTCCCCGGAGTTGCCGGGCTACCAAACTTACTCCAAGAGCACAACAACGAGCTCACAAAAGAACCCAGAACAACATCTAAAGAGCTACAGGCCTTCAGTTAAGGTCAGTGTTCATGATCCAACAATAAGAAAGAGACAAAAATGGCACCAATGGAAAAATGGCACCAGTGGAAGAGTTCCAAGGTCGAAAGCCACTACTGACCAAAAAGAACACAAAGGCTTGTCTTACATTTGCCAGCTTGATTATCACCAAATATTCTGTGGACTGATGAGACAAAAGATGGAGTTAGAATATGTTTGCATCCGGTGTAAAACAAACACAGCATTTCATAAGAAGAACATTAAACATGCTGGTGGTAGTGTGATGGTCCGCAGCTTCAGGACCTCAACGACTTGCTATAATTGATGGATCCATGAATTCTGCGCTCTACCAAAAAACCCTGAAGGGGAATGTCTGGCCATCAGTTCGCGACCTCAAGCTCGGGCGCACCCTGGTTGTGTAGAAGGTCCACCTTAAACAGTTCGCTCATGCACGAAAACCCTCTAGTGTGGCTAAATTAAAACAATTCCAAAAGAGTGGGCCAAAATTCCTCCACAGCGATGGGAAAGACTCGTTGCAAACGCTTGATTGTAGTTGTTGCACAACTAGTTATTAGGTCTAAGAAGCAATCACTGTTCTCACATCAGGCCAGGCAGGTTTGGACGCCTTTTTGCCCCCTTAATAATGAAATCATCATTTAAAAACTGCATTTTCTTTTTCTTTTCATTTACTCTTTGCAAACTAAATAGGTTTGATAATCTCAATCATACAGTATACTGTAAGGGCGACAAATATACAAAGAACAGGGAGAGGGGCGAATACTTTTTTCTCAGCACTATAGCACTTACTGTAACAGACTACATCTCTATGAGTGATTTTGTGTTTCAGAGCCAGGTTACAGCAAGATGGCCTTTACTTATTCCCCGAATTTGTGCCACTGGTGTTCTTTGCTAAAAGAAAAGTTTTTCCTTACAAACCTTTCCTGAGCATGAAAGAAAAAATGCAAAGCGGAACATGATGCCCTGAGAGTGTCTATACTGCACTGTAGCTCACGTGCCATCTCGGTGGCCTGAGGCAACGTCCATTTTCCCCTCCGTTGTTGCTGGATAGATTGATGCATCTTGGGTATTGTAGTGTTGATTGATGTCCTTTCTTTATGCTGTCATGGGGTTAAAGTAAAGTCTGCCGTGATTTATTCCCTGTTCTTGTAGTACCTACGCCATAAACTGGAAAAACATAAAACCTCCTTATATGTTTTACATGAGTTGCACTTCTTCCAAATTTAAAGGTTAAACCCAGGCAGAAAGAGAAGCAATATGCATAAAGTTCAGAACTTTATTTTTCGCTTTGGTCTCCATAATGAAATGAAAAAAAAAAAAAGACGATTATGAAAAAAGGGTTGACATTAAAGGGAGAAAATGAGAGGTTTCTTTTTAATGCTGTCCCCTGTGGTAAATATTCCGGTTAGCATCCTTTATCCACGGGCTAGCGAACATAGTGGAGGTCGGTCTCAGTATCACGCTGTTGCTCATTTGGGGTTTTTTAATTAACGGAATTTAAAGTAAAATTGCAAAAGTTTTAATTAGAGGGGGCAGAGTGTTAATTATAACGAGGCTTTAAAGTGTGAAGGATTTAGACTGTTAATTAAAGAGGAATTTGTTTCGAACTGATGCTACTCAAAAACGTGCTGAAAAATGCCACACGTCGCAGTTGTGAATCACCGTCCCGTCTTTGTTCTCCTTCTTGTACTTTTTTTTTTATTCCTCCTTCCCCTTCCGCCTTTTGTTTGCGCTGTGTATGGGATGAGGGATTACCGAGATGAAGCCGGGATGTGGAAGTGATTCCGGCAGAGCCTTCAATCATTTACCTTACCTGCATGCCAGGGATTGAATTAGTGCCTTCCGCATCTGGTGCACATGACTTTTCCAAGGTGTTTGCACTGCATCCGGCTTTTGTTCATCTCCTACCCCTCGTCCGCTCCGTTCATCTTCCAAGTCATTACTAGCCACTTCCTCCTTCTGATTTCTCTCTCTCTCTCTCTCTTTTCCCTTTTCTGGCTTTCTGACTTTGTTTGCAGCGCTCCCTTTTTCTCCGTCTTCCTCTCCAGTCGCATATGAGATTGTTTTTTGGAGCCATGGTAAATTAGGCTGAAGTGATTAGCTCAGTTTGAAACGTGATTACATTGCTTTGCTGATTTGCCTGGCAGATGCCCTTAGCCATGGAGACTTCGGAGACGTAGGTTGCGTCTTTACACGCGGCCTGCTTGCACAGCTGGAGGTTTCACCAGAGAGATTCAGGTTAATTGCTTAGATCATGCATGCTGCACTGGTTCTCTTACACAAACGCATTACCCACTCCATTGCTCTCTGGAGCCGGAAACTAACTTTCCCACTGCAGGGTTGTTTTCTCACTTCACTCCTTCCCCCCCTCCCCCCCCTCACTCTGTATGGAAATATAAATGGGAAGTGTTCGATCTTTCCTGTTGAATAATTTTAAGGTGAATAATATTCTTAGATGGGTTCCAGAAGCCCAAGTGCATTTATGTATATTATTCTGTATACACTTATTTTATTCATAAAAAAAAGATATATGTTGGCCGCACGGTGGCGTAGCGGTTAGCAGTGTCACCTCGCGCCTCCAGGTTCCGGCCTCGATTTCAATTCCCACCTCGGTTCTGTGTGCATAGAGTTTGCATGTTCTCCCCCTGCTTGGAGGGTTTCCTCCAGGTATTCTGGTTTCCTCCCACAGCCCAAAGACATGCAGATTAGACGTTCCCAAATTGCCAGTAGTGTGTGCGATGGGTTGGCACGCTGTTCAGGGTGTACCCCGCCTCGTGCCGTTAGTCTCCAGGCCCCCTGTGACCCTGTATACAGGATAAAGCGGTAGAGACAATGAGTGAGTAAGTAAATATCTGGAGAGAGAGAAGCAGATGCAATCTCAAAGCACAAAAGACTACCCACTGGCTAGCTCCTACACAGGTTTGGCTATAATCTTAGTGTGCATGGGACTGAATTATATAAGAGCTCCCTCCTCTCTCTCTCTCTCTCTCTCTAATCAGGCTTTTACTTAGCTTCGCTTGTGCCTCTCTATGATAAAGCAAGCAGTTCACACATGACTCACTACCTCCATGCAACACTGTGATATATATTCGACGTCAGCTTTTTTTTTTTTTCTGTAGTCTCCATTTTCAGACATTTTCAGTCGTGATTAATGTGATGAGCACTTCAATCAAAAACACGCCGAGAAAGGCAGACGCAGACTCCTCGTGTCCTCCTTACAAATCCGCATGGCCAGAATTAATGGTTTTAATTACAGACTTAAATCGTGTGCATGGAATCGCATGACGTCTCGAGGTACGCGCATGCACAAATCAGGGCAGACGTGCATGCCTGCTTCTCTCCCTCCGCCTTAACATAAAGACGAAAGGGATTACGATTTATCGCCTGCCAATCTCTACTCTTGTAATTAGGCCTCCTTATCTGTTTATCCCTGCCGCTCTAATCTTCATCTCATTCCCTCTGTCCGTTGGCCTCGGTGTTCATGCGCCTCCTCGCTTTAATCTGTGTCTCATCCTCGTTCTCCAATCTATCTGGCACGCCGCTAATTCTCTGTCTTGCGTTATCTCCGTGTATGTGTTTGTGTGTTTTTGCGGGGTGGGGTGGGCGGCGGGGTTTGTGCACCTGCAGCTGGGTTTATTGTGTATTCGTTCCGCATATGCGTTCATCACGGAAAAGCCTACGTCTTCTGAAGCGATGTCTATGTTGGAGCTCGTACTAGTCAAAACAGGCAAACAAACCCGAAACAAAGGGAGGCACAAAGCTTGTTAAACAACAATTTTATGATATAGACATAATAAAAGATGTTTTCGTTTTCTTTTGAGCAGAGATTCTTCAAGTTGTGAATCTCTTTGTTCTTTTTTTGCACTTCGTAATATGTGATGTGATGGATTTTGGTTCACAGGATGGCTCCATTTTCGAGACAGAAGAACAGAGAGCTGCATGACAGAGGAGTTAATATGGACTGATACTTTGGACCCAAGAGTACTAGATGTAAAGAGAGAGAAAAAGAGAGAGAGAGAGAGAGTATAAAGAGTTGGAGGGAAAAAGATTTTGATGGTGCAGGTGGTGTCCATAAGTATTTACCCCATAAATGTTCCCACAATTTGTACTGAATTGTACTGAAAGTGGGAGAAAAACTGGAAAAAAAAAGTTTATTATTATTATTATTATTATTATTATTATTATTATTATTTTTAATTCTTACAGTGAAGCATGCTGGTGGTTGCATCAGCGTAAATCACCCTTGGCTTTTTGTTGCTTGTCTGACAAAATCCTTTTCATCCACTCATTTCATCACATCTTAGTAGAAGCTAAAATCATCTAAACAAAAATTTGTAAAAGATAAGATCTATACAAAATATATATAAATATATATATATATTAATGGGCTTGTATGCTATAAAAGTGTAATTTCATGATGTCAGAATTAGGTGTAAATTCACCTACTCCTGGGAGGCTCCACTGTTTGCTAGTGAATCCACCTGCTGTAAATAAACAGCATTGTACAGATCAAACAGCTTTCCAAACAAATCCTGGACAAAAGTCTGTAAAAGTATCGATCGGGTTTACAGTAAGTTTGGAGACGACATCTCGAACTCTTGCACGTCACATGGAGCATTATTAAATTTAAAAAGAGGATTGAACAAGATACATTAAAAGTGAAAAAAAAAAACATAATTGCAAACCCAAAAATAATATTAAGGTGGCAAAAAAAGTCAAACCAAACAAACATAATTGATGAGTTTCGCTCCTCTGCTTGTCGGTATTATGGCTGAGTTTTTCATTTGTCCTTCTGGCAGAAACATACCACGGAGGCGGGTTTTACAGTGGTGTTTCCTCATTGGCCAGCTGTTATCAGGTGGGTCTTATAGTGCTGCGTTCTCACTGGTCGTTACAGAATATGAACAGATAAGTTATACTATTAAATATTATTATTATTGGTGTTTTTATTATTATTATTATTATTATTATTATTATTATTATTCAGTAGTGTGCAAATGTCTTGAGCCAACTCAACTCATATATTCATATGAAATTTAATTAAATGATGTAGTGTAGACTCAATTAAAGAAACAAATGTTTTACCGGCTGCATAGTGCCTTAAGATACAGTTTATTGTAAATTGGTTGTTTTCGTAACAGCCTCAACATCGACCTCATTTCACCTCTCGTCTGTTCCAACCACTCAGCATTCAGCATCACCAGCATCCTAATCACCGGCCTGATCACCTGCCATCATCTGTACCTGATTTTCACTGGTTCATGCTTTACGTTAGTAGATGAGTTTTATGTTTTCATGGTTTATAGGATGGCTTAAGAAACAAAACATTTTTGTTCAATAATAATATAGAATATAGAATAATATAGTGGCAGCACGGTGGTTTAATGGTTAGCACCGTGGCCTCGCACCTCCAAGGGTCCGGGTTCGACTCCCCCCTGGTGGTCTATGTGTATGGAGTACACAAAGACATGCAGTCCAAAAACAGGCAGATTAGGCTAATTGGCGTTCCCAAATTACCCGTAGTGTGAATGTTGACTGGAGTTACAATCCTACAATGGTAATCACGATTGGCCTCCCCGGTCATTAGTTGGTCTACAGAGGTTCCTAGCTGGATGGATGAAAGGAAAAATAATATACTTACAGTACACTGCACTTTGTAGTTACAAACTATTAATAATACATATTATACTGTTGTATTATTTTGTAAATTGTTCCACTATATCTCACTTTATACTTAATCACAACGTTACTCACATACACAGTATATTATGTTTCACTGTTTCATTTGTATTGGCTGATTTGTTCCAGTTTACCATATTGATATTTTTTCAGTATTTTAAAGTGAAAGTGACGTGTTATGACTTGGGCCATCGACGGAACTTACACTGGGCCTGTAGAGAGAGAAAAGGGCATTTCCACATTGTAAAAATAAATAAATAAATAAATAAATAAATAAATCACACTTCATGCACATTAAATTGTATGACATTATATTGGAATGCCTCCACAAGTCTTAATCCAGAAATATAAGCCAATACAGTCTTGATAAACATGAGTGTTTGCCATGTCTTACAGGAGTGAATGATTTCCCACCACGTAAGTAATTTTAGTTCATGTAAGCCTATGCTGATACACACTTCCTCTCTTTAGCATGTAGCAGCGAATAGAGAATAATTATCAAGATTCTGAGTAACTCACTCACAGTCTATACCGTTTTTGTCCATGTGTACAGGGTCGTGGGGGGGGCCTGGAGCCTGTCTCAGGAGACTTGAACAGGGTGTCAGTCCATTGCAGGGCCCACATATACTGTATACACACTCACATGCTCTTGCACAAACTACGGGCAATTTGGGAATGTCAAACAGCCTGATCCGCATGTCTTTGGACGGTGGAAGGAAACCGGAGTACCCTGAGGAAACCCACCAAGCGCAGGGAGAACATGCAAACTCCATGCACACAGACCCGAGTCGGGAATCGTACCCAGATCCTGGAGGTGCAAGGCCACAGTGCTAACATTTTGAGCATCTATACTTATATATATATATATATTTTTGTTATAGATCATGAACCTTTGGATATAAATCCAACCGCTTGAGAAATGCAAATGATATAATGCTTTTTAACCAGAAAAACCTGAGCTCGCCATTAAACTCGTCCTGAGAGTCTAGAAGCAGGCCAATGAGGACGCAGCCCTGTAACACCAACCCACACAGTATGCTTGTGGCAGAAGCTAAAAAAAAAAAAAAAAAAACTTTTTGGCTTTTAATTTTAACAGTCCACCAAATGTTAACAACCACGTACTGTACATTGGGCTAATCATTAGTCAGACAAGCAAGCAATATATGGGTGTGATTTCAAGACGGAGAAGCAAAGTGAAGAAAGGACATAAAAGACAGGAAGTAAAAGAAGAGTAAAAAAAAAAACCCAGAGGACCACAAAAGCAAAGGTGTGAACAGGTAAATGAGGAAGAGTGGATAGCAAGACAATAGCGAGTTAGAAGGGAAAGGTGTGAGAGATTGATAAGTGAGAATGAGAAACTAATTCTCACTTCATTCGGAGCTGAAAGATTAAGGATGAATACAGACAGAGTGGGTTGAGAGAGAAAGCGCGCGACAGAAAGAGAGAGAGAGAGAGAGAGAGAGAGAGAGATAACTTGCACTGTGTGCCACTGAGAGATCTTTGAATGGCTAATACCCTGGAGTAGGAGAGACGATGGCAGGGGATAAATGAGTGATAAAGTAATATAAGGATAGACAGATAAATAGAGATGGGGGAAAAAGTAGCCTCCCGAGATTCTTAATGGAAGGTAATGCCTTGCTCAGTCAGGAAAGAAAGACGAGTGATGAGGTTCAGTATTTCTGACTTCTGGTATCATTTCAGGTATCTGAGCGACTCTCTGTTAATTTTCAGTAGAGCACCGGTTCTTTAAATAGAGCCTGTGGAGCATGGTTAAGAGGTCTGTGATTATTATTTTTCTAGTTAAAGTGGTGGAAATCACTCTGATCAATGGCAATTAACAAGGTACTTACTGTATTATTGAGTCCTTATAGTTATTTTGCCTCACTGAACAAAACCTATTATGTAAAATTCTTTTTTTTTTTTTTTTTTGGATTTTTCCCAGATTTTCTCCCTAATTTAGTCGTGTCCAATTCCTCCCCGTCACTAGGGGGCGCTCCCACATTAAGCTACTACTACCACTCAGCCGGGAGGGCGAAGACTATCACGTGTTTCCTCCGAACCACGTGACGCCAGCCGACCGCATCTTTTTGAACCGCTCGCTCACGAACCACTGGTGGCGGCGTAACACACTCGGAGGACAGCGCCATCCGCTCCTTCCGCTTTCGTGAGCTCACGGACGCCCCTGATTGGCTGTAGAGCCGTGATTAATGATGAACTCGCAATCTCCGGATGATAGGGCGAGCACTTTACCACTGCGCCACTCGGAGGCCCCATGTAAAATTCACTTTTTAATAATTTTGGACATTCATTTGAGTGTCTTGTGTGTGTGTGTGTGTGTGTGTGTGTGTGTGTGTGTGTGTGTGTGTGTACATGTACAGACACACCAAAAAAAAAAAAAAAACATAAAAAATTCAAATTGTTTTTTTCATCTTTGTATTGGTCAATTCTTAAAAATTGCCAATTAAACCTTCCCGCCCCCCCTAATATGACCTCATAAAAGAAGACCCCCGCCCCCCCTGTTTGGTAATGGACATTGAAACAACACACTGGGAAGAGAGAGGAATTTGTTATTGTAAGAGGAAGGAGAAATGTAAAAAAAAAAAAAAAAACTTTATCTGATGGGTATTTCAGCTGGAGCATTAACAGACACAAGTTGGGGGTAAAAAAAACAAGCAAGGAATAAATAGCTCTATGTTCATAACCCAAGTTCTATGAAATGTATTTTACAGTTAAAGGCTGCAAAACACTGCCTTGGAGAATAGGGACTTAAGGCAACAACAGCTGTAGGGACTGTGATAGCGTGATTTGGTTGCAGTGCTTTTAGTGGCGGACGGAAAGCAGCAACTTGGAACGGAGTGTTAAATTTGGGTAACAAAAATGTAATTAAAAAAAAAAAAAAAAAAAGGCAAGAGAAAAGATAAGCACATCATAGAGGAAGAGTTTGTCCTGTTGTAAAATGCCTACAGGTCAGCTAACTTTGTATTTGTTCCCTAATTCAAATTCAGTTTCAACTCTTTGGGTGTTTCTGTGATTAACTAGAAGTGCTTCAGAAATATCAGAAACTCATTATGATATCAGCGTTGACTTACTCTGATTGCTTTGGGTCTCTGGCATCGTTACACGGCTGACGTGTCTTCAGAAAAATGGATTCAATTAAAAGCGTCTTTGACAGAAATGCTCTAAACGCGCTGAAGGAATAGTGTTGTTCTACAGGAGGGCAGAGTGTGATTTTTGCTGTAGATGAATCGCGGGCTAGGAAGAAGGAGGCCTGTCAAATTCGTGTATGTGTAATACAGTTTTCAAGGTGCAGTGTGTGGTTGAGGAACCCATACAGTACACACATGCATGTGCAGAATCTGATAGATGGACAAGGATTAGAGTTATAGGATTACAGCGCAAGCTTTTTCTAGTTGATATGGCTGCATCTTTCTACTTACCCTGTTACAGTTAGTCCTTGTAACTTTGTGATGCCTTGTATTCTGCTGTCATGGCCTCCTACACTTGCTGCTCTACTTACTGCACTGCTTTGCCCTTTTTCAATACATTTAAATAACAACCAGCTACTGCATGTCAACCTGGGTTGAATACCGCCTGCCCTGTACTCTGGGTCTAAAATGGTTGAGTTTGCATCATGACCTTGAGCAGCTGTTGAGGTCACGGGAGCAATCAGTGTGCCGGGGACCACATGGATATGAAGGGGAGAAAGGGGAGGAGGGCTGTCTTACCTCTTAGACATCTGTGACACTGTCTGCTTCTGTCTGGAACTGATCCAGGTCTTCCACAGCTCTCGTACGACCCCACAACCTCACCTTTTGGCACCACGTAACTGAAATATGACCTCTCGAAACCCCTTAATAGTACGTCTGCTAATAGGAGCCTCGCATATGGTTAACTGGGCTTCTGACATGCTACCGCTAAAACTGGCACATGAAATACCGCTTCGTTTCGAGACTATATCTTAGGAATGAATAAATGCACTGCTCAAGTCCTCCTGACATAAAAATGATTTTATCTTCTTCATAATGCAACAAAGACTGAACGTGAGTCCATATTAAGCTCTAAAAATGTACTGAAATCAAGCTAATAAAAAGCCAAGCAACCAGTTTATTGGCGTATGCCCCATAGCCCTACCATGGAACATCAAGCAAATGTATCTCAATTTCGTACAAGAGGGAGCAAACCAAACTCCTAAATCTGTTCCCAAATAAAGGCACTAAAGAAATAAAACCGGCTGAATAAAAACAGCAAGCTGTTAGCGTGTCTCGTGACACTGAGCTAACTACGTCTACTGTACCGACTGGAGTCTGCCCTGGGGCACATTTCAATTAATACTTCACAAAATAAAAGCATGCAGTGTTCCTAATAACCAAAGATAGTAAAGAACTAACCTACGGCATCAGCTCAAATAACTTACATTGTGGCCTCATGGCCTGATTTTTTACAATTTTGCTCTATTATCAACCCATAAGCACAGATTACAAAATCATTAAAATGGCCATACTGTAAACCCTTTACACATGATGCCTTTCCCAGCAGTAGTCAGAGCTACCAATTTAGGTGCAAAAAATTATGTCAATACATAGCTGAAAAACTAACATCCATACAGCAACCTTAGAGCAGCCTAAGCTGAAGGCTGGAGGGGGTGGACATACAGGCACCATCCAAGCAAGACGACGAGGGGGAGGTTTTGCAAGCCATTGGCAAGGCTTCCTGTATCCAACTCATCTCAACCCCTGACTCTGGCGAGGACATATTTCCCCTTCCCTCCTTCCTCCCTCACTCGTTCCCAACTTTGCTGTGGACATCAGTCTGCCTCCTTGCCTTGCTGTGGGTGTCCTTCAACCACCCTGTTCTTCCTCAGATGCTGCTGCGCTTTCCTGCTCCATGGAGGGTGTCTCGTTGTCGCCTTGCTCTTCTGAGAGAGTCGCTCTACTTCCCTGCTCCACAGGTGGTGTCACTCCTTTCCTTCGCTTCGTGGTTTAAATTGCTCCTCCATCTTGCTTTACAGAAAACCCCACTCCACCCTTGCTTGGCTAAGCCACCGTGCCACCCCAAATGAGTACTGTATCCATCATCAAAATTCTACATGGAGGGAGAGAAAAAAACAAAAACAAGATGTTCAGATCAACCGTGATTTGTCTCCAATTAGTTGAAAGGTGCTCTGTAATATGCAAAGATGGTCTGGCTATTATGGAGTGCGTTGAGAGATTTGAATGTGCAAAGAAATTTCTGATGCCAGCAAGAAAGGGGCTCAGCTCTCACATACTGTAACTTCCAGACTTCCATGTTTTAGCCTATGATGTTTGAAAAGCTGTGCTCTCTTCTCACAAGGTAACATGCATTTCTAAAGTTAAGCCAGTTGTTTCACTGACTTAATTACATTAGCTTTAGGGCCCAAAAAGTTCAATAAAATAATTGGAATTCTTAACTCCCGCTGCAAAACCTTATGTGGAACAAAATATGTTGAGAGCTGCTCAATATTGTAAAAAAGTTGCTGCTCAAGCCTGGGAATTAACCTCAAAATTACACACATTCAATTCATTTTATAACTAGAAAAGTTTCTAAAGGGCTAAAATAATTTGCTTCAGCTACATGAATGTACAAAGCAGCTCACCATGTTCAAAATGCCATCCTCTTTACTGCAGTCTCGGTATCCTTCAGCAAACAAGGCCGGTCTAGATATGCGAGAATTGGCCAATCACAATCAGGAATAGTGAAGTGTGGTAGGGTCATCGCGATGGTCCTATGGCCCTGTGTTCCCAGGGCCCAAATGTTCTCAGGGTCCTATGGTCCCCAGATCTACTGTATATGGCATACAATGGGAACACGACAAATGGCCCTAGGTTCCCAGAACAGTACAGTATGTTCCTCTCTGTTCTAGGGCCTTTGTTCCCAGGGTCTCATGTTACCAAGGTCACATTGTATCCAAATATATGGAGTTGGTCCCCCTTTTGCAGCTTCCACTCTTCTTGGAAGGCAGTCCACCAGATGTTGGACACAAAGGTCTGGCTCGCATTGCGACAGTATTTGCCCCAAACTGTTATGACAAAGTTGGCAGCATAGCATCGTACAAGATGTTTTGGTATGCTGAAGCAGTAATATTGCCCTTCACTGGGGATAAGGGACCTGATTCAAACACTTGAATGAAATCAACAGGTTTGGCCAAATATTTTTGCCCATATACTGTAGTTTAGGTACTCTCTCTAATGAATCAGTCCTCCAGTCTCATCTCATGTCCTTCATTTGGCCTCCAAAAAAAAAACAAGACCAACTTTTTGTGTATTTTGACGATATGATACTGTAACTTTAATTAATGAACATATTTAATATCGAGCCCAAATCTCATGATTTTTTAAGTAGTTTTAATTGTGCACAATATGAATTTCAGCATGACAGTATAGTTATATTAAATTGTCAAACATTATACTCCTCCACGCTCAAGAAAAATTGCCTTAAGTTAAAGTTGAGACAGGCCTCTCTTTATATATCAAACTCCACCCTGCATGCGTAATTCTCACATAAATGTCTGAAAAGAGCTTAAGTCTGTAGTTATGTCTGAAGCCTGAATACTGATGCATGCAATTTCACTATTAAATCAAGTCTGAATAAGGGCCTGAAACCATAATGTAGGGATTTTTTTTTTCAAGGAGAAAGGAAAGAAGAAATAGAAACTAAATCAGAATATATTCAAGGAAAAAAACAACACATTTATCTGATATTAGGGAAATGTCATTAGAATTACAAATCAGACTTGTCAACAGCATACTAAAGAGAGAGAGAGAGAGAGAGAGATGGTAATAGTGAAGGGGCTGTGTGACTTTTGGGATTAAATACTTGAAGCTTGAATGCTTTTGTGATATGGTGGCGCACAACTGTACACATATCAAGTGGAACAAAAACAAGCAGAAACCTTTTGCCGGGTAACTACTTGTACCCCGAGTTTAAGTCTAAGGCAAACCTCCCGGAAGTTTTTCACACATGCTGAAATTAGCGAAGAAATCTCTAACATTATGTGTGGTGTGTTCAAGTCAAACCGGGACTTTTGATTGTGCAGAATAACAGAACGCAATCATGAGAATTAAAACTCTCGTTATTTCTCTATATAATCCATGGCTACGCTAATGCACGTATCTCAGCGGTTCTTTAGTGCCTGGACACCATTAAGGTAGAAAGTTTTCTCAGTATGCCGGAGCCATGATCGGACTGCATGCTGGCAGTAACTCCCAGACAAGTTGTAATGTGCAAGTGGCATTCGTGAATGAGTGCATGTACAGTTCAGTTAGGGTTTTTTTTCACACTACTTCTGGACGGTGTTTTAACTTTCTCTGGGCGTTTCTTTCTTTTTTCATCGTCTGTTTGTGTATTCGTAGACGTTATCAAATCCTTTCAAGCGCTTCCTCATATGGATAAACTTCCCATAGCCCATGTGTACGGGCAGATATTTATGCATCAACTTTCTTACTCTTTGTTCATGATAATGACTTTTTGTTCTTTGATGTAACAGATGCACATGACCCAAATATTCTCTGACTACGCTGTAATAAACTAGAGAACATTCACACCCGTCATGTGGGCGTGTTCGACTGCGCCTTTCCCTACGTCTTTAAGGACAGCAGACAGACCAGGGAACTCACTCTTTATCTTTAAAGGTTATGTTAAAGTCTTCACAAGTGTCTCTTCTGTAAGTTTTGCAACAAGTTATCAGACGTTCCACTTGCTGAATGTTTATGGGAGTGATTGCGATGGGCTCTGAGCCACCTCGGCTGGGATCGTCAATCATGGACATACAGCCTTCTTTAAAATGTTTTCACCATTCAAATGTTTTGCTGTGGCTAAAAGTCTTTGCTTGAAGTCTTCTGTAAATGTTATTCATATATACACCTTCGCAAGTCCCGGTTTGTCTTGAACACCCCCTGGCAAATGAGTTATGTGGCAAGCTGTGCACCCAGGAGCTTTGACCTCCTACGACTCTGTCTCGACCAAGTGGAACTGTTTATGCAACACTCATCACCATAAAGACCCTGCAAAAGCATTGTCAGTAAATAATAATAATAATAATAATTAAAAAAAAAGCATGCATGATGTATGATATTCCATCTCATAAAACAACACCCCAATTAGCGAAGAAGGCAGCAGAAATCGATAACGGGAAAATTAATCAGCCAGAGCAATGTTAATCAGTGAGAACTTTATAGCTGGGCTGTGCTGTACTTATTTTTTATTCAAATTAAAATCATTATTATTGAGGGAAGACAGAAAAGCAATGTAATGTATGATATAATATAATGTTTGGCTTGCTGAGTCACCCTGGACCTCCTATAAAACTACTTTGCAGTCAGAACCCGAGTCAGGGTCAGGAGTCGTAAGATTGTAAACACAACTGGCAGGATCTGGCATAATATCAGGGTTTGGGGGGGGGGGGGGGATGTCAATAAAAAAAACAACTGAACTGATAATATCCTACAAGAGAAAAATTTATTCACAAAGTGATGAGAACTCACAGGATTGGGACTGTTAAAAAAAGCCACTTGTTTGTCGGACTACTCGTACATTTAGTTTGCTAGGGAGCAGGGGCGGATCTGCTGGGGTGGCACGGGGTGGCATTTGCCACCCTAAGAAAAAGCCTTGCCACCCCATTTGCCACCCCAGCACTTGTGTCCTAGTGTTCTAAAAATAAAAGAGTTTCCTCGACCGATTTACAGCAGCGACTCTGTATTTTGAGATTTAAATCCAGATAACAGGTTCAAGTCAATCACACATCAGCCTTTATTTCATTTTTATAGGACAATGTAAAAATGTGCACCCTAGTGTATACACCAAATAAGAATAGCGTTCCCTGAATCCACAAAATCCATGCAACGATTCTTGCTTCAGTGTTGCCACCCCTCATAATTTTAATGCCACCCCCTTGCCACCCCATATATAATTTTCTAGATCCGCCCCTGCTAGGGAGCATAAAGGTTGGACTTTCGAGCAATTGATAAATAACATGTACTCTGATGATTTCCGATTGACCCTATTCCAGAGTGATGTCAGGTTAAAAAGGGAAGCGCCTAAAGCGATGCACCCATCATGCAAAGTGTGCACTGTACAAGCCTCTGGAGGCAGTGTTATGATCTGGGGTTGCTTGGTCAGGTCTAGGATCTTGGCAATATAATTAAGTCAGTTGACGACCTGAATGTACTGGAGGACCAGGTTAACACATCTGGAGTTTTTCTTCCCTGAAGGCACAGACATATTCCAGGAGTCAGATTGTGAAAGTGTGCCTCTGGAAGCATGAGCCATCAGTTTCAGGACATGGATTGGACACTACAGTACGTTGACCGGCAAAATCAAAGCTAATGGGAGTGGGATGGGTGAATAAGTAATTTGTGTGATTTTTATTTTATTTGATGCGCTGGTGTGGGTTTTACTTACAGTAGCATGTTAACACTACATGGTTCATGGCAACTGCTTGATTACAAAAAAATCCACAAAGATTAGATAACAAACCATATGAGATACTGTGCAAAATTCCAGATCTCCTTTTCTAATCAGGAGAGAGAAAACGAAAGTGCACAAGCACTGGCTAAGTTTGCTGACAAGTTTGCTCTGTTGTTGTTTATATATACCGTTTATGATCTTGCAGAATGAGCATGGTTGCACAGTGCTATCGGGTGACGCACGGGAAATGCTGCTTGATCAGTCGCAGCAAGATCTACCCGGCAGACGGAAGATAAAAGACATGCTCACGTTGAGAGTTTTTTTTTTTTTTTTACCCTTTCATCTGTGACAGTCACTGTGATGTGCACAGGAAAGTTATTTTATTCTCATAATTCTGTAATACTGAGCAATCGCGAGTCGTAAAATACTTACTTGTATTTGGATGTAACTACACAATTGATGTCAGCGCTATTTAGGCGTACTACCTAAAATGACATGTTTCAACCAGAGGGGGCATTGTAGAATCCTTTATACACCATAGTACAGTATAGTATAATGTAGTATTGTATATACACTGGTCAAAAAAAAAAAAAAAATCATACACTATGAGATTGATTTCAATCACCTTTAGCTTTGTGAACAGCACACAATGTGACGTCCTGGGAGTATGATTGTTCACAATTTGAGTAATTATTGTCTCTGCCATCAGGGAATAAAAAGTATAACCTGGTCATTCAGTACATTCAGGTCGTCAGCTGATTTTATTTTATAGAGTAATGTTGATGAGCCTAGACCTAAAGCAACCCCAGATCATAACACTGCCTCCAGGGACACTATGCATGACGGGTGCATCGCTTTATGCACTTACCCTGATGCACCTTCATGCTGGAATAGAGTCAATCTGAACTCATCAGACCACACAACATTTTACGTCGATCCAAAGTCCAAACTTTATGCTTCCTAGAAAATTATTTATATTAGTCTCATTAGCAAGTGGTTTCCTATTGTGTGTGCATGCGTGCGCATGGAAATGCCCTTAGTTTCACTATTAAACATACATAACTATGATTCTTACGGTTGAAGTGCTTAAGTGATCTCCATTCATGACTTATTCACGACCACATTTCTCCTGCAAAGTTGCCTGTTCTGCAGCATCCTCGCGGATTTTAATAACGTGCTAAAGAGTTCTTTCCACAGCTCCAGTCATTTTAAATGTCCTTAGTTGTTTTCTTTGCTTTGCCCAATAATTTGACTCTTCTTTTCTTTTCTTTTCTTTTTTGGCCAGGCAGTGTACTATACACCAAGCTTTACCGATGCATCGATTCAGTGCGTTTCTGCGATGTACTGTACATCAGCAGATACATAATGAACCTTGGCGCTTGAGTAACATTTTGCTAACATCCCTGCATCCTGGGTTTTAAAAATCGATGTGACGGAGCAGCCAAAACAAAGTTTGCTTTGAGCCTGTTAGCACAAACGACACCTCTGTTCATTTTGCTTCCCAGCAACATATTATGAACCTCACACCGTGGCTCGGTTGTGAGAAAGAGAAGAGCAAATAAGACGCGTTGAATGGGTTTACATCAGAAAATGACACATCAGTTTGCCTTGAGGGAACTGAGAATGAATATCAAGCAGAGGCAGCTAAATCCCATTGATCTGTGTCTGTTACACAGTACAAGTCCTATAGAAACATCGCTTTCTTCCACATCAGAGGCAGTGGAGATAAGAACTGGAGGCTAATAAAATAAGAGCGTAGTTAAACCAGAAACCGAGTCAAATATTTTTTAAATGGAATGACTGGGTGTCATTATTCTGTCTCTTTCGTGTTGAGGCTTTTGTCAGTTCCCGAAAGCTTTTAGTGGATGGAAATATTAAAATTCCATCACTAACCTTGTTCGATCGGGATTCATTCGGGCTTGAAAATATCTCGCTGTTCGCCTGCACTCTACAGGCTTGCCCTTGAAAGGTAAAAAAAAAAAAAAAAAAAGATAAACACAGAGGGAGAGATTGAAGATTGAAGTAGATATGTTTTTCTGACAGGTTTTTCCTGCTTGTGGAGGAGAGAGAAAAAAAAGAAAAGAAAAAGTGCGTCGTACAAGAACAAGAAAAGAACAAGTTTTTGACTCATGATGCAACCTTGATTCGGTGCATAAAAAGGTTATCGTATTATTAGCATGAGAGACCAAAGAAACGTGCAATATGTAGGCTTGTGAAGACACACACACATACACACACACACACACTGACACACGTTTACCCATAAGGGAATAGAGTCCAAAATTCCTTTTTTTTTTCTCCCCCTTGCAAAATGTCAGCCGTGGTTTCCGAAAAGATCTGATAGCTTTTTGATGTCGAGAGTTACTGATGCAGAAAGAGAAGAAAGCCTCTCTAGATGGGTATCAGGTATAATTTCTTCAAATGTCTTTGCACACTCGTCACATCCTCCTGGCACCTCGGATGCTTATAAGACACTTAGCGCTAGAAAAGCTACTTTGCAACGGTAATGCGCTAAGCTACAAGCCACTCATCGTTTAAAACAGCTAAGCTACAAACAAAAACAAAAAAACAACAAAAAAAAAATCCTTTCAAGACACTTCATGGTACTAAGAAAATTTGTGTAGCAAACTACACTGAAGCTCCTGTTAGACACATTTTTATCACATAGCTAGTTTATAGCATAAAATACAGTACATGCTAAATGCATGCTAAGTTCAGGGTATGAAAAAAAAAACTAATCATTTCTGTGGTATATTTTTTTTATTTGTAAAACCACTTTGGAAGCAGTTAAGCAAAAGATACAAATAGAACTCACTCCACCTATCCTGGTTTGGTATGTTTCTAGAATGATCCAGCGCTAACTGTAACATGATACTGTATCAGAGAGTTAAACATTAACTTGTGCTGCATTAGGAATAACAATACTTGTTCTTATAGCTTAAATTTGATTTATTTTCATGAGTGCTTAATGTCTTGTATAATGTTTCAGACGCTAACTTTTCTTCCACAGCAAACAGCTACAGGTCGACGACATACTGTAGCTTGGTACAGGAGAAGCTAGGTTATTTTGAATATTGCTAAGCTGCTATAAATATACCTAATAGAATAGTAATGCTGACACTAAAACAAACTTCTACAGTACATATCCTGGTAGCTTAAAAAAGTCACATGACATATACAAGTGATACAAATGTCATTTCTTCAGGCAAGAATTCGCATTAGGAGCCGCATACTACTGTATATACTCACTATAATCATATTTTTGCATATAAAAGCAATCAAAACAGAGAGAAAAGATATGTAAGTGAAGTAAAACATGAAAAAATAAGAGATTAAATCTCACTTAACCTTACATTATGATTCCTTTTGGCACGGGCCTCTTTAATAGCGGACCTGGAAGTGGCTCTTGCTTCTTGCTAACATTCTTGTGAGCCACGGAGCTACAGTATGTCTTCACTACACCTTGCACAAAATGCAAAAACAAAACTTACAAAAATATGTAAACTCGCTTCACTTGGCTTTCCACTAACGCAAACAATTTTTGAACGGCTCCTGGACGTACACACAACTTCGTGGCTCGGTACATTCGCTCGTATACCGAAATTTTTTTTAATGCTAATTCCTGAGGTGAGGAGTTTGTATGGCGAGGTACCTCTGGATTAGGTTTAGGGACGATAACTTTTTCACATCGGGCCAGTTCGATTTGGACAACTTTTTTTTTCTCTTAATAACTCAAATCATAATTTCAAAACTGCATTTTGTATTTCCTCGGGTTATCTTTGTGTAATATTAGAAATTATTTGATGATCCCAATCATTAAAATGTGACAAACATGTAAAAAAAAAAAAAAAAAATCTGGAATCTGGAAGAGAAAAATACTTTTTCAAAGCATTGTATAACAAAGTTTGTACCAAAAAAAAAAAAATTATAAAACTTTTGCACAGCATTTTATCAGACTAATCCTTTAACTGTTTAATCTTGTCATTCTCTGATTGCCTTGCGCTCCATCTTATATGCTAAAGTTAGCATTTCGTTTTCAGCGGCCCTGTATGTGAACATTAGAGGTTTCAAAATCGATCATCTTCTGATCAAAGCCAGCTTATCTCTCGCATTATTGTAGACAGAGGACTTAGCTTTAAATGATTCATTTATTTTCAGATATTAAACCAAGGCCAGTCTGAAAGTGAACAAAATCTTAGTGAAAAAAAGGACTAAACAAGGAATTCATCAGCATTATAGACGCATGCTCTCTCGCTCTTGCTTTTTTAATATATTTCATTCTTGCTCTCTTGCCTGGTTCAATTGATGCTCTTTTCTTCTGTGTAATGTTACAAATGCCTGGATTACTAATATTTTTTAATATAAATTTTAAAAACAGTCACAGCATACCAGTTTCTCCTTGGATAAAGTAGAATTATAAGACGATGACTTTGTATCATTAAAACGCATTTTTGCGAAATTCTTAAGATATGTACCTTTTCTCCACCCTGACGCTTCGTATTCTTGATTTGCATTACGCACTCCATGAGGGAAAAACAGTTGTGTTTCCCCAAGTCATTTCTGCACTTGAGCTATGCTGCTGGTCTCACAACAGGGAGCGCCTTTCACTTTGTCTGGGTTTTAACTTTGTGAATATTTGTAGAAAGAATGGCTCACTTCCCCCCCCCCTGTGTGTGGCAATAAAGAACTCAGAGTCAGCTTTCTTCTCTCTCGTGCCTTTGGTGTGGGACGGCCTTCCCCGGAGCACTGCGGCAGGAAAGGTAAAAGAAGAGCAAAGGAAGGTTTATTTACACATCAGTGTCAAGCAAGGGAGCAAGTTACCTAGAATAATAATGCAGGCAGATTTGCATAAAGTTTTATGTTTCCAAGTATATGTAAGTCCCCCCCCAACACCCCCCCCCCCCGCTTTTTTAATAGCTGGTCACACAACTATTTTTATGACAAGTAAATCTGTATTTTTGTTGCATGCTTTAAATGTAATTGACTGTATTTTATGGTGGCTCTAAAGTCCAGATCACCAACAAATCAAATACAGAACAGCAAAAGCGAAAAACCCAACATTAACTAGGTTCTTACTGAACTTCTCATGGTTTGTATCCAATCAGAAATGTACTTGTGATGTTCAGCCACTTCGTTTTAAGTTCACGTTATTGCGTTTTTCAATTTCAATTGCTCTTCTGGTTTAGATTTGTTTTTTTGTTTTTTTTGCACTTTATGCCACTGTCAAGTATTCGGAGGATTGGGTGTGGTCTAAACCTGAATGCAGCACTGTATTGTCTGCGAATTTTGGCTCGGAAAGTTCCTCATCCGAAGCTACACTACAAGGTGTTTTTTTTATTTATTTATTTTTATTTCACTATATTTATTTCGTTATCCATCCATCAATCCATCAATTATTCTTATCCTGTATTGGGTCTGAGTATACAGTATACATGGAGCCTTTCCCAGGGTACTTGGCAGGATACATCTAGGTTGGTGTGCCAACCCAAGCACACAGTCACACACACACAGTCATACAATATGAGAAATTTGGAAACAGCAGTTAGTCTGTTTTTAGCCTGGGGGAGGAAACCCACCAAGCACCAACATACAAACTCCATGCACACAGGACTGGAGGTGAGATTTGAACCCCCAACCCTGGAGGTGAAAGGCAAACTGTGGCTAACCACTACGCCACCCTAATTAAATATCTCAAGGCTCTTGAGGCTCTGTGTCTCAAACTGCTCCAACACTGACAAGGCTTTCTTTTGTTAATGAACAATGGCTTTGTATCTGACCATAGGGCCAAAAGTATGTGAACGCCTGATCAGCACACCTACAGTATAAACGTTTCTTCACCAAATGATTTCCCTTCTCCCATCATGCCTGTTCTGGCATGATGATGCCCCTGTGCACAATGCTGAGTTTAACAAAAATCTAAGACCTAGAACTCGAGTGTCCTGCACAGAGCCCTGACCTCAACCCCACTGAGCAACTATAGAATGAACAGGAACACCCAAGCCTCCATCATGAATGAGGATCAAATGCGGGAGCACACTAAATGCATTTTCACATTAGTATTGTTTCCGAGAACACACGACCCCAAAGTCAAACGTTCATTTTGATCAGTCAGAACATAATCGGGAACCGTGCCGGAGTCCGCTGGAAAAGGTAGTCTCGAGAACAATAAGTCAGCACTTAGTATGCGCCAATCTCATCCTCTACCATACGCAGTTCAGGCTAATAAAGTAGGAACGCACGCAAGAACGTTACTTTGAGCATTTTTTACAAAGTGCAATGATTAACTTCCTCGTTCTTTTCTTCTCTAATACTCCTACCTCACCTATGCGTTTTGAGATGCGGTGTTAGGCACCGTGAGCCGCCGCGATTGCCCGCCGACGTTCCGCGAAGTTCTGCAATGTCCGCAAGCATCCGCGAGGCCCGCCAAAAAAAAAAAAAAAAAGCAATTTACGAAACCACGTATGTGAGATAAGTGTTTAATTGCGGCTCGCAAAGCAACTAGGTGCCACCGGCTGTATTGCAGGGCGAAAATGCACAAGTGGACCAGAGAACTGAGAAGAATATTAAAGTGAATGCTGGCCAGTGGGGGGAGAGGGATGGGGAAGCAATCGTCCCTAGACTAATCCATCGTGCCCAGATCGTGAACTCAACTTAACACTCTTGTGAATGCTCCAGAATCTTGTGGAAAGCCTTCCTGGACGAGTGCAGCTTATTATGGGGCAAAGACAGACGGGACTAAATCTGGAATGGGATGTTGAAAATGCATCCGAGAAAATGTCCATAAACTTTTGGCTCTATAGTGTAGTTTACCTCTCTGAGGGGTTTGATTCGATTTTTCAGTGGCTTGATTCACTGGCAGTGACAGCTTTTTGGAAACGGCTGAGCAGTCCAATACTTTCGGCGCCTTAAAAAGGATGGGATTACTCGGAGACAGTGCTGAACTATTTACCCAACTTCGATGTCAGCACCCTCAAATTAAAGCATGGAGGTGTGGGAAAATATATAATATGAAAATATCCTCTTAATAATTAAAACGTGTTTTGCGTTTCGATTCAGCGGGATGTTTTTCAGGCGCATGTTTTATCTGCAGGTCGGCAGGGAGGCAGTGGACAGCGAGACAGAGTGAAAAGGCGATTCGTAATTAAAATTTGCAGTCTCGTTAAGTTGGTGACAGCCTTCAGTGCGCTACAGATCAATGGCAAGGATCTGCCTCCAATACTAATGAAGCAGGAGATCGTTTGAATTTGGGGCCCAGGGAAGGGAAAAATTAATTAAGATATTTATGGCCCCAATTAATCAGTTCAGTGAGATACTCAAGATGTCCGGAGGGTGTAAGAGAAGCTGTGGAAAGAAGTGCCAAATGTTCTAAAGCAATCAGATGTTCTTAAGTCAGCACACACACACACACACACACACACACACACACACACACACACACACACATTTACACACTTACACATCAGTTGAAACAGAAACCTATCTGTCATAACAGCACTCTACTAACTGCTTGCTGTCATCGAGTCGCACCCTCCAGACCTGCACTTCTATTTAACGGCCTCAGGAGAATCATGTGCTGAAAGGAGTCTCTCTCTCTCTCTCTCTCCACACACAACCACACAAGACTGGGCATGGTAAACATGTTCGGTTGACTTGACAGCATCAATATGCTGGCTCAGTGTTCGCCTCCAGCCAGTTAACCAGGTGTCCTTGTCAGCTCAACAGCCACCTACCAGCAAGTTCTGCCAATAAACTGGGCATGGATTGAACTACTAATCGTGATTGCGCCCTAATGGTGGTGTTAATGCTCTCAGCGTGTACATTTTTTTTTTTTTGCGTTACCTGAATAACAAAAGCTCCTGATTGTGTAGAATACGCGTGTTGTGTTTACCTTTTGAAATCCCAGCATAAATCTTTGACACGCCGCCGCCAGTTAAGCTCTGGCCTCGATGCGGGCGCTAGGAAAGCCGTCAATGTCACCAGAGCGGCTGAGGAGACGCTGATTGATTGAAGCGAGAGACGGAATACAGAGGGCGAGAGAGGTTAAGGCGAGCGCGTGATTGACACGGAGCTAGCCAAGGATAAGAGATGGAGAGGAGATATAGGACTGCATATTTAAACAATACAGAGAGAAAAGAGAGAGAGAGAGAGAGAGAGAGAGAGAGAGAGAGAGAGGGGAACAGAATGTAAGATGGCGAGACACAGAGGGACAGGTGGTGAGTGGGTGAGGTGGTGAGAGCGAATTGAAGACGGAGGCCTTTTTAAAAATGCGAGGAGAGATTTTGATTGAGAAGGAAAGTGGAAAAGTGTGTGTGAACATGAGAAAAAGAAAAGGAGGGGGGGGAGTGAAGAAGGAGGAGAAAGAAGAAACAGATCTTGAGGGAAAGCTGAGATCTCAGTCATGCCTCGATGGATGCCATGACAGGGTCTCACCGCGAGTGCTCGGGTGTCATACAGCACGACAGACGACACGGAACATGGTACAAACATACCCCCGAGCGAAACAGGCGTCATATTTCCTAGACACTTAACTTTCTTTGTTACGCCACGTTATTAGGTTGTTTTGTTTTCAATTAATCCGCGATGACAGAACGTCCTTTCCTTTCCGGAGACAGAACGAGAGGATGTTTTAAAATATTTCGCCTGATGTATTGTCCCGGCCTTCAAACAGGGGCAATGCCGATAAATACTGTATCACTTCTCGGTGACTCACCGACACAAATAGCACACACACACACACACACACACACACACAGACACACACAAATCAGACACTCAGAGTGGTAAAAAAGAAACGTACTTTGACACGCCACAAATTGTGTTATTATTTAAATCGTTGCTGTTTTCTCTTTTCCATTATTCTGTCCATGTGGCAAAACAAATACGTACATTATAATCGGTGGCAGCTGGAGGTGATATCGGATGGTAAGGATAATTCTAAAATCTATCAACAGCTTGAGAACGAGACCATTAGGTCTCGTCGATGGCATAATAGGTATGATGTGGTGCCAGCCATTACAAAACATACATCTTTGAAGGCAAACACATATTTCGTCATTTTTCCAAGCCTGTAATGCGCAAACAAGTAATCCACAACCGAACACTAAATGCACAAACCTGTCGTCGTCTGTTCTTTTTTTGCGTACAGTAGTTTACTTAAAAAAAAAAAATTGATTCATGCTCCTGAGTGTGTTTAATTTAGGCCTCGTCCACATGTACACGGGTATCGATATGATGTGGCGATATAACCCTAACCGTAAAGCCATGTCCTGTCCATACTTCAACATTCACAAAGTTTCTGTGGACGACAGGCGAGACATCGCAAATACCCGTGTACATGTAGACGCAACCTCAGACTAACCGATGTGAAGCTTGACTTGATTGACTTCACTTTGTACAATTTGCACGTTACGACACATTTACACATGCGATATACATGTCATACTGTACATATGAGTATAAACATAAATTGTGTATTTTTTTTTGTGGTACATGTTGAGCCTTAAACAGACTGCCTGGTCCAGAGCAACTTATTGAAGTGTTTTGAGTTCTCTGTCAAAAACAAGCCCACATGCTGGTTGAGTAGGATCAGGGACTAAAAGCCCAGTTCCCATTTTAAGAGATCCTGCTGTGAGTTGCTATGATTTTAAAAACTGCGTCTCTCTATGTCATTTGCTACAACATAGCTACGAAGCACTAAAGCAGAACTTGCGCAAAATACTATTGTGCAATGTAAAGGCATGGAAAAACCAGACGGTGCCTAAGGAGAGTCTGTGGCTCCCCACTGAGCAGGGGCGGATCTACCGGGGTGGCACGGGGTGGCAGTTGCCACCCTAAGAAAAAGCCTTGCCTCCCCATTTGCCACCCCAGCACTAGTGTCCTAGTGTTCTAAAAATAAAAGAGTTTTACGTTTATCTGACGTTCCAGTCCAGTTCCAATCACACACCAGCCTTTATTTCATTTTTATAGGACAATGTAAAAATGTGCACCCTAGTGTATACACCGAATAAAAATAGCGTTCCTTGAATCCACAAAATCCATGCAAGGATGCTTGCTCCAGTGTTGCCACCCCTCATAATTTTAATGCCACCCCCTTGCCACCCCATGAGTAATTTTCTAGATCCGCCCCTGCCACTGAGAGACCTGGAATGAAGTACTACAGATGGTATTACACGTATATAGTACAGTACATTACCAGTCAAAGGTTTGGACGCACCTTCTAAATCTGTGGTGTCTCCTGATTGTACAAAACAATGCTGAAGGCATTCGAAATATGCCAAAATCTCCACTGAAGGGTCGATATTGAGATGTACCTGCTACTTACAGTATACTTCATACAGTAAAGCTTCATAACGGCTCTAATCCGAGGTGCTGTTTGTTAATTGGTGAGGCTGGTAACACTGAACGAACTTCTCCTCTGCAGCAGAGGTAACGTTTTGGTCTTCATGAGAGCCAGCTTCATCGTGGTGCTTGATGGGTTTTTGCAAATGCACTTGACACAATACTGTTCTTGCAAGAACTGTTCCAGAATGGCTGACCTCTGTGTCTTAAAATAACAGCTGACTGTTGCTGTTACATAATTACCTTATGCCATACCTAGTGCTGTTTCATAGTTTTGAAAAATCCCAGCATTGATCTAGAATGTAGAAAATAAATCCAAACTTGTGTCCAAACTTTCGACTGGTATTGTATATATATATATAAGAGTTTGACAGCAAAATGCAATAAATGCCATTTCATTTCATTTCATTTCATTTCATTTTTTCCTCTTATTTACAACATATAGCCATATAACCTTATTTTAGAGGCATTTCATATATCAGTGGAGTGAAACTACCTGCAAAACACCAGGCGCTGTTAGTGAACTAGATGCATTTCTGGAGAATGACAACGCTAAGAAAACAAGCTTTCAACTTCTGTGTGTGCAATTGCAGTCTCACTAGCTGTAATATGTGATTTCGATGTTGCGCGTGTTATTTCTACAGTATATTTAACAAAGCTACGTGGGAAACTGTAGTATTAGGACTGTGATAAAGTTTATAATGCAACTTTCCGTTTCTCTTCCAAATAGATACGTCTCTATTTCTCTTGCTCCTGCCGTCACCTGCAGTGATTTTGCTGCATTGGAGAGCAGTAATGTAGTTATGGGAATATTAAAGAAAAAAACATAACATATGAAAAAAATGAAGATTTAAAAGCGGTGCATGTGCTGTGTGTGTGGGAAGCTGTTGCATTCGTTTGTCTGGTCCTGTCTGCTCTTACTGTAATCTTATATAGGGTTGACTGATGGACACATAGTCGGTTGACAGTGTTGACTACGACATGGCAGTTGTAGGTGTATAGTGCATACAGTACCTGTACTATGATAGGGAGTAAAGCCATGTACACTTTAGTTTTTCTATTGCTTATAATATTTCTCATGTCTCTAACAACTATGTGCAATAGAAAAATGCAATGCTTGACCTAAATTGCTCCTGCTTCTTGCTTAATTAAAGCATGTGTTGGCTTTTTTTCTTCTTTCTTTTATTATTATAACAAATTATTGATACTAAATTGCATAGTTAAAAAAACACAACCACAGCTGCAGGCTGATTTTTCCATTGTGAAAAACTGTAGGAGGTGGAATTATAGCCTTTTGCAAAAAAACATAAAACAAAACACACACACACACACACACACACACACACACACACACACACACACACACACACACACACACACACACAATTTACTCTGAAATAACCAAAACAATTTTAGATAATAGCATCCTTGTGACTCAAACATAACACACACACAATATATTCTCTATTAATTTGCAATACTTTTTGCCTCATAAAAAAAAATAAAAAACCTGCTCTTCTTAAAACTGTCATATCCTCTTGAGACCCACTTGACATTTTCCCCAAATTCATTGTATATATATATATATGTACCCTTGTACCATCCACATATAAGGAATGTTGGGTATAATTCTTTGGCCAGACTATTTCCTGTTGGAAGACATTAATTTACAGGTATTATCTAGTGAATAAAAAGAAACAGAAGACATTTCAATGTACAGAGACAGTATAAGAGGTACAGTAACAGCATCATGCTTATATACATTGTACGTAAAACTCTTCACCGTAACATGACCCAATGTTGCTGCTATTTTTCTCCACGTCTCACAATCAAACCGGATGCACATAACCATGCAAAACGTCCTACAGCACTTCCATCTTCCACTTAAGCGAATACCTCATTATTGCATAGTTCATTATACACTATCTCCTACGTTAACCCTGTAGACTCCAAAAAAAAAAAAAAAAAAAAAAAAACCCACCAGCCAGAAACTGTTGATGCTTTTAAAGCTTACCACATGCCCCAAAGCTTATCAGCACAAAGTTCCTGTGAAATTAGTCAGCAAGATGAAGCATACGCGGGGTCATGTATGTGCCATAGTAACAGCGTGCCAGTGCTGATTAAGATAAGACGGCGAGTTTGATGATTTCTGGGCGCTGTGATTGTTCAAAAGTTAATGAATTGGCCTGTCAGCCCGTGTGTTCGGCTCCCCATGCTGTGTCAATCCACGTTTAATTAACATAGCGCCGTGATTAAAGTTTTAACATAATTATCTTTATCTTTCTACTCAGGGCGATCAAGCCTCCATGGGAAACTGAGTGAAGATTTTATTATTTTGGGTCAGAAGAAGGAAAAAAATAATAAAGAAAAATAGGGGCTGTGTGACTGACACCTGCCCTCCAGCACTGGTGGAAGACGGGTAATGGAGGAATAAAGACAGTGGACACGGGAAGAGGCGCTGAGGAGAGAATGAAGACAACCAGGAATCAAGCACACCCTTAAATTAATAAAGCACAATTTGCTTTAAAATTCACCCAACATGCCTGACCGAAGACTTTTGCTCCTGGTGTCGCTTTGCCTGTGGGAGGGCGTTGTAAGGCCAGAGCCAGTGACAAAGGTCGTGAGAAGAAGAGGACTGAGTCAGGCTCACTCACAACTGCACGCGTTGACCAATCAGTGGGACCAGCCAAGCTTGGAAAAGAACGGGGCGCCCCTGGCACGGCTGAAGGAACTGATTAGTGCTGACAAAGTGGACGATAAGTTTGTCGGTCGCTCTAAAGCTGAGCAGACCAATGAAGCTCTCGCAGTCTTAAACCAGGATGAGCTGCATGACTTTAACGCTAAACATCCTCAGCAGCAGAGTGAAGACTCCACTAAAATGGACTCCAGGGTCCTTAAAGCTGTTGATAGTACCAGAGATTTGCTTGAGACCAGAAGGATAAAGAATAATACCAAAAGCAGTGAAATCCTGAAACGCGGAAGAGTTGATAAGGGAATTCCAATTCGCCATAAAATAGATTCCAGTTTGCACTTCAACCGAACCAGAAACAAATCGCAGCAGAGATTTAGATCAAGGCCAAGCCCTGGGCTCCTTAATAATGCCATAGGTCCAAAGGGAGTGATATTGGAGTCGCCCCATAAATTAAACCTGACAGGGAACTTCGGTGTATTGAAGCTTATTTCTAAGGACAACCTTGTGCGTATTGTAAATTCCCAACTCCAGAATGGTCTGACCTTCCAGAATAAGATTAGTCACAGTAGGAAAAGGGATTTGATAAACACAGATCAACTGGAGGAGCTCAGAATAAAGAAACAAGACAGTTCTGTTGCTCCAGATGTTTATGAAGCTGATAATCATAACAAGACTTCAACGAGACTTCAATCCGTTGAGGCGCAGTCAAGCACCATCACGAATCCTAACGTCAGTCCAGAGACAGAGGCCGAGGCTATAGCTGGTGCGAAGGGCAAACGCCACTCAACCCATGTGGCATCAACACCCCAAAGTGAACTCATGGCCGACATGGAGGTCGTTCCTTTTACTAGTCGTACCAATATCTCCGCGATTGTGCACGAAGGAACGTCACACGCACCTTCTGAGGCAGTCTCGGAGAAGAGCCACTTTCTCGCCTCACAAACCGAGAGAACTGCTGACGCCAAAGAGGAATCGGGTCAACACGTGTACGCTCCAGGAATGGAATTTAATGTCACTCAGGAACCGATCGGTAAAGCTTCCGATTCTGTCGAGGACAGTCACATACTTAAACTGCTCCCGAATCCAGAAGGTGAAGCCATGGACAAGGAGGATGTATGGGAGCCATCGGTCACCTGGCCTCTGCATGGTGGCCATGGCCTCGTGTTCCAGGAGATGGAAGAGGATGACGGCGGTAACGGGTGGAATCCCAGGGAAGGTCACGTGTCTCGTTCACGAAGCAGACGCAGTTGGATCTGGAACCAGTTTTTTGTCATCGAGGAGTATGCTGGTCCTGAGCCTGTTCTCATTGGAAGGGTAAGTTTGAAACAAGAAAAAAAATACTTTATGTCTCATATATATGTGTGTACTGTTCATCTAAGAATGTCTTCTGCTCATTCCATCCACGATTGCGTGTTACCCGCAGTTACCTTGTGGCTTTTAACCACCATTGATTTCACATCTGGATAACCGAATTACTTCTAAATGGCTCGAAATTAAATAATTACACAGCGAAGCATTAAAAGGTTACCACACTCTGTGATGCCTATGGAGGATAACAAATTTATATTTAACGTTTGTTGCTTTGTAACCTAACAAAAAAAAAAGAAGATCTCCCACAGAGGGCTCTGATTAATCTCTTCTAGAGCAATGGTAATGCCATTAGACCGATTAATCCAGCCATTTTCCCCCATCAATCTCTCTCAATTTGATTCTCAGCAGAGGCCAACCCCGGCAGGTTGGAAAATAATATTATAATCAGTCCATTAATTTAGACCCTGATTCAGTGCTGTTTAAAAACGACAGTGTGTGGGGTGATGAACTATTAAAATTAGACCTCCGACTGACTCTCAAGGGCACAGGGGTAGGGCGTGAAAACACAGAGCAGGAGCCGTAATTTCTCCGGGTACTGTCTTCTGTGACTCACGCCTAAATGTACTAAGGCTCTGATTCTCTAGAGACAGACCGGAGCTCGTGGAGTGTAAGGAACGGAGGCTTTTATGAGGAGAGGGAAAAAAAAAAAAAAAAAGAAAGATGTGTGAATTGGCTGAATTGGATAGCTGATTAGAAAATTTGCTTAGGCTTGAGGAAGTCTCCCAAGTCTTCAATTTTGCTCTTTTTGTCCTCGTGTGAAATGTAAAGGCAAGAGAATTTATGAACTGAGTAAATGAACGAGCGTGATATTGTGTGTTTGCCCGAGGCAGCTGTGCAGCGTTTCATGATCGGAATACAAAACCGTGCGCTCGTCTTCTGTTTTGCGAGCGTTGCTTCTCCGGGTGCTTATGTAGGTGGAATCCCTACAGCGCCCACCAATATCTCGGCGTATCCACCCGAGCTCGGTGACACCAGGTCCAGGTTGAACATAAGAGGACTGTTTCGGGGAAAGCAAACGGAGAGGACTATTAGGAATTAGTGGGCAGTGGAGATGAGAGACGAGGCATGCTGGGTGGACACTGCGGAGTGAGGCGGATTGACAATATTGAGTTTGTTTGCCACTCTAATGCTTGAGCCCAAAAAAAACCCCGGAAAGAACATGAAAGGGACTTGATTCTCTGTTTCTTCATCCTCACCGCTTCACTGTTTCCCCTCTTCGAAAGTTGGTCTCTTGATGCGGAATTGACCGATTTTAAGTGTTGTGTTGGTGCGTCTGGAATTTTATCTGCTATTGTTCAAAACACACGTAGCTGCTGATTAGCACAAATAACTCAGTATGCTAATGTGATGTGCGTTGCGTTCTGATTATGTCCCGAGGCTAAGGCAGGAGGGGGACAGAGTTCAAACGTTCCCTTCACTGCATCACGAATTGCCTTTTTTTTTTTTTTTTTTTTTGCAAGGAAACATGGTTTATTGTTTTGACCTGAAACATTACATTGTCTACCTTCTCTTATACTCTTTAAAATTTATTTCAATGCCTGAACAAGTTTCGAGATTCAAGAGCTCTGCAGAGGGTTGAAAAGTTGAGAAGGTTCACAGTCGGGCAAAGCAGGTATCTGGACAATCATTTTCTCCTGCAGGTTTGCTGAAATCGCTTGTGCACTCAAGACACGGAAATGTCAGGCTGCGCAGGCATGTAAGCTTTCTCTCAGAGTGCTGTTCCAATATTCATGGATGTAACTTTGCTTTATAATGTCGGCAAGAAAAAATATGTTTTTATCTATTACTAGTCCAATCAGTGCTGCTTTTATCATTGGTAAACTGTAGTACATACCATAATCTACTACCATAGTATTATAGTGGTACTTCAGACATTACCATGGTAGGCATCATAGGACTCTATAGAGTTCCAGGGTACTGTAGGTACTAAGGCACTTCGGTGAACACAGTGGTGTACTATTTACACTATGGTATATACCACAATATTTTGGTGAATACCCTGGTACTTGGTAAAGTTTACCACGTATCTACAGTAATATGGTGCTGTATGTAGATATTATTAGTGGCAGCACCATATTATTGTATGTAATATTAAGTTTCAACACTATGGTATCAAACATCAACATTATGGTAATAAGCATGTTACAATATCTTTGACAGTATTTCATAGCACCATACTATAGTACATGTACCATATGCACCATGGTAGAACCATGTCCTGTACCATAGTGTGGTACATGTAGTATACCAGCAAATATGGTATTATCAGAAAAATTACAGTATATACAGTATGTACCTATAGCATGGTAACATTTATTATGGGTTGAATTCATACTTGTTTTTAAATAGGTCCTCAAAATGAATAATGGAATGAAAAAAAAAAGTAAGCACCCAAGCATCACAGATAAACTCTGGATTCTTTAAATTGGAGAAAATAATTAAATCCTCTCTGATATGGAAAATAATCTGTTGCACAAAATCTTTGCCGACGTCTGCACTTTTAATTCCGTAACTATAAATAGATAACATATATATATATATAAAAAAATAATAATAGACAATATTAATAGACAATATCTGTCATTTTCAATTATTGCCATGTGCAGAGTAAACGCCATTCCCGACCTGCAAAGATCTCGTTTGTAGGTATGAGTAGGTGCGAGGGACATGTCTCAAGCCTCGCAAGAGCGGCCTACACCTATGCTAATGACACTCTGCTTAGCTTCTTGTTCTCGTATTCCCACCGTTATTGGAGTGTGGGCTTCCCCCTGGAGTGAACAAAATTCAAGCCTTAAGATAAAAGGTATGTTAAAAATGACGTAAGCATTTTCCTTTGTTGTTCCCCTTGGACCTCATTAGTGAAAATTGCACTCAATGACATTCTGTGCTATTGGCAAGTACGTTTTAAGTCACAGGGCGTTCGGTTAAAGCATACAAAATACTACGTACAATTGTGGTTCTCTCCCCGGATAAAAATATCATTTCTTTTTCTGATTAGTGTTTTTTTTTTTTTTTTTTAAAGGATTGTGATTATAAAAGGCATTCTATGAATCATTCCACATTAGCTCAAGTAGTAATCAGTACTATTTTTAGTCTAATTAGTGCACTGGTATACTCTCTGAATCCTCTAATATGAATTTTATCCCCACTGATATTTATAGAACTGCTGCATAATTGCCACAACTGTGAATAATTTGTAGTTCTCAGTCCCAGACATGATGGTTATGTATATACGGTACATGTGGCTGTTAAAGTACTATCGAGGGATTAATCTTGGGTTTAAGTGAGCCTGACTTAGGTCTTTCTCGTGGTGTCCAAATTAATACTACACTCTCAATGTTTTAGTATTTCTGTCAATCTAAGGACTGAAAGCGTCTTCTGCTGTGATGTAAACGTGCGTCTCAGACAATATCTTTTCACTCATATTAAGTGTTAAGACTAAATGTTTGTGGTGCACTGTGGTGGAATGTCAAAGCCTGTTCACACAATCAATACATCCGTCCGTCCACCCAACCATGCTTTTATTTATTCACCCATCAACTTATTTATTTATCCCTTCTTCTACTCTATCCATCCATCCATCCATCCATCCATCCAAGTAACCAACAGCCAACCAACTTGTTCCATCTATTCATTTTCCCACCAATCTATTCTTTCTTTAATCCATCCAGTCACCCATCTGTCCACCCTGACATCCATCCACGAACTCATCCAATGCATCCTCCTATCCATTCACTCACCAAACAATCTGTTGATCCACCTGTGCTTCCATCCATCCATCCATCCATCCATCCATCCATCTCCCCCCAAAAAACAACCAACCAACCACCTGTTCATCCATTTGTTCTCCACTGATCTGTTTACCCTGCCATCCAACAATCCATCCATTTACTCACCCACCCTTCTACTCTTCCTTCAATTATTCTAACCACCCACCTACTGTCCCATCTGTTCTTCAAACAGTCTTTTCCCTCTGCCATCCATCCACCTACTTGATCCATTTTCTTATCCAGTTACCTAGCAATCAACCTATTGTCCATCCATCCATCCATCCTTCCAGCTATTCGTTTACACACTCATTAGACATTATGTCTGTCTGTCTGTCTGTCTGTCTGTACAAACAAATTTTTTGTTTGCACGCTAATGAATCTGTGTTGCTTCTGTCTATTCCATCAGAACATGACATCACATGTTGCAGGTCTAGGTTGCAGGTGGCTACTCTGGCTGTTTAATTGATTGTGTTTGTGTGCGCGTGGCTTGTGCATTTGGTTTGACACATATGGCCACTACCCTTTTGTTTCCAAACCCATGCCCGACGCACAGTTTTAATTTGCGTCACACACTGACAATCACATGCTATTAGAAAGATTTGGAAGAGGATAGCAAGACAGACTGTGTTGAGGCCACAGCTCCAACAGACACCTGCTGTGAGGGAGATCATAAGAGATAATTCAAGGATGACTCTCAACAAACTAGTTTGTGTTTTTCTTCCCTTTCTCTCACTGTGAGAAATATTTAGCCTCAAGGCTTGAACTCAGCAGGAGCGAAGGAGCAATTAGGAATGAAGAGATGTTGACAAGGGCAGAGAGAGGGACACTGAGCGGCAAGATGGTAGGACGTGTGTTAAAATAATGATGTCAGTTGAATTAGAATCAGAAAATGTGAATGAGATGGAGGAGAAAAATCTTAGACAAATAGTAGGAAATTACAGTCACTATACAGTACAAAGCAGCGAGAAGAGAAAGGTACAGCAAATATGAATGACACGAAGAGAAATGGAGCAATGAAAAGTGCTGTGAGATAAATGAAAAACACACAAGTGTCTGCAGTCCTCAATCGTTATAAAGGTGTGTGTGTGTGTGTGTGTGTGTGTGTAATGTAAGTGAGAGCATTACAATAATGATATATAGCTGGAAAGATAACAGGCGAAATAATGGAGATAGAGCAGGGCTGTAGTGTGTGAGTGAGACAAGAACGGGCAGTGAAAGAGTACAATTGTGTTAAATACCATTTTATTACAAACCCCTGTGGAGACAAAATTCACAGCCATTTTAATTCTGCATGTAGAAATTAAAAGAAAGCAGGGAGCAGAGGGGAGTTTTACTGCTGAAATCTAACAGCTCCTAACGCTCAGGACGTTTCCTATTCATATACGTGTTTGTGTATTTTTCATTATCCCAAGCCATTCATAACATCTCATTCAAAGTCATTCAGTTTGGTTTCATACGACATTCATACCGATGTATTAATTCTTCACGCCACGGATTCCACAAGATGTTACAAACATTTCTGTGGTATTCTGGTCTGTTTTGAAAAGATTGCATCACATACTGTAATATAATACTCGCAGATATTTCAGGTTCTACCACATCTCAGAGGCTTTCTACTGGATTCTGATCTGGTGACTGCAAAGGACTTTGGGTTTGCAGTATTATTCTGGATGTAGCCACTGGAAGATGTGTTTATAAAAGGGTGTATACTACGGTGGCCGTGAAGTGCAAAACAAAACAACAAAACCCAAAACAAAATAACAAATTCAAAAACAAAATAACAAAAACAAAAAACCAAATGAGAAAACATAACGACGATTCAGTCAAACCGGAAAAGGTAGGTATAGTTGTCGAATTAAATTCTTAGCGCTGATTGGAAGAGACATCCGTCACTCAAAACATACAAGCAGTGCTGTCAAGTGAAGTCAAACTTATTTTAAAAGCACATTTAACACAACTTAGTTGTGATGTAAAATCCTAAAATACTGAAATGAATCCTTAAATGAAAATACATCTAAATGTCCGTGAGGCTGCAGTACTTCCTGTATATTTTGAGTAACAGATGTCTCGTCCAATCAGCGGTAAGAATCAACAAGCTGACAAAGGTAGGTGTGGCTTGCGAATGACATTCTTACCACTGATTGGACGAGACATATGCCACTCAAGATTAGAGGTAGGATTTAATTCGCAACCCAACGTAATCATGTTGATTCTTACCGCTGATTGGACGAAACATCTGTCACTCAAAATATGCAGGAAGTACTGCAGTCTCACGGACATTTAGATGTATTTTCTTTTAAGGATTTTTTTTTTAAAATTCTTATTTTAGGATTGTACAGCCACTTGGCAAACTAAGTTGTGTTGAATGTGCTTCAAAAATAAATTTGACTTTACTTGACAGTACTTCTTGTATATTTTGTGTGACAGATGTCTCTTCCAATCAGCGACAAGAATTTCATTTGCAAACTATACCTACCTTTTCCGGTTTGACTGAATTGTCGTTTTTTTTTTTTTTTTTTAAATAGTAACCATTTTTATTATTCATTTTTTAACAATAACAACAACACAACAACAAAACAACAATAACAAATAAGAACAAGACAGGTATACTTACAATTATGATAGAAAGGAGGAATAAAGTTCTTTAAATGGAGAAATTGGTTAGTAGGATAAATGATGTGTATAATTTTAAAGTATACTTCACTAACTTTGTTATTAACACAGTATTTATTGTTATACGTCCAAATCAATTTCCAGTCAATACTTTCAAATTGGCTATTCCAAAAGTATTTATGACAAATCGTTGTGTTTTCTCATTTGGTATTTTGTTTCTGTATATGTCGTTGTGTTTTCTGATTTTCTGATATGTTTTGTTATTTTGTTTTGATTTTGTTATATTGTTTTGGAATTTGTTGTTTTGTTTTCGGTTTTGTTATTTTTTTGTTTGTTTGTTTTGTTTTATTATTTTGGTTTAGGTTTTCTTATTTTGTTTTTTAATTTGTTATTTTGTTTTGCACTTCTCGGCCACCGTAGTATACATGGTCAGCAGCAATCCTCAAATAGGCTGAAGCATTTAAGCATTGATATTAGTGAGCCCAAACGCCCCAAAGAAAACTTTCCCCAAACCATAACACCACTTCCACCAGTTGGGTCCATGGTTGGGTCCATGGTTGGGTCCATGGTTGGGTCCATGCATTTTCATGCCAAATTCTGAACATACCAAAAAAATTAAATAAAAATAAATTAGACCAAGCTTTAATACATTTTTTTTTGTCTTCAAATATACAGTTTTGATGGCCACCCATACAGCACATAACATGATACACCTTATGTTTAATGAGTAGTATGGAAGTACTATAGTGTTTACCACAATACGCTGGTACCACAGTGGCTAGTTCAAAGGTATCAAACATGATATTGTTCTATACTATATTAGATATGCTATTACATACACCTGTTATGGTATAGTACAGGCAGTACCATATTACTGTATGCATACAATAAGGTATTTATTGCAGTATTTATTGAAGTATACTCTATAAACTGTTCTGTCCTGAAAAAATCCCAGGAGGTGAACGGTAATAGAAATAGTAAGTTGAGTACTTGGTAACCAATTCATCCCCAGGACAATTATATTATCCGGTTCTCCTACTGCGAGTATGCAAAAGATGAGGCTGAATCGGTATTAATTGTCTGCACACATAAATGGGTGATGATAAGGTATCCAGAGATAAGCTCTTGGAGAGAAAGCACAGATTCAGCTTGAAGGCCATGCTAGAGGTCATCAGAATACAACAACTTCCCCACTCTATTATCTAAAGGCACTTCAGCGCTAAGAGAAGGGGGTCATATCCCTGCACCTGGTCGTAACTCTTGCAGATTCATCATTTTAGGTGTAGCTTGTACAACAGAGCCCATGAGCTAGGGCTTGTCTGAAACCCCCATTAAAGATGACAACGGTCCTTGCACTGTACCATAGAAAACCCTTCTGTCACAGTCATTTTCAGCATGGCTGTAACAACTAGATTAGAGCTTGTCAAGGCTCGGGACTAGATCCCTCCACAGACACTCAACACTCCCAGATGAAGGTGTAGACATCCTTGCCTCCTTGCTCTCCTCTAAGACATAAAAGGTCTCTGTTGAGAAGTACACTAGATCATTGACTTCAGCTGAGGCTTGATGGCTGCCAAGATGTTGATATGTCTAGCACCAGGACCAGGACTGGGAACCCCCACCCTGCATAGTTTAAAGATTTCCTCTTATCCAGCTACTTATTATGCAGTTCATGATTTTATCTAATTGCGCCCATAGAGCGGAAAAGCTACAGTACAGTCGGGTGCAAGATTGGGTTCCTTTAGGATTTCAGTTAAGAAGACGTAGTCTAGACCTGTAGAACTGTAGTACATACCAGACATGGTTTCTGTTCATCAATTTCACCTTTCGAGCCCTACAACATGGTTATTACTTGCCCTCAACTTTGAATTCAGTGAAGACATTCCAACCTGACTGTGGAGGGAATATTAACTCCAAAACACAAAGCTAGGAAATTAGCGAATCCGATTTAATTAGCTTGTTTAGTGCTTGAATTCATATAACGCTGCAGTTTAAGCTCCACTTACCAGCTAGATAGTCCCGACTGTGATTTATATTTAAAGGAGGAAATGCATAGGAGGGAACTGACACAGTGCAACGAGAAAAAATGAACAGTTTGTACCACCAACGCTGCAAAGTAAAAAACGTTCAGCTCTCTGGGGCATGTAGAGATTAATGTCTGTATAGAACAATAGAAAGTGACTAGCCAAATGCAGGGCAGTACTGCTCACTAGGGAAAACTCGAGATGCATTGATGCCTCGCAATTTAGAAAAGGCTTGCAAAAAAAAGAAAGAAAGAAAAGAAATGTCCTCTCAGTAAAGTAGAAAGAATCAAGTGGACAACTGTGTCTTCCAACATATAAAGTCAAAAAGCTACTAAGCTTCATTTCAGGGTTACATAGTCTGCTGTGAATACAGGATGGAAGGAAAATGTCAAATGTCAAAAGTCAAATGTCAAGTTCAAGTTCAAGTTCAAGTAGGCTTTTATTGTCATTTTAAACATTCTACAGTTGAAACGAAAACAACATTCCTCCAGGACCAAGGCGCTGCATACATACAACATCAATTAGCAAAAACGAACTAGCTAACTAAGACACCTAATTAGCTGAGACGAGACAGATCGACATTTTTAAGCTAGCATGAAACCATGTCAGCGCTCACGCGTTACGGCTACCCCTAGTGGCTGGGAGGGTGAATTCCAGACTATTCTGTCATACAAAATGGGATACACTACCATCTCAGGCGAATTATATAGGACTGAAAAAAAGCACATGGCATTTGAATAAGCATGACATGACCAACTTTAGACATTAAGTAAAGGTCGGGGATGGCTAATTGTTTTTAAGGAAAGATTTTGAGAATTAGAAGTGCTGTTCCTTTAGATTAGTATTTACTTGATGCTCTCAGAGCTGGCACTGATTGTCCACTTCCTGTCAAAGAGAGAAAGACACAAGGGGAGAGACAGAGAGAGCGAGAGAGGAACATGCAGCACCAACATGTCGGCGTGTCTCTGAATGCGAGAAATGAATAAATCAGCTTAAACGCATCAGTAATGTCTAATGAATTATACAGTAATTGCTTCATTAAAAAAAAAAAAGTAAAAAAGAATGCAGTCAGTGGCAATTAATAAATGAAATACAACAGTATGATGAGTATTTTTTACTTTTACGAATAATTAAAGACATTATATATGTATATACTACATTATACTATAGTATAATGTAGTATATGTAGTATTATACTATATATACTATAGTATATTATCAGAAAAGAAAAAAGGAATGGATCAAGATCAGAATTAACTAGAAAAAGGTAAAAAAAAAAAAAAAAAGCTTCAATGACACAGAAGATCACCGGGTGTCCTGTCATACATCAGCTGATCATGATAGCCGACATTTGCATATTCTCGGGTCCGAATTGTCATTTGACCATAAATAATTCATGGTCGCGAGCCGAGTGTGATAGCAGTAAGTAGGAGAGCGCTTGAAGTAATAATGTAGAGCAATAACGTCCATGAATAATACACGCAGGCCTGGCATGAGAGAGAGACTCGTCCAAGGGCTAAGCCGAATCAGAAGGAAATAGGTCAGATCAGAGCCTTTCTCTGTTCCTTCACCCTAAAGAGACTGCGAGCTTTTAAGGGCCATATCTACAGTAAGGGGGAACTGTCTAACTGCTGAATCGTCACTTATTACTGTCACGGTGCTAAATAAATAAATAAATAAATAAATAAATAAAGCACTTTTTCTTTGCAACAATCCAGGGTTCAAGGTTAATGTGCTCACCTTGGATTACTTCACGAAAGCGATCTGATCCAAGAACAACTTCAGGCTTCTATCGCTCTCACAGTGTCTGATTCATATGGGAATATGGGACTGGGAGTTAGTCTGCAGGAGTCAGTTAGCTGGCGGAGAAACAGGTGTTGCGTGTTCCCATTGCACATCACTTAACGCACTGACTGATCAGACCCAAACAGCTCTAATATCATTGCATGTCCCATAGTCTCCGTACCAGATGCCTCATGTTCCACAAGGCTGCCTGATTCCCTGAAAATATTTACTCTGAAAATTGACTATAGCGGCATTCTGGGTGGTTGGGGTGGTAGCTTCCGTCGCTTGTGCGTCAGCAAAACCTGAAGCTTAAACCAGGGCATCTGTCAAATGAGCGAACGTAGGCCGTAACACCATATGGCTCCAGATGCAAAACTCGGGTAGCGCTGACACCTCGCAGTTCCCAGATCCCTGGGTTTGAAGCTTTAAATTGCTCCTACTGTAGGTGTTGTAATTGTGTATGTGTGAATGGTGTGCATGTCAGCTTATAATGGTTTCACAAAGTTGATCCCTGATCCAGAGTAGGATAAACATTCCTTCATTTGTATTCTACTGTACAGCACTTATCCTGTACAGGGTCAAAGGGAGCCTGGCGCGTATCCCAGGAGACATCGAGCACAAGGGTACATCGAGCACACACACTCAATCACCCACTACAGGCAATTTGGGGTTGCCAAATAGCTTACTTTGCACGTCTTTGGACTGTAGGAGGAAACCAAAGGAAACCCACCAACGACTGCGTGGGAAGAACATGCAAACTCCTCAGGTGGTAATCGAACCCTCGACCCTGGAGGTGTGAGGCCACCTTAATCTAGAGTTACCTCGATCGATGTCATTTATACCACTTAGCATTTAGGAGTTCAGGACCTTGCTCAAGTACCCAGAGTTGACAACTTGGTGTCCATGTCCGACGCCCTAAACCCTGATCTCCTGCTGTGGAAAAAACAAAGATCCCGGACCTCATCACGACACCACTTTGATTCTGTTAAAGTGGAAGTTGTGGCTCAGCCATTAATGCTTTGAGCTACTGATCGGAAGGTCAGCAGTTCAAATTCCCAGTACAGCTTTGGATTCTTAACACCCCCCTTTTAACCCTTTTTTTTTTTTTTCTCAGCCAAAGGACCAAATGTAAATGGTAAATAAAAAGCATTCTTAAAATAGCCGGGCTGATTCCACAGTGGTGCCTCTGTGTGCACATGCTGGCTGTAACTCAAGGCTACATTTCCCACAGCCCAGCATGAGTCTGGTTTATAGTCATCCGCTGCACCGCAGAATCATCAGTAGGGAGCAGCGTGTCTGGTGCCCGCCTCAGCTGGAATAAACAGCTTTTAATAATGCAGTTGGGCTGGCGAGGCACATGTTAATTACGTGTCACCAGAGGAGATAAAGGACCCTCCAGAGTACTGCAGTCTCAGGTGTGGTGTTGCCAGTCGCCGGATGGACAGATGGGAGATTATTTGGCTACGAGAATGGAGGGTTTAAAGGGTCAGACATCTGGGAAGCAGTGGAGATAGAGCCAAGCAATGTCACTTCATTTTGCCGATGAGACTCTGCGAAAGAATCTCATTTGTCCAACATGGCTGTCATAAAACCTGGCAGTGGGAGATACAACAGCATTGTGCTTTATGACGCTTGAATTATGTTCCATGCCATGGACAATGATTGCATTTTTAGACATCATGGAAGTTATGCAGCTCTGTAGCATAATACAGGCAAGACACAATACATCAACACGTACTGCACAGTGCTGAGAACATCTTGCCTTTCTCCGAATGGTCCGGATCCGGTGTTAAATTATTCGAAGTCCCTGGTGAGCAGAGTCGGCCTGGCTGTCTATGAGAGCAGAGGCCATAAATGCATGAGTGTCTCAGCTGATTTGAGGTCAAGGCAGTATCAAGCATGAGGCTTATACTTTTTTTCGCTTTTTTTTCCCAGAGTGTGAATGAGACGAAGATTTTTTATTTTATTTTATTTTTTTTTGAAAGGTTTCCCTTATTGTGTGTTGCTGTGATTTCGGGCGCCATTTTTGTCCCACATTTCTAACTCTACATGGAAGATAAAAGTTAAAGCAGCATTTGAAATACAAGTATGTTTCACACGCATGTTTTAGATAAATGATTGAAAACCTTGGTGGAAAAACTTATACAAGCTACAGCTCTTACAGCTCTGTCCCGGATGACATGCAATATACGTATAATCATAGAAATATTTATTTATAGGAATATAGACGTAGAAATATCGTTTTTTGGGGTGTGATTACGGTGCGAATCCTTTTAACATCGTTTTACTTGAGTCATCCATTAAGGTATGAAAAAAGGTGAACATCCAGGAGGCGCGTTCGAGTCAAACCGGGATTTGCGATGAAATATCTGGCGAGTAAAGACGTAAAGCTGATTGACATTTACAGAAGACTCCAGGCACAATACGGTGATGAGATTCTTAGCCGGAGTAAAGCATCTGAATAATGCAAGCGCTTGAAAGAAGGGCGACGTGGCTCAGAGCCCATGAACATTCAGCGAGTGGAACGACTGATCATTGAAAATAAATGGATAACTTGTGGAAGAGGTCTGTGTAAACAGTACACACAACCATTCACCAACACCACTCGCACACTACAGGAACCCGGCTGGGGGTTATTGCCACGTCCGACCCCGCTCCAAGCCATTTCCGCATGTTTGAGCCATTAAAGGAGTTCCTGGGAGGCCAGCGTTTCAGATGTCCGATCATGAGCCGAGAAAACTTTCCACCCTGATGGTGTCCAAGCACTAGTGAAACGATGGGCTGAGTGCATTAATGTAGCAGAATTAGGATTATATAGAGAAACAAAGGGAGTTTTTACTCTCATAACTGTGTTCTATTATGCCTTAAATGTCACTTAAACTGTTTTTTGTCCTCAGGCCTTAAATGTCATCTATTGTACAAAATTCACGATTGAACCTTAAATTAAAATAAGGTTACACCTCCTCCGAGCAGTTGCTCAGCTTAGTAGTTCTCTGCTGGGGTGTGGCCTAGAATTAGCTCATTTACATAGACACTGAAATGATGCATTTGGAACAGGAGTGAAATAAAGGGATTTATAAGGTATAATCTGGGTATTATTGTAGCTGGAGGGAGTGTTAACTGACACCCCTGAGACCTATGTTAACTTGTTCAAAATGTGCCAAATATGGGACCTTTTAGTGTGGATGCTACCGTAGTTAAACACATTTCAAGCCTGTTTTTCGCTGAAAGGGCAAACCTCATGTGCAAAAAAAAAAAAAAAAAAAAAAGTCTAGTGAAATTAGATCCTGATCAAGTGTTAAATGTTACAGTTAACATAATGACTTAATGGCAGGGCAATCATGAAATCACCTCACTAATATGCTAAAATATGTCCCTCTTGTGTGTGTGTGCATGACTTTGCGCATGTGTGCCGGTCAGTGAACCGCTGTTTTGCGCAGTCGAAGCCCATTTCGCACAAGGGCACAAGTGTCATTCTCTCCATCTGTGATATTCATTGGTTGAAAAAATATGACCATGGAAGCAACCACATTCATTAAGCTAATGCACAAATACAAAATGCAATTTTTGGCTCTTGATTTCCTGCTTTCGTGATTTATTGTGCAGCGCAAATGGGAAATTGAGTATACACGTACAAGTTATTTAAGTGATTTAGAGGTTGACACTGAAGTTTGTGATATATGATTATTGAAAAACGTGAAATTGAGTATAAGCATATTACCTTATGGTAATGAACAAGGCCTTACAAATGCACTGCGATTTCCCTAGCAACTGTCCTTGCCACGGAGGAGGTCTAATTTAGATGGATTTTATGGTCTGTGAAAGTATGACGCTAAAGTGAAGGATTTGATATAGATTTTATTTTCACGGAGACGGAATCATCTTCCTGACAGTGTCGCTCATTAAAATATATGATATTTGAGCTTCTGCTCGTTTGGACGACGTTAGACGTAACAGATGTAATTGTATAGATAATTATTGTTACTGTAATGAGTTCAAACATCTGCTTGGGTTCGTGTCTGAGACACTTTTCGTTTTTTTTTTTTTCTCTTTTTTTTTCCGTGTCCTGAATGTGTGTGTGTGCATGTGTGAGAGAGAAAGAAACGGAAAGTCAGAGTTTCAAGCTCCTTTTGTGTTCTTCCTCTCCCCACTGAGCAGTTTTTCCTCTTCGTTCATCATCCTGCCGATGCTGGCTTTAATGATTGCAGCAGCTTCATTAAGGGCCTCGTTAAGTCCTGTCATTAAGGCCAGTCATTAATGTCTTTCGTTAAGAACCCCAGGTCTGGAACTGTTACGTGTTGGCAGCTTTGACCGACTCTGAGCGTCAGTCCAGAGCTAATGCCCGGTGTCAGGATCTTCAAAGCCCCTCACGGTGACATGAGCACACAAGTTTCCTTAGCAACAATGGCCCAACCACTGAGCGGCCTGGTGGTCAGCCTGAATAAGCTTTTACTTCTCGTTGCCATATAATGCTGGACGGCTCTGGATTTTTATTGTTATTTTTATTATCGTTATTACTAAATTATGTATAAGTACCGTGAACTGTGTTGCACATGTACTGTACAAGGGTCTTGAGCCAGCCCTCATTTCTTCATATTTTGCTCCCGAATAAATAGTCCTGGAATTTCTTTTTTTAAATATATGTAATCTAATCTAATCTAATATGTAAAATCTATGTACGAGGAACATTTTTGTTTCTTAAGCCACACGGTGACCTATGAATTAGGGCTGTAGCTATCGAATACTTTAGTAATCGAGTATTCTACCAAAAATTGAATCGATTAATCGGATAAAATTTACTTTTGCTTAATTAAAAAGCAATGCAAAATATATAAGAGAAACAAAGATTAATTGGTTTTCTTTTTTAAAAAATCGACTTTTATTTTTTTAAATGCATACAGCGTTTGATTAAAAATAAACATTGTCATTATTCACAACACAAGGAAGAGCTTAAAGTTGACCGACATGAATTAAATGCACTACAATGCCATACATTCTTATTTTAAAGCCTTTTCTAAGATGCAAAAACAACAAAAAAAAGGTATTTCAAATGACTTTAAATATGAAAAAAAAACTAAGGCGCACTTTAAAAATTTTTTTGACGCTCCGTCAAATCAATACACAGCTAACTGTTTGCGTCTTCTTCCGCTTTGTGTGTGACGTAAGAGCGCTCCTTCTTCTTCGGTGTTTACTGGCGGCTTGCATCCGGAAGCGCGCTGAGTCACGCCAAACAAACACTAACGCAAAGCTTTTAAAATGAATTAAAAGAATTATTCATTTTTTGTAATCGAATTACTCGAGGAATCGTTTCAGCCCTACTATAAATCATTAAAGTCTTAAAAAAACGATTTCATTGAAGGCATGAAGTATTAAGAAACAGGTGCAGATGATCAGGATGATGATTAGTTTACTGCACGTCCTGGTGATGCTGAATGCTGAGTGCTTGGAACAGACGGGAAGGGAAATGAGGTTGCTGCTGAGGTGTCGGTTACATAAACAACCCGTTTTTAAATGATATCTTTGGGCACTTTGTGGACACAGTCTGTCCCATTTCTTTCATTTAATTTACATCATTAACTTTCATTTACTATGGGAGAAATGAGGGGTGGCTCTAGACTTCTGCACTGTACTGCACTGTATATAGAGATATAGAAATCTGCAATCTGAAAAAGCAGTGATTTTCTTTTTTCTTCCCTCTATTTTTTTTTTTAAAATCCCTCTGGTTCCATTGAGAGAAATGTGCTTAGCTGTTTCCACACACGGATGCCTCCGAAACGCTGCTGTCCCCGTTCCCATTTTTCTTCCGAGCTCGCGATGTCAGATTTCTGTGGGGAGTCGTGTTATTACGGGTGCCTATTCCGGCACACATATTCTGGCCACGTATGAGTGGTAATGAGAATGAATGCTGATGCTTTGGGCGGGCTGATCCCCTCTGAACACTGCGTCTGAGCCCTGTAGCCTGGTTGTGAAAAAGCTACACGTAAACATTCCCCAGATCCAGTGAGCTCACGCCGTTGCTTTTTCTGTTCCTCGCATGTGAAGGTGTGTCGTGTCATGATGCCGCTGTCACTTCTTGTTGTTATCTGAATGCCAGCTCGCACTTCTACGTTGATGCTTGTTTGCGTACATGTATTCTACAGTGTGAAGAAGGGGCTTCTGGGTAGTTTTCTGGAGCATGTGGAGGAATACTGATATCTTAAACCGATTGCGAAGGGATCTGGTGACTGTCAAGTGCTCGGAAAAGTTTTCCGCTCTGATGTCACTCCAACTATATTCTTGCAAATCAATTTTATTACGGTGATGGAAATGTTCCATCCTGACCTTGTGATGTGATGCAAATCTAAATCACCGGGCTTTAAACTAACTCTAGCTCACTAATTGAATTAACTTTCATGACGCCACTTTCATACTGTTTATACTTGCAGTAAAGACACACGTTTCAGGTTAATTCGTTCGTCTTTAGCGCTGATCAAAGCCGCAGTGGATTCCGAGCCAATCCCAGAAACGCTGAGGCTGCGAACACACACTGGATGTAATATTTTTACTGGGATTGTTATAGTGGGACATTTTTTGCGAGGAACATGTTGAACAGTCTCAGCAGTATAAACCAGACCTAATGCTAAATGACTCAATTACGGTAATTCATATTCACTTTAGAGAAGGTGCGCGCTTTTACTAGTCGCTACCGCAGTGTGGTGTTTGATGAAAATTTGCATTAATTACGCATGAATCAATCAGACTGAAGCCTTCGTCTGAGTCTATCTAATCTAGTCTGGAAATTACTATTATCATTATAATTTTTTTCATGTTTATTTTGCTCCTCAATCAAATTTTTGATTCGTGAAAAAGTTCCTTTTTTCTACAATACTGTTCCGCCCCGCGTTACTCCACCCCGTCCATCCTTTTTCTCTCATCTTCAAGTTCTGATTATTCACACTTCCTCTTCCCCAACCTTTTCTTTTTTTTTTCCCCCCTTCACTCAGCTTCACACTGACATGGACAGAGGCGATGGACGCACCAAGTACGTGCTCCGAGGCGAAGGGGCGGGCTCGGTGTTTGTGATTGATGAAAAGACAGGCAACATCCACGTGACGAAGCCCTTGGACAGGGAGGAGAAGGACGAGTACCGGCTTATCGCCACGGCAACAGACAGCCAGACAGAGCGTGCCCTGGAGCCTTCTTCCCAGTTTATCATCAGGGTGCAGGACATCAACGACAACCCGCCTGTTTTCGAAGACGGCCCGTACAGCGCCACCGTCTCAGAGATGGCCAACATAGGTAACTACACTCGGTCGGGTTCGCCATGGTACAGTAGCTACTGGGACTCGCAGCACCCAGATTTATTTATACGGATACATATTGTGTGAGACAAGCGTGCTGACAAGTTTGGCATGTTTGGAGTTTATCATCTGTCACCGAGTCAACTCCCGAGTTTGAAATGGAAATATTTATCTTTGGAGTTAGAATACTTCATTTATGTGAATAGATATATAAATTCATAATCATTAACACATGTTTGCACCACTTTAGCGCTAAACGAATGAATGAAAAAAAAAATACTGAAAATCTGACAGCATTAGCAATGTGCACTGAATGCGCCAATTTTTCCCCCCTTTTATTTCTATTCAGTTCCAACATTTTGCCCCATCTGAATGCATTATCATTCGAAATTTTTGGATCGCGCTTCGGCTTTTCGCAAGATGAATGTGCACAGATTTCTGTGTTTGTGTAAAGGTTGCGTCAACCTCGCAGTGACACATTAGTTTTTGATCTGCCTGTCTGATTATCCTGTAGCAATGTCTATCCAAACACTCTCTCTCTCTCTCTCTCTCTCTCTCTCTCTCTCTCTCTCTCTCACACACACACACACACACCTTTATAGACACACATACACACACTGTTTCACTCCGGAGTCTTCCGTTTATGTTCCTCTGCTTTTTAAGTACCTGTGATGGATCAGTAATCATAGCAGCCCCACCCCGCGCTCATTCCAGATGACACTGTCAGGTCTCTGTTGTCAGAAAAGCATCAGCAGCTGTGCTCACAAATCCCTCTTTTTCCATATAACGTCAGATAATACCCCATAGGAAATCCTGTATATTTTTTTCCCCCAACAATTTCCATCCTTCACATGGTGTATGACAGCGTTTGATTTATTTGGTGGGAGGGAAAAAAAAAGTCTATAACTGTCAGGGTTGGAGGATGAAAAAAAAAGGGATATGTGGGAATCGGCGGGGGTCAGGGGATTGATGGGGAGGGAGGACTCGACAAGCCGAGCGATCGAGAAAAGGGGGCGAAAGGGAATTACCGATGGCGATGAAGAGAAATGATGCGAGACGAGGGGGGTAAATGGTGGGGAAAAAGAAGGGAAAGTGAGGGGACAGGTTTATTTATTTATTTATTTATTTATTTTTAAAGTATTTCACACAGTAATATCTGCATCTGGACTTGGATTCAATCGCAAAGTGGCCCAAACAGAATTCAATGGCTTGCTTTTACTTTTCTAAGGAATTGGACTGAAGGCTTTCCCCGAATCCTCAGGACTAGGCGGTTGTATCTGCCTTCATTTTGCTTGCACACGTATGTGAAAAACGTTCAGTCCCGAGCACTATGGAATGAGCCGACCTCAGCAGAAAATGCACCGTTTTAGAGTTATGAGCAGAGACGCTTCTTGTCAACAGGCGAACCAGGATACCGCTTGGTCCCCAGGCCAGTAGGGGGCCCCCGAGGGCTGACAAACGTATTTATTATTGATTGTGATGAATCTGTTGAGAGTGGCCCCCTGCAAGTGTTTTGCCCAGGGCTCAAACAGGCTAAAATTGCCTCTAGTTACACGGATTTATTTGGGATCCTTGCTGAACCCCTTGGCTCCTACAGTACGTAGCTCTCATGTTTTTGGTCTCATCTGAAAACAAGTAACTATTGTGTAAAAGACGGGTGTTCAGAACGGTTACTAAACCCCATCCCTCCACTCAGATACGTCTTATACAGTAGGAACCATTTTTAAATGAGCAAATTTTCACCCAAAAACAAACAAAAACGATGCATCTGAGCGCCGAAAGTTCACAATTTCTCCAAGAACTGTTTCTGATTATTAACACATATTCTTGTCATCCATTGAGTCCTGAGTCCAATGCACAATCCTGTTCCTTTTGAGCTTTAGGAAAAAAAAGCAATAGCCCTCCTCATTCTGTATCTGTAAACATATCATTAGTTTTGAGTAATGCATTTGTGTTTGGTTAGAAAAGGGAAAGGAAAAATGAAAGAAGTTAAATGGAGGCAGGGGGAATCTGTCAACCTGTGTAAAAGCCTCCCATTCGAGGTCAGTTGTTATTCCGTGACCAGGATTTGTTAGATGAGTGCTGTGTACTGTTCTGTATTGATTTTGCCTCCTCTCTCTCTCTCTCTCTCTCTCTCTCTCTCTCTGTTGCGCACACACAGGCACGTCCATTGTTCAGGTGACAGCAACTGATGCTGATGACCCCACCTATGGGAACAGCGCACGTCTGGTCTACACACTGGTGCAAGGCCAGCCTCATTTCTCTGTCGACCCACAGACGGGTGAGTCCGTCCATTTCAGTCAGGCTTTTCCGTTTTCATCAGCCGTAGCTGCGCTTTTCAATAATAATTAACTATTTCCTGGAGGGCAAAGTGTTTGAAATAAGGCTGACTCTGTTAAATGTGCCTGATGTGGTGGAGGAAGGCTGAAATCCCTGGGTTTCTACACAGCAATGTACTCTCACATATCTGCGTTAGGAAAACATACAGGAAATAACCGAATATAACATTATGCAGCCGGCTTTTAGTTGTTTTTACTCATTCCATTTAGCTGCTTTACATTTTCTTAAATCAATCTGGGTTAAAATGAGATCTAGTCTACATTCACAAGAAGCATTTCGCCTTTAAAGGGGGTTCTTTATTAAACCATTTGGTCCCACAGGCAACTTTCTTCAGAGAACATTTGTTTTGTTTAAGGTCCTTTGAGGAGCCAGAAAAGGCGCCTCAAAGAACCATCTTTAAGGAACTCATTTTCAAAAGGTTCTTCGTGCAATCAGATCAGAAACGGTTCTTCAAGGCAAAATTATGTTATGGTCCATTATCAAACCCACAAAGATTTTTTTTTTTTTGGGAAAAAGGTTCCTTAGAGAACCTCTTTTTCCTTTGGACGCGGCTTGGTTGTGTAGCCTTGCACCTCCAGGGTCTGGGTTTGCTTCCCGTCCCTGTGTTAATGGAGTTTACATGTTCTCCCTGTGCTTGTTTGGTTTCCTTCCAAAGACCGGCAGATGAGGCTAATAGGCGTTCCCAAATGAGTGTGTGTACGGTATGTGTGTGTGTGCCCTGCGATGGATTGGCACCTAGTCCAGGGTGTACCCCGCCATGTGCCCCAAGTCTTCAGGGATAAGCTTCAGGCCCCCCCGTGACTCTGAATAAAGGATAAAGATAGTGAGTGAGAGTGTTTTCTTTAGGATTTTCAAAGACTCAGAAAAACGGTCCTTAAAGAACCATCTAACAGGGAACCTTTTTTGAAAAAACTTTTAAAGCTCATTACCTTTATTTTTCTGTGAGTCAAAAAAAACACACTGAACCAGAAAAGGGGCCTCGAATAAACGTCTTCAAGGATTAAAAAAAAAAAAAAAGGTTCTTTGTGAAATCAGAAATGACTCTTTAAAGGCAAAATTCTGAAGAGTCAGCTTTGGTTCCAGTTAATGTCTTTATTTTCATGAAAAGGAAGAACCATTTTTTAACCTGAAAATGAAATAAGGGTTCTTTATCAAACCATTTGGTCCCACAAACAGCTTTTTTGGAAAATGGTTCTTAGGATCATCAGTGAACCAGAAAATGGGACTCAAACAACCTTCATTAAGGATCTTATTGCAGAACCATTTGTTATTTAAAACCTGAAGAACCTTTTAAAAAGAGTCCTTGATCAAACCAACTGGGCCAGCAAAGAACCTTTTTTGAAGAAAATCAAAGGTAAAAAGAAATGTATTGGTCAGGTTATCAGATATCAGGTTTAGTGGCCAAATATGCTGACATGTACATGACAACTGATTCCAGCTGTTCGTGACTCTTAAAGAACATACAGCTCACGCATAAGGACAAATGCTCCTCTATTAAACCATTGGGACCACAAAGAATTTTTTGGTAAAATGTTCTTTAGAGGAATTTAGTTTCCTTTGGTATCTTTAAAGACTCAGAAAAGGAGCCACTAAGTACACTGTATACAGTAGTTTGATTTTAGACACAACACTATATACATCGCAAAAAACTATACATAGTATATAACAGATCGACAATGTACATATAGTGAGTGTGGATATAATCGTGGTGTGCATCACATATGGTAAGGGAATGTTTTTTTTTCTTCTTTTTTTCTTTTATACAGAGAAATGTTTGAGTAGTGCAAATATCATTTATGTGTGTTACATATGGAGATTAAGTGATGGCTGGCCGTTCTTCCAGTAGATGTTAAGTAGGATGTAAGAAGTTTAAATAACTTCTGTTATATTGAACTTTCAGCTGCATAACACACATGATGTTTTATGATTTCTGCTATCCGCCATCACCCAGATTAGGAAGGGCTCCCTGTTGAGTCTGGTTCCTCTCAAGGTTTCTTCCTACTGCCATCTCAGGGAGTTTTTCCTTGCCACCGTCGGCGTCACCCTTGGCTTGCTCATCTCATGATTATCTAGACACGTTTTTCTCAAACATAAATTTTCTTTATTAAATTTATGGAAAAATTAAATTTTCCATAAATTTTCTTTTTTTAAATTTTTTATGAGACAGTGACCGTTGTTAAAAGCGCTATAGAAATAAAATTGAATTGAATGATAAAAAGCATGTTACTGCTTTTATACAACAGATTGTCTGCTGTTTATGAGGGTGATTGTTTTGTTGTCGCACCTGCAAGACAGAAGGAGGTGTAAAAGGTTGTGTCCAGGGTGTGAGGGGTCTTTCTTGACTGTTTCGTGGTTCTTACAGCGTACAAGTCAAAGAGAGTGGGCAGGGGACACTAATGATTTTTTTCCTGCTGAACCAGAAATGGCTCTTCAATGACATCGCTTTGAAAAGTCCAGTTAGTTCCTTTTCTCTGTAAGTGGAGGAACCACCGAAAAAAAGGTTAACTATCAAACAATTTAGGCACCAAAAAGATCTTTGAATACAGAAATGGATTGCTGTTTAAAACACGTCATCAGTACCGTCCATCTCCTCCAAAATCTGAGAATGCTGATCGCGTCCTATATATTGGCCATAGCTGATAAAATAGTTCCAAAATATAAATATTATTAACCATAGCATGAAAGGTTGTAGTCCTCTTTTCCGTTGTGTTTTTCGTGATCGCAAATGAACTATGTGTGTACTGTGTGCAAGCGTGTGTAGTTAAAGAACAATATGGGAGAGCACCCATGTTCCAACGGCCATATATTCCCTAGTTCATTTTTCTGTTAAGCCATGTATTGTGTTTGAGACAAGTGTGACCCACTTTTAGATTTCCTGAATATTGTCCGGTGTATTTTATTGGAACAAGGATTCAAAACTTTTCAAACACAACAAAACTAATGATTATCATTTTATGTGTGTGTGTGTGTGTGTGTGTGTGTGTGTGTGTGTGTGTGTGTGTGTGTGTGTGTGTACCGAGGTATATATACCTAAATACCGAGGTACTTTTTCAGGTTTCTGTTATGTGCTGTGTAGACCACTGGAGGATAGAGCCCTGGGAACCTAGGGGGAACATATGTACTGTATAAAAGCTGGTGCTTAAATACCTGGGGTTCTTGGTAAGGCTTCAGGACAGAGATTGATGTGGATGATTCTAACACTCAATGCCAAAAGTAATGATGTCTTTCCAAGAGGAAATTGAGTTTTGAAGTATACGCTCTGAGATAGGCATGGCATCCTTTTAGTAGAAGTGTTTTGTGCTCTCCATTTTTACTTTGGAGAACTTGTGGTTGTGAAACACGTAAAAGGAAAAAAAATCCAACATATTTGTTGGCTATTTAAAGCTGAACATAAAATGAGTTGTGGAATATAAATGATAAAAAAAACAGAACAGTGCACTATTTCTAGGTTGCTATTTGTGAAAAGAAGGTTGTTTTTGATCTGATATCGTCTGGAACATCAGGAACGCCAAAAGCCACGGTGTTCCTTCCAACTCAAGCACATGCTGTCATTGAAGCAAAAGAGGAAAGTAAGGAATAATAAAAACAATTCTGATATTAAAAACAAATGAGATTTCCCCTCAGATATTGCTGATGACAATATGTGAAAAAAACAACAAAAAAACCTTGCATTAAAGGGGATGCACCATTATGGGGATGTACTGTATGATGGCCAACCGTCTCCACCTTGAGTTCATCAGTCTGAAGAATGTTGTTGCAAAACTTTCAAAAATGCGATAAAAGCAGTAAACAGTAATTAATGAAACACAGTCAATAATAGGTGTGATGACCCTTTGCTTAAAGTATAGGCTCAAGTCGAATTTGTGCAGTTACATAATGAAATGAGCTGCTTAGTTTTCCTGCACATCCTGCAGACGCAGCCACGACCTTCTGACGACTCTCACACCTGCTTCTTTTTTCATGCAGCACAACCCAGAAGATTCCTTTTTCTTTTTCTTTTTTTTTTGTCTGAAATTACATAATATGCTACTTTCTTTTCTGGCCTTCAGATATTTTCCTGTAAAATATTCATATTCCTGTATAATATATCTTTTTTTGCTGGAATACTAATATTTTGAAATCAGAAATGGTTTCTTTCTTATCTTATTTTTACATTAAAGTCATTAAATAAAAATTTATAACTTTGTGCAAAATAAAATAACTCAACAAACAAACAAAAACCCCCAGAATGCCTAACAGTACTTTGTGTGTGTGTGTGTGTGTGTGTGTGTGTGTGTGTGTGCGTGCATTTTTTTCTTAAGCTACCCTTCCTTGAAAGCTGTACTAATTCAGTCTTTTTAATCTTGTGCTACCATGAAGATTAACATTTAATTAGCTTGTAGGTCACATGATGTAGCGCTTGAGTATTTTTTTTTTATATCTCTGAGCAGTACACAGCCTGACTGGATGCACACTCTGGGGAAGATCAGCAACCCATACAGAAATGTAATACCCAGACATACAGTATATCAGAGAAGTATTAGAATATATGTTACATATATAGTTGTATATGTTAAAACATGTGTTAGAAGTTTTGGTATATGACCGCGTACAGTACAGTATGCATGTACTGTATAAATGTCAGAATTATATGTGACATGTAACTATAGAGAAACAACATCTATTACATACATACTGTACAGCAAAATAATTAATTAATTAGGAGGTTTTAAGGTGATTTACTATACTACTGTATATATATATATTTCTTTGTCAGTGACCACATGGCACGCACATACACACACTCCCCTTTTCAGATGACAGAAAAGTTCTGGAGGAAGAGAGGAGAGGCACAGAATGCGAGTTGCTTGAAGTCCAGTGTGAAGTTTTCATATTCGGTGATTATTTGAGGTGCCATGTCATCATCCGGTGTTGGTCCACTGTGTTTTATGAGGTCCAAAGTCAATGCAGCCATCTATCAGGAGATTTTAGAGCACTTCATGCATCCATCTGCTGACAAGTTTTATGGAGATGCCGATTTCCTCTTCCAGCAGGACTTAGCACCGGCACACAGTGCCAAAACTACCACTAACTGGTTTGCTGACCATCATATTACTGCGCTTGATTCTCAATGGGCTGATGTTGAAGAGGGAGATGAGAAACACCTGACCCAACAATACAGATGAGCTGACGACTGCTATAAAAGCAACCTGGTCTTCTGCCATACCGATGCAGTGATTCATGCTAAAGGAGCCCCGGACAAGAATTAAATCATTAATTCTTGTTAACTAATTAATTAATATTACATAAATGAACACATCTTATTGTATTGTATTATATTGATTGTATAGGACTGAATTTTAGGATTGAATTTGTATTGTATTGTAAATCTTTCTTTTAATTGAAATATTTTGAGTTACTCTGCTTTTGACTTTTATGAGTTATATAAGCCGTAATCATATGTTTCATTTCACATACAGTATAATGAATCTGGAATAGATGAGAGTTAAATCATGAAAAAAAAGGGGAAAAAAAAAACAACTTTTTAATGATATACATATTTTTTTGTAGTTGCATTGTACTGTTTATGTACAGTATATAGTACATGCTTAAATAATATTTATTTGTGTAAACAGCATATACTACTGCATACTGCATGTATCTCATAGTGTATATAAAAAAAAGACCAATTTGATATATGCAACGTACTGTATATGGCACATACAGTGGAACCTCGGATTGCGAGTAATGTGGTTTACGAGTGTTGCGCAAACCGAGCAAAGATTTTTAATAATTTTTTATTCGGAAACTGAGCAAGTATTAGTTTACGAGCGCCGAGTATCATGTTTCACACATGCGACTCTTATTTTGACACCAAGCGTCATTCTTTCACCTTAATTTTATAGATGAATTATTAATTATGTTTATGTATTTATTTTTTGGGGCTGTGGAACGAATAATTTGAGTTTTCATTATTTCTTATGGGAAACGGTGATTTGGTTTACGAGTGTTTTGGAATACGAGCCCACTTCCGTAGCGAATTATGTTCGTAATCCAAGGTTCCACTGTATTTCAAATGAATAAATGTCCGTATATTACAATCCTTCTTAGTGTACTGTAGAATGGTGAACTTGAAATTGTTTGGAGATGACCTTAGGACACTTCCCTGATTGTTAAGCGTCTTTGAGGTCATTGGGGATGTTTCTGCTTTTATAGACAATCACAATTTTTAAAAAAATTAATTAATTAATTAATTAATTTAATTAAAATTAACTAATCTTCTGTATTGAATTAGTTTAGTAACACCTTACTGCTGACGACTCTCTCAACGATGGTAGAAGTACTAGGTTATTTCCAACTTTTTTTTTTTCAATTGTAACTTAAACACAGATAAATAAAAACATCTGATTCACTGTAAGAACGGAGCACTTACTTTTCCTATGACTGTGTGCCAGAAATCAAAAGTTGACCCAAGGCTGCCAAAAAAATCTGAAAGCAAGACATTAAGAATCTTTTTTTTCCCCTCATTTCATTTCTCTTCCTAACATTTCACCCGCTGTGTACGGTGCCGTCTCGTTCCCCTCTCCCACCTGCTTGCTCTTGTCGTTCATTTAGGCATAAACAGCAGCGCACATGCAAATTTATCACCTCAGACTTTAAACAAAAATTTGACATGTTCATCCTGATACTCTTACCCCGGCTTATTCATTCTGTTAGGTTTTGATGTAAATTTCCCCCAAACCTGTCAATGTACGGAACTTATCCTTGAGTCAGTGGACCAACTTCTGTACTGTAGATCGCTACTACAAACTAATGCAAAAATTATAAAGATGATAGCCGAGTAATGACCTACTGTAGAATCTGACAGAAAAATAAAAACATGTATTCTCAAGGTTCGCACTCGAGAGCTCTGATTTGGGCTAATCTGCGTCTGTTGTTAACTGAAGCGCTAACTAGAACTGAATTGAATGTCGCTTTTTTTTTTCTTTTAACTGAATCTCTTTAAATTATTAATGATGATCTGAAATGCACTTGGAACTTTTTTTTTGCCATAGATTTCACCGTAGGGCTTTGGCATGTCACATTGTGGCCTGCCAGAGATAGAGAGAGAGAGAGAGAGAGAGAGAAGGACGAGGCTTTTATTAGACAGGAGGACAAGAGAGGCCGTTCTAGCAAAAAAACAAATAAAATAATTAAATAAATAAAAAGATACTTGTGCCGTGATTTGCTAGGTGATTGGCTGGCAGCCGTATGAACCGCGCAGAGTCTAGTGTTTGCTTTGTTTGTGTGTGGGGGCGTACAGAGGCGAGTGTACATGAGTGTGTGTGTGTGTTTGTGTGTGTATGTACTACGTGTATGTTTGTGCCAGAGAGAACGGGTTGGCTTAAGAAGAACGAACATAAGAACGAGACAGAATGACAGAGCAGAGAAGCGGGTTGGCGAATTTTGTGTGGAGAATGTATTGACAAGGCTCTCCGCGGCTGTGTATTCATGCTACGTTTCTATATCACTTCGGGTATTGTGTGTCTGTCAGTGAATAATGGTGGTCCTTTGTGTTTTGATTCCGTTCGGCCGCCTAAAGAAGCCTAATTAATTTCGTTGACATTTGTAAACCCCATGCCGATATGAACGAGAAGGTTTTTTTTTTTTTTTTTTCCTTGAAAGGTTTTGAATACTAATCAAGTATAATTAACCTAATTCTGTCCATGGCATTCTCTTTGTCTCATTAGCACAGGTTATGACATCGTTTAGAAATAATTCGCGGTATGCTTATTCTTAGTTAAAACGCGCCATGATTTTTTTTTTTATTTAGTTATTTTTTTATGAAGTACATCAAGGCCAAAATGCAAGTTATTTCATCTGCTCAGGTTTGTTTATAATATAATAGCAGTGTGAGGAAACTACATTATATAACATAGGTGCTTGTTATCGGCAATTTTATCCATCAAGCGGTACAAGTGACGCAGCGTAGAACTCGAGCATGTAGGTGAGGTTTGAGGACCTTACTCAAGGGCCTCTCAGCAGCGTTATTGGATTTCATCTCTGTCTTTCTGTCTCTCTTTCTAACTTTCTTCTTTCAGGAATCTTGCGTACAGCAGTGCCTGATTTGGACAGAGAGACACAGGATCAGTACCTCATAGTACTCCAGGCTAAAGACATGGGTGGCCATCTCGGAGGGCTTTCTGGAACCACGACGGTTACCGTTAAACTGACCGACGTCAATGACAACCCGCCTCATTTTACTCAGAGTGAGTACCGTTAATATAATATGATATAATATAATATAATATACATTGACATGTTAGCACTGTCATCTTGCACCACTAGGGTCCGGGTTCGATTCCTGCCTCGCCTTGGTGGGTTTCCTCCAGTGTATTCTGGTTTCCTCCAACAGTGCAAAGACATGCAGATTAGCCTAATCTCCATTCCCAAAGTGTGTGAATGTTGACCGGAGGTCCTATCCTGGCTGTAATATGAGAATAAATACAATATTTACCACTGGCCTCCACAGTCCCTAGGTGGACTAAAGGGGTTTCTAGATGGATGATTGGAATGATACATAGACATATAATACTGAGCCACAAAAGTATTTCAGGAAGCCTGGAGAACTATTCCTCAAGATTACATAAAAAAAAACAAAAAAAAAACAAGAAAATCTGGCTCTTTGGAAACAAAATATGAAGAAATTATGGGTGGCGTAAGACTTTTACACAGTACTGTACAGCATACTGTGCATACACATACAATGCCTTGCATAAGCATTGATTCCCAGGAACTTATTTTGTAGCATGGAACTGAAATTGACTGGGATCCCTGGGATTACGAAGTAGTCTCGAGTATTAAAGTGACAACCTGCTTTGAAAGCCTATTTAGGTGTAAAGGAGAGCATTAGTCAGAGAAGCAACCAAGAGGCCAAGGGTAATTCTGAAGGAGATGGAGAAGTCCAAGTGTTAGGGATTTAGCAAACATGTGGAAAAGTAATTCTTTGCTCTGATGAGACCAAAATTGAACTTTTCAACCTTGGCATAAAGTGGCACAATTTTGTAGAAACAGCTGTTCAACAACTTGAAGCGTGGAGGTTGTGGTGACAACGTTTAATGAGGATGCTCTTCATCACAAGTAAACTGATCATGGTTGTGCAAAAGATGAAAAAAATATATAAATACAAAGTGAATCGGGCTGGTCACAAGCCAGATCCTAAAGGATTTTTGAGTAAATACATTTTAGTTTGTAACCCTACGAAAAGAGGAGTAAATGCATTCAGAAGCCACTAGGCCAATAGGTACAGTACACCTGTTCAACTGCTTGTTAACACAGTCAATCACATGCCAGCAACTGGATTGATACCCATTTAGGCGTGTAGACATGGTCAAGACGACCTGCTGGAGCATCAGAATGGGGAAGAAAGGTGAATTAAATGACTTTGAACGAGCCAGACGCACCAGTCTGAGTAAAATCCAAAGCTGCTGATCTGATGGGATTTTCACCCACAACCTCGCTTTGAAAAGGAGAAAATATCCAGTGAGCATCAGTTCCCTGGGTGAAAATATATTGGTGATGCAAGAGGTCATATGAGAATGGCCAGACTGGTTTGAGCTGATAGAAAGACAACAGTAACTCAAATAACATGGTGGAGATCATCTCTGGTCATGCACGACTCGTCGAACCTTGAAGCAGTTGGGCTACAGCAGCAGAAGACCACATTGGGTGCCGCTCTTGTCAGGCTACATTTCGCACAAGCTTACCAAAACTGGACAATAGAAGATTGGAAAAATGTTGCCTGGTCTGATGAGTCTGGATTTCTGTTGAAGGGTCAGAATTTGGCGTAAACAACCTGGTGGATCCATCAGTTGTGCATTGTTTAGATTAGTCACAGCCTACCTAAGTATTGTTGGTGGACATGTCCATCCCTTTATGACCACCAGATAACGCGACAGTAAAATAATTTCAAACTGGTTTCTTGAACAGTCACTGGATCGCAATCCAATACATTTGGGATGTAATGGAACGGGAGAACCTGTTCATCATGGATGTGCAGCTGACAAATCTGCAGAAACTAGAATGTCACTATGGAACCAAAATCTCTAAGGAATCTTCCAGCACTCCTTGTTGAATCTATGCCTAATAATTTTTTTTTGGAAATGGACCGTTGGTTCCACCCAGTACTAGTAAGTTGTGCCTAGTGAAGTGGCTGGTGAGTGCACTTTTGCAAGAAAACTTGCTCAGTGTGAGCTCAGAGTCTTTGTGCCGATACGTAGATCTTTTATGCTTGGTTGTTCACACACAGCACTTGTAAATGTGTAGATGCTCTTGTAGGACATGCTCTGACAAACAGGCACAGCTAAGAGGCTTTGCTTTCTTCAGGAGTCTGACAATACCGTTGCCCTTGTGGGGCTGAAGGACTGAGTGCATTAAAAAAAAAAAAAAAAAAGAAATTCGGCCTTGTTCATGTTTTTCTGTCGTTGTCTTTCTCACACTCCTTTGCTATGCAAAAAAAAAAGAGTATAAATATAGTATATTGTGCTAGTATAGTATAGGTTTTTTTGTTGCTTTTTAAAATATTGTAGATAATGAGGTAGCAGCACAATCTTTAAAATCATGCATGTTTTCTTCTCCACGTGCTGAACCTTTTGAGCTTTCTGAGATGCCTTTCTGTTCACCACGGCTGTGAAGTGTGCTCATATGAAAGACTGTGGCATTCCTGTCTGTCTGGTTATTTTTCTCAAGACGGTGTTTAACCCTGGCTCCACTAGACCCGTGTCACCGGCAAGGCAGTTTAAAAGTGTCACGATTGGCTCACTGGATAACTGCGTAATAAAAGAGTAGGTGCACTTAATGCGTTCTATCTAATCGAAATGAACCCGGGCACCTTTTCCCTCCTTCCCGAACACTCATGTAACTGATAACACTGATATGCTGTACACTTCAGGATGGAACTATTTTATCAGCCTGTCATGGAGTTCTTTTCATTCCGCGCTGTGCTGGGGTGGCTGCGTCAATGTAGGCGACAGCGAGCACCTGGCACTATTCATGAGGCCGAGGAACATTACAGGACTCGCTGGAGGCGGTGAGAGAAAAGAGCATGGTAGGAAAACAAATGTCCTCCATGGTATGATAGCCAGGAGCCTCCTCGCAATTCCCAACGTGCTGTGCTGCTCCCTGATGTATTTTCTCTCCTTCGTTTCTTTCTCATGTGAAGTTCATTTTAAAAAGCTCACAGCACTGTTGCTCGGTCTACCACCGAGTTCAATCGATCATCGAAAAGAAAATGGACTGATCATCAGAGGTGCGAGCTAACAGTGTGTTTACTTCGTTATTGTGCTCACGTAAGTATTTCACATATTTTTTGTTAGAGGATGCAAATAGTAAAGTATAGCAAATATCAGTGCTCCTACTTAAGTTGAGTTTGCGCACAGTGGTGTGTAGTATTTGAAGCCATCCATCCATCCATCCATCCATCCATCCATCCATCCATCCATCCAAAAGTCTTCTGTAAGCGTATACATGCTGTCTACTTTTGACACTCGAATGTGAGTATTTTGGTACTTTCACTCAGGTACACAAGTAAATATAGGACTTCTACTTATACTTGAGTAATATTTGCCCTTGGAAATCTCTACTTTTACCCAACTACATGATTAGGGTGTATACAAACTCTGATGGTTTCTGTATTAGTCTCTCATGTTCTCTTTGGGATACGTAGTTCCATGGTTGCTTTCACCAACCCTGATTAGCTCGCTTGTGTGATGAAAAGAAAAATTTTATACTGTATATTTTACTTTATTTTTATTCATTTATTCAGCTTGCGGCCATCAGGAAGTAACCCATGATCTCTGGGGTCTTATGCACTTGTGTGTGTGTGTGTGTGTGTGTGTGTTTTTTTTTGTGCGGTGGGAAAATCTTTTATGTTACTCATCTTATATTCAGACTATTTCATTATTAAACAAAGGCAGGTTTGATTTTTTAAAAAGTGAATTTGTAGTCATACTTCTTTTATGTTGCACATAATGAACTTGGCATGACAGTTCGATATCGCCAGGAAAGGTAATTCGACCTGAATTGCTAAGTAATGAACGGAACACGAGGGTTAAAGTGTCCTCCGTTTTCTTCAGGAAAGGGAAAATAAAAGGATATGCATGATTAGTATGCAGCACAGTAAATATTCCTCTCTCCGTGCGCTTCGCTGTAACTGAATTTTGAAGAAGGCGCATATTTAAAGAACTCTTAAAGGCACAGGTTTTTAAACCGGAACTCGGATTAGATACGGATAAACAGACAAATTAGTGTCGAATAAATGGTGTCCGTGGTTATTTATTTGGCAGCGCCGGTACTAAGTGCTATTTGCACAATAGCTGTTTTCTCGGAGACTTTCCTGTCTGGGGAAATATTCTTCTTCTCCCAATAACGATGTTGAGACAATTAGAAAATAAGGGAATTGTTTGCGCTGTGAAGTGCATCGTTCTCCAGATACTTTTATATTTAGGTTTCGGGTTTGGACGCGTTCCCGTGTAATTTCTTTTTTTTTATCAGCACAGAGACAGGTCCGAAATCAAATTTGTGCGAAAGGTCGTTTTTCTGAAAGCACTTTATAATTAATTGACTTGCTGTCGGTTTGCTTAAGACAGTGACTGAATGAGACGCGTCCTTTTGCCCACCTCGATCTGAAAGCGCAAGAGGTGAGGTCCTAATGGAACGAGACGTGACAGAATTAAAGGCGCATTAGTTAGAGATTTGAATTTGAATCTCCTTAAATCTGTTCCCAACTTTTAAATGGCAGGCCATTAAATTCTTGTAGAGTACATGATTAATGACATTCCGGTTAGGCTTTCATGAGGGCCGCCGTGCTTCTCAGTTGTAACTTGGTGACATGACTATCAGCTTCCTTCAATTGTATTTTTATTAAGATTTTTTTTTTTCATTTTCTTTGTAAAAAAATTTATTCCTGTGAGAAATGTGAGCTTCCCTGGTGTTTAAACCTCCTTTAGACTACCATAATATCTTTATCTCTTCATTCCTCTCTCTCTCTCTCTCTCTCTCTCTCTGCTTGCTCACTCCTTATGTTTCTTTTTAGGTCTATCCACCTATATCGCTCTCACCTTATCCATCTCTCTTCTTGCCTATCTCAAACTGTGCTTGCAGGTATTTTATAACACTATCAAAGGCAGCCTCCTTGCAATTCTGCTCAATTACTTGAAATGGCTTTAAAAAATGTCATCCGAAACCTGCAAGGTCAGTTCAGGCTTACGTCCCCCCACCCCTCTCTCTCTCTCTCTCTCTCTCTCTCTCTCTCTCTCTCTCTCTGTGAGTGGATTAGCATGCAGCTGACAGAGGTGTAGCTGGGGTGGAGCCAGACGCTTCTTGTTGGGTGCTTAAAATAACACAGTGTATTCAGGCAGCTGATTATTTACATATCAAATACCTGGTCGTAACAAAAAGAAAAAAAAAAGGTACAAAAAGGCTTCCTCTGTGTATAACTGAAAAACTTCATATATATTCATACTTTATTAATGTTTACATTATTTTTTTTATCTGTTATATTAATTTATTACCTGTAATAAGATAATTAAGTAATATCACATGAGAAGTAGTGCTGTTGTTCTGAATATCAGCATGGCGTACCAGCAAAAGCACGACCTTGAGTGTGATATTGGTTTTGTCAATCAAACAGTTCCACAAACACCATTTATCCTTAACAGATTATGATTGTTTCCCCTTTATTTAACTAGTTATTTGCTCCGCTAAAACACGTATCCTTCCACAACTATAGTGTAGCTGGTGTAGCTAACAAGGGGGAAAGTACAGTAGAGTGATGCATATACTGTAGTTAAACATCCCAGTGATGTTATGCTCTATTATCACCACTCGGGTTAATCATTCAGAACTAACTGTTGTAGAATCCAAGTTATAAAACAAATTACTGCGGAGGGGGGAAAAAAGCTAAATCATTTTTTTTTGTAGGTTTTTGTAGATTGGTATTTAGAGCTATCCCTGATCTTGACAACAGCTCCAGCTGAAGAGAAGCAGCCCTATGCTTGTCCATAGCAATCTAAATTTATTTTTCCTCAAACCATCCCACATTTAGCTACATGATTTAAAGTGATTTATGCTCTTGAAGCCTAAAAGATGTTGACTACATATGATCGTTTCACAGGATCCTTGTGAACATTATGGCAGCATTGCTTGACACTTGATTGCGCTTGAAATAATGAAACGACAAATTCTGAATAATAGCAGCTCTTCTACTCCGGCTTGGCATCCACTCAAAACGCATAAGCGTGCCACCCTGAAATTTATTTCTGGCTGCCCCACTGAGAGTCGAACAAACATATCAAACTCTCATGGCCAGATGCACTAAGCTGTAATTGCATATTATGTCTGAACCTATACACATGCGCACATTATCAAACAAAGTGTGTTCCTGAGTAGGAAAACCAGCTTCATACATCCATATGTAAGTCAAAGCAAGTCACTAGGAATATGCAGCTCAACCCTGGTAAAAATCCCTGTAAGTCACTTTATGTTGAAATGATTGCTAATAAATTTGCTTTGTTACAGATGTCATACCTACTGCTTATATTTCTGCTGTCTTCCAATCTGTTTGCTGTTGGATTCTCGCTGCTTCGGCATTTGGTACGCCTGCTGAGGAGCCTGTCGAAAAATGATCTATATATATATATATATACTATAGGAGACGTTTTATGGAAACTTGTACAACATGTGGAAAAATTTGGGATGGGATCTACTTATCCTGTGTAGTGTTGCATGCGGCCTGGAGCCTATCTACGGAAAAAAGCAGGGAACACCCTTGACGGGGTGCCGACTGATCTCAGGGCACAAGTAAACACACACACACACTCAATACCTCAATATTAAAATTTTGGGAAACCCAAATTAACCTACACAATGCTAAACTTTGTAAAACCGCATTCAAGTGTTAACATAAAGTCCACCAGCCAGAATTATAATATATATATTTCAGCAATGAGCAATGCTAATTTGTTTAATATAAACTCCACTCACTCATGCTAAAAGTGTTGGCAGTAAGTCAAATAGCCATATTGCAATGAAAAATCCTATTTACTCAGTGTTAGCATAAAGTCTGCTAGCCACAATGCTAACTTGTACGATGTAGACCACTATTCACTCATGCTAAAAGTGTTAGCATAAAGTCCGCTAGCCACAATGCTAAATTGTACGATGTAAAACCCTATTCACTCATGCTAAAAGTGTTAGCATAAAGTCTGCTAGCCACAATGTAAATTTATTCAGTATAAGACCCAATAATACACTTATGCTAAAAATATGTCAGTTAGCCATGATGCTAATTTGTGCAATGTAAAATCTCATTCACTGACGCTAAAATTTTTGCGATAAGTCAAATAGTCACATTGATAATTTATGCAATGTAAGATTAATTCACTCATGCTAAAAGTGAACACTGAAAGCCACAATGGCAATTTGTGCAATGTGAAACTCATTCACTCATGCTAAAAGTGTTAGCAATAGGTCCAATAGTCTAATTGCTAATTTGTGCAATATAAAACCCCATTCCATCATGCTAAAAGTTCTCAAAGGAGGAAACGCATCAAGCACGGGGGGAACATGCAAAATCAACGCTCAAATCAAATCAAAATCAACTGGAGGATGGGTTCAAACCCCTGACTCTTTAGGTGCGAGGCGACCATTAGGAGCCGACTGCTGCTCCTTGCTTGCGAGTTTGCACCCCTAACCCAAAAGAATTTCCCAACTCGTATCAGAGCGGCTCTGGAGAGTTGGACTGGCAGGAAATCAACGGTTCCTGCTTATGTGAAATATCACTTCTACAATTCTGCAGTGATTTTTATTTTGAGCGTGTGCACTCCATGCTCTCCACATCTCTCGTGATTTTCTACCTTGGCGAAGGTTTGTTTACCTCGTCAGCCGGGACGACAGATTTGGCAGCCGTGGCAGTTGCACGCAGGTCACGGATGCATCAGAGTTTCAACACGTTGAGCGTAACGTTTTTAATTTGGCCGATTTTCCGTTTGTCATAGAAGCCACGGGCAAAAAAAGTACATATAATACTAATTAATACGCTAATCAAACAGCGTATCAGCCGCATTAACATCCTCTACGCTGTTTGTCCGTTCTGATCCGAGAGTCACCGTCTCATAAAAACGTTTCTTAACACGTTAACCTTTGTAGCTGTGTTTAGCTGTGTTAGCGGCCGATCGGACGATTTCACAGATTTTCTTCGCGCTTCATTAGCAGCGCATTTCATTGGGTAGCTCGGTTCCATGACGAGCCTTTCTAGCCTTCGAAAAAATCGCGTCTTTGCGCCGGATATTTGGAGATTTGGATTTGTTTAAGCATGCTTTATTGTGGAGGGGAAGAGCTCGCGGTGGCTGTGTGATATATAGAGAGATAAATGCAATGCATGGCAGATGGAATAAGATCTTTTGTGATGTGACGACTATATGAAAGATGAAGATATAGAAAATCATATATAAGTAATTTATTCCTCTGGAGCTCATGCCAGGTACTGAGTCCAAACCGAGAGTGAGAAAGACACAGAGAGAGAGTTTAACAAGGAGGAGGGAGGAGGATGAGAGAAAGAAGTACAGCAGCAATGGGTAGAAGAGAAGCAGTTTAAGAATAGAGCAAAGAAATGATAATCATGGTAATTTGTCCTCAGGGAAGAGCGAGCGAAAGAACAGGAAAACGGAGATGCAGGAAAGAAACAGCGAGGCTGTAAGAACAGGAGAAGGGGCGGTGACGCAGAAGGCAGAGGAGCACACTTAAATCTGCTTAAGTTTGGAAGCTTTTAATTTATGGTCTGTGTGTGTGTCTGTGTGTGAGGGTGTCCATACTCATGCTTTTGTATCATCCATTACACAAGCATGCGCTCACTCCATCTGTCTCCCATCTCAGCCTGAGTTCCTTCCATTACACACATACAGTACACACATTCACACTAAACATATACAGTCTCACGTAAAAGGGAGAGTCAAATAATGCCTGCCGTTAAACTTAGTCACTCGTGCTGGACAGCACATACACACACACACCCACGCACACACACACACACACACATGGATTTGGCAGGTCATCAGGCTGATGGAATAACAGCGAGATAACTCCAAGGTGACAAACTTTGTCATTTACCTTTAGGGATAATTTTTGTCCTCTTTCCTGCTCCCTCTCCTGCTCTCTTTCTGTCTGTCTCTGTCTCTCTATCTCTCTCTCTCTCCCCTTTTGTCTGCCTCCATCTGGCTTGCTTTTAAAAGCATTGCAGAGGCCAATCATTCACACTGAAAATAAAACACAAGTGCCCAAATGGGTCTCTTTCCCCTCACTCATCAAAACACTTACCGTGTGCTCTTAGCACACCATAAATCACATTTATTAACAGCAACATTTACACCCTTATAAGCCCGTAAATCTCATTTCCGCCGGTGTACCCAAGCTTGTGCGGTGGAAAGTCAGCACGACCGATATTATAAAGTGTTAAAATAAGACAAGATGAGGACAAGCTCAGCTGGAAGGCAGTTTGTGATAGAGACAAACCTGGAAAATGTAGCAAGTTGAATACGTAGCTCTGCAGGAGATGCATGTTTTCATCAGTCATGGTTGGTACATATAGTAGATTACTTAGTTGATGAGGGAATATAGAGTTTTTTTTTTAATTGTCTCATTCTCATTCTTCCTAGCACTAGTTGCTCAAGATCTACCAAAAATCTGGCTAGCCACAGTGGTAATTTCTACAATGTTAAACCCCATTCACTCATGCTAAAAGTGCTAGCAATAAGTCCACAAAGAAGTGCCTAGAAGAAACCAACCAAGCATGAGGAGAACATGCAAACTCAATGCACACAGAGAGGATGAGGGTTTCAAACCCTTGCACTTTGAGGTGCGGGACGATCGTGCTAAGGACTACCCCTACGCCCCGATTAAAAACATTCCTTGGTTACGCACTTGGTACTTGTACCCCAAAATACACTCTGGACACTGGCAGAAAAGCAATGGTTCCTCCTTATACCAAATTCAACTGAATCTAACTGAACTAAATGTAACTTAAATGATTTTTCTGTTGAGCATGTGCAGTATATTATTGTTTTCAGCTTCACAAGTCTAGTATATGTCTCTAGCTGAATACTAGGTAAATCCTTATTCTTGTTGCTCAAGATCTGTCACATGTCTGGGCATGGACCCATTCTGAGAAATTCAGATTCTTGGGTTTTTGGGATTTGGACCAGAACTCTAGTAAAGGTTTACTCCCCTGTATATTCCTCCATCCAATATGCCCTCAATCCTAACTGATGAAAAAGCATTTTCTCAATATGATGCCACCAGCATGGTTTACTCTGGGTATGGTGTCCTCAGAGTGATGGATTCCTGGCAGCAAGCAAAACAGTTCAATCTTACCTACAGTAGTCCCATCAGATGGTAAAACTAACACACCCAGTGGTAAACCTGAACTGTACAGAACAGTATGTGTATAAACCTTCACCATGTGTTCTTTTGTCAAGTGTCAAAACCATTAATTTATGGGCTGCTGTGCAACATTAGATTTCATGCAGACTCTCGGTTCTTGAAAAAGGACAAGGTGGATGAACGCTCATGCACGATCATGTATATCCTGTCCCAGGCTAGTCTAATTCTGTAATTGTTTACTACGTTAGAGATATTCCTGTGGTCTGTTTCACACTAAAGACTCCATCAAAATGCATCCCAAGGGCCAGGTATCCAAGCGTAAAGGATTCACAGGGGAAGGACAGAGGAAGGTGGAAGAGGGAGGAGAGAAGCGCTTCCATGCCACAGCTACGTTGACAGCTGTTATAATTTGAACGTGAATTACTTCCAGCTCATGCCGAGTCAAAACAGCACTTTTTCTCCCTGCTAGTGGTAGAGTAGAGTGGAGAAAGAGGCTCAGCTCTCTGGCTCCCTGTGGACTCCCCTTCTTTTGAAGGAGATCCGTGGATATCAGCAGGCAGGGAAAAATGTTTCTGGAATCATACAGTGCACTTTTTGGACTGGTCCCTAAATCCATGTAAGGGTGTTCTAACACTAGATATTTTCACACCGTTTTTTTCCCCATTGAAGAAGGGACCAAAGGGAGTGTTTTCTGGGTCATGGCGTTTCGCATGCATTCCATCTCCAGGGGATCTATTCACGGAGCAAGAAGGCAATGTGTGATGGATCAGGATGATGTTGAAGAAAATGTCACCAGTTAGTCAAAATTGTATTTTAGTAGTGCAGTTATATGGTTATAAATAAAAGCAAAGACTGGCTTGATGTAGCTTCCCCAGAACATACACCAGCCTTGCTCAAGAATTAGCAGAGCAATTGTGCCATTCCTTGGGCGTTATATAACAAAGTACTGTACTTTTAGCATACTTTTGTAACTGTCTGCCACTATTTTTTTTTTTTTTTACCACTTACCTTACTTGTTTTTTTTTCACCTGACCAACTGTAAGGCCTTAGAGGAATTAGGGTACTAGGAGGGGTACACCATGGATGAGGTGCCAACCACAGCATGGGCAATTTGCAACATCAATCAGCCTACACCGCATGGACTGACGGTGGAAACCAGAGTACCTGGAGGAAACCCATTAAGCAGGTGCACCATAAACAGTGTGTGGGTTGGTTTGTAAGTAAGAACAGGAGTACGTGCGACTCTGGCGATTGAAAAATGTTGGCTGGTCAAGTATGTTAGGTTTTCAAAGCGCCCGGTATCTGTAGTTGCACCCCTGCCTCAATCAGTGGGAGAACATGCACATGAATCCAGAAGAACGATTCGAAACCCCTACCCTGGAGGTGGAAGGAGACAGTGAATGCATTATCTGAGTGGCCTATGCAACACCTACCCTGCAGTGGGTGAAAAATTTATATGAACTGGATTAATATTGACCTGAAAAATGCAGTTAGACTGACATTGTCTATTACTCAGCGATTTTGAGGGGAACCCTCAAGCCTGTAATCGGTAGAATACATCAGCAGGCCGCATGGTTCTCGCTTGCTGCGCAAAGGGGCATTGAGGGGAAGGTGACAAATGATTTTTCTTCTCTTGTCAGAGCCTGGCAGAATGCCTTCTGCAGAATAACAGGAGTTAAAGTGATTCCCATTGTTCAGTGGCTTGGCAGGAAGGCAGAGTGAGTGAGTGAGTGAGAGAGAGAGAGGGAGAGAGGTGGACAGCGAGAGAAGTCATTTGAACTATAATAGGAGTGCACTCAGCAGGGTGTCTACATCGTTTTGATGAACTTATGTGTTGTATGGTACCATGGCTGTATCTCTCACACTCAACCGCAAGCTTGCTCTTTTGCTCTCCACATGAAACGCAATGGATGCAGGCAAGGTGTGACCAGCATTAGTAATAACCTATAGAAAGAAAGAAAGTGAAGATCCGCTTGACTGAACTTTACCATTCCAAAACTAATCCTGTACAGAATCCAGGTCTCGTAATGTGCAGGTCTGGCCAAATAAACCTCTGCCCCAGTTCTCTAAAGTAGCAGGGAGCAGTGACGCCGGGTTCAGTGAAGCATAACCTGAGCGTAACACCTACCCTCAAAGGTTTGGATGTTAGCCATGTCTTAAACGGGATTTTATTTAGCATTTATTCATGTGTATGGGTATTCTGAATAAAACATAAGATTTTGAAAGCTGATTTGTGCGGTGGACTGGAGGCCATCTTCACACTGTGAAATCTGGTCGATTTCTACTATACACTATATAGTACTTAACATCCCATTTCAAATTTAATTACCTCCATCATCACTCCTTTGTGAAGGCTATATGCCAGATTTTTAGAGTAATTCACACATAAGTGATGTCACACAAGAAGCTTTGTGGGGGTGGGGTGGTTTGGGGCAGTTGCTGCTTCATTTTATACCAAACATGTTCAGTAGGTTGAGGCCAGGGATCTGTGCAGACTACTCAAGTTCTTCCACTCCAATCCTGGCAAACGACGACTTGCTTTTTGCACTCTGCTAGAACAGGTGTGGGCTTTTTTTTAAATGATGGGATTTAGTAATGTTGCAGAATACAAAGACTTTCCATACAATTGTATGCTTCAAACATAACATAAGGTTCTGGTCAGGTGTCCACAAACATTCGGCCATGTAGTTTATGTTTTATAGTAAACTATAGCATTTTACATGCTATAGTTTACATATTATACTTAGGGTTGCGTCAGTAAGGGCACCCGGTGTAAAAAAATCCGCTCTGGCAACCCCTCGTCTGGAGCAGCTGATAGAACAACAACTTATTTTTAAAGTTGATATTAAAGCAAAGTCTTCGAAATGCTTCTTTACAATTTCCAGGTTAAATACAACACAGGTAATGCTGGAGATCCTTCTCCTTTACTCATTTGTGCCATTTCAGTGTCTTTAAACGAATTGCTCCCAAACTTCCATTCCCTTGCCCTACTCTAGCCAACCATAATGCAGAAACTGGAATATAAAATAATGAAATATAGGAAAATATACCACCTCAGCTCACTCAAGTTGACACCTTCTCCCAGCAAGGAGTTGCCACAGCAGACCATCCGGTCCGCACATACAAGCTTGGCACAGGTTTTAACGGACGCTCTGCCTGACACAACCCTCCCATTGTATCCGGGCTTGGGAGCGGCACTGCATCCAGTGGCTGGGGTTGGGGCACTGACTGCGAATCGAACCCGAAACACCAACTGAGCCACCAATGCCCTTGACACCATAGTACATGTTAAAACTATTAATATTGCATACTGCCTGTACTATACCATACTGGTAGTATGTTCTGTACTAACATATCTAATATGGTACAGTACATCACAGTAATAACATATTAGATACCTGCTCAACTTTAGTAGCAACTGTGGCACCTACAGTACAATACTTTTCATTGGCAGTTTTGTAGCACACATCATAATACTATCACAGTTGCCATAGGACTTCATAGTCTGATGTACCACAGTAATACTAAGGTGTATAATAGATCCCCTTTAAAGTCTGGATGTTGCCCAAAAGGTGCACAGTATAAGCTCATTTATTTACGTAACATTTAGTAAAAGTCAAGTCTAGCTGTTTGTTCTTGATTTCTTGTAATGAATCCCTTGTTTTCACATTACTGTGATTGAACACTGTTATAGTGTGCAGGTGCTGTTAAAGTGGTTTAATGATGTTTTCAGGATATCGCAGGCATCCATATCCGGTCACAACCTTGACTTTAGGCTTATGCACATTTTTGGACCTATCCAGCTCGATCAAATAATTGGAGGAAGACATGGTCAGTCAGAGAGGATCCTAAATAAGAGACGTTTCTGTGACATCTGCTCAGATATATTGATGTTTTAGTAAAGCGGAGATGTCAAAGAATATTACTGGCCAAAACCAGATTTTTCCGGAAGAATTCAGCCACAGCACAACCTGACAGCTTCATCTATCTTGTTTATTCATCCTGTTTTGCGTGAAGTGCATCCGAAATGCGTGTCTGATAGTAATGCATGCAGCATTTAAAAACTGTTGAGGACTCCTTTACTTTTTGAAACGCGCCTCTCTCTCTCATCTCTACATCAGCTGTCTCCGGGTCGTGTCTTTGTTGCAAGTGTATCCCAATAGACACTCTCTCTCTCTCTCTCTGCATTTAAATTGGGGCTGATATCTTGATTTTTTTAATATGCAGGTTTTAGGTACAGCTTATGAACACACACACACACACACACACACACACACACACACACACACACACACACACACACAAAAACAGGATTTGGCTGTGCGTCATTCATCGCTAATTAAAATGACCTGAATGCCCTTCACCTGGTACGGCTGGGGTGGAAAAGGTTTCAATTTGTTCCTCGTGTGCTTTTAAAAGTTCGGACAAAAGGGTGCAAAATAACCTCAATAGTGTCGATAAGAAAGAAATAATTAGCCGATGGCTGTAATTCCAGTAAGCGCAGCTGGGTTCTGCGAGCATGAAAAGATCCGTAATTAACAAACCGCGGCAGTTCATATTAGCCTCTTTTTTAATTTTCTGTGAATCTTTTATTTGTTTATTTATTTATGTATTTACTTACTTAAAATTCTGCACCGACAGTAAAATTCACAGCTGGAGAATTCACAGCGTGCTCGCGCTCGTCCTCCTCCCTCACTTCGATCTCTTGTTTTTGCTTCCATCCCTTCATCTCTCCTCTTCTGTGTCTCTCTGCTTGTTGTTTTATAATCTTTCCATCTTTTCAGCCTGTACGCATCTTTACTGCGCTTGTCTGTTTCTCTCAATTTTTAACCATCCACTTAGTTGTTTGTTTTGCCGCATATTCATGCTACGCAATCATGCTAGGCTCGAGCGTCACTTCGACGAGGCGCATGATTTATTCTGCAACCGCGTGCCAGATTTACCCCCCTCGGTGGCGTTTTATTACGGCGCATGTTCGTTCTCAGCGAGTGTAAGTTGTGGGTGTAAACCGCATCAGTGCTATACATTTGTATAAGGCTATGGAACGCGCGCGCCATCTGGACGTCACCTCCGCGGGAACGTCACGCCGGCTTCTCGGTTGCCGTAGCGCTTGAATCCGAATTCAGTTTCACTCCGTCTTCATATATCACGTAGAGTTTCATATATCACACGTCATGTATCATTGCAAAGCGACGCATTGTGCCTCAAAAAAAATGCCCTAAGAGACTGGAAGCCATTTGCACTTGACGCAAAAGCTAATGAGCCAGTCAGTCAGTGCAAGACTGAAGTCAGATGGAAAGAACACTTTGTCACTGTGCGCACACAGCAACTCACAATGAGCTCATCGATATGCAGTGTTATGGTGCCACTATGAAACCTCCATCTTGTAAAAAAAAAAAAAAAAAAAAATCCCTATTTAAATCCATAAGCAAGTCTATATCAAACAACTTATTATTGTAACCCCAAGAAATGTTACACTTTCAACATTAAATATGTATAGGTGGTAATATGTGATGTGATACACTAATTCACTGGTTGATGCAGTGCTTTCATTATTCTCAGCGTGAGTTGTGTGTCACGCTGATGTATCATAGCACAATGTTATTTAAACGAAAAGAAAAAAAATCAGTTATCTTGAATATAGGAGGTAAAAAGAGGTGTACTGGTTTCATGCTCACTATTTCCCAGCAAGTTTATATATAATCAATATAAATATCGTCCAAATTTCGGATCAATTCTCCCAGAATTTGGGAACGCCAATCTGCATGTCTTTGGACTGTGGGAGGAAACCGGAGCACCTGGAGGAAACCCACCAAGAATTGGGAGAGCATACAAACTCCATACACACAGACACGGGATTCCAGTCACATGACCTTATATTGGATATACAGTGGAACCTTGGGTTCTGAGCATAATTCGTTCCGGAAGTGGGCTCGTGTTCCAAAACCCTCGTAAACCAAATCATCATTTTCCCATAAGAAATAATGAAAACTCAAATTATTCGTTCCACAGCCCCAAAATTAAATACATAAAAATAATTAATACAATCTATAAAATGAAAAAAAAAAAATTAATCTGCACTTTACCTTTAAAAAAAAGTACAAATAAATCCCGACAGATAAGTGTTTCCGTTGGTGCGCGCAGGTGCCTTGTGTGTGTGTGTGTGTGTGTGTGTGTGTGTGTGTCACAACAAACACATAAACACAGCGGAAACACTGTTTTAACGGAAAAAAAAGGAAATCTCTCTGAGACTAGCTTGAGCGCATAGTAAGGGAAAGTAAAAAAAACAAAAACAAAACAAATGAACCAGCACCTTACCTTTGAAAAGAATCGTGACAGAGCAGAGTTTCTGTGTGTTTATGAAGCCGGGGAGGGGGTGAAAAGGCGAGAGAGCGTCTGTGCGTGTGTCAGGGTGTTTGCGTGTGTGTGTGTGTCGGTGACAAATTACACGCACGCACACACATAAGAGACGCTGAAAGAATTCCGCAGCGCAAGAGTGACAAAATATTAGTGTCAAAATAAGAGTCGCATGCGTGATACTCGGCGCTCATAAACTAATACTTGCTCGGATTCCGATAAAAAATTTATAAAATCTTTGCTCGGTTTGCGGAACACTCGTAAACCACGTTACTCGCAATCCGAGGTTCCACTGTATAGCCAATCTAGGACTGCATACGGAGAGGACTCAATCTGGAAAACATCAGATTTGAGGCTGGTAATGTGAACGGTGCCTGAGACGGTTGGTGATGGTTTGATCAGTTTGAACAGATGAGTGATTGAACGAGCTGGAGAGACACTAAAGCGAGGCTGCGTCCCTTTTGGGTGAATTGTTACTAGCATCAGTAGGTCTTTGAGGGTAACGCAGGATACAAGCTGAAATATTCTTGGGCAGCATTGACGATACGCAATGGATTCACTGTGGATGATGATGATTTCCCCTTCACGTTTGTGTGTAGCCATTAAAATTCCTTCTTTCAACCAGCAAATGATTGTATTTTTAAGTTATACTTAAAATGTTATTGTAAGCTTAAGATATCCTTCACAGAAAGACGATCTCTAAAAGAATGCTAAGGAAAATCTGGATACAGTAAAAGTTCTCACACGGGCTGTTTTTCAGCGTCGGAGCCCTGGAGAATAAGCCGTAGCGATGCTTTAGGGGTTTGTGAATTCGGCTCCATCTGGTGAAGTGCAAATCATAAAATCGCGGAAAGGTCACTTTCCGTTTTTTGGTCGCGAAGAAATTTGTTTGTAGGACCTACTCGGGAGCGGGTGTGAGCCCGGCGTTTTCCTGGAGACTGAATCTTGTACACGGGAAGTGACTGATGAGCTGCGTTTTATTCCAGACAGGGAGTTTGCAACAACAATTGACACTACAGGCATTTCCATAATCGTATTCCGGCGAACCATCTAGCACATAAACGTCTCGATAAGTTTCCTCTCACATTGTTTTATAACGCGCTGTCCGGACTTACTTATTCAGATGCGAATACATACACACACACTTTCTCACATGCTTTCTCATTTGTAGGCCTCGCCACTAAACGTCTGCGCCGCACTCGTACTAAACGAATGGAGATTTTATTCATGCGTTTTTCAAGCAACGCACGAGCTTTAGCCAGCTAGACACTTTTTAATGACTCTCCTAACTCAACATACCACTCTCCATGGCAGCGTAAAGCCTTTCCACTGATAACACTGTTTGGCCAACACTTTTTTTTTTTTTTCCTCCGTCTCGCACTCTCGCTTCTCATCATTGCCTCTGGATTAATAAGCAGACATGTTTGGTAATTTTCTTTCAGCTTAGGTTCTCATTTCTGTGCAAGCCTTTTTTTTTCTCCCTCTCCATTGTACTCCCTTCAGTCGTCGTACCTTTTAAACCTCTAGAAATAATTGTGCTATGTGTTTACCAGGCTAAACCCATATTAAACTGTGGACCCCTAATTAACTCCTACCCGTGTCGTCTGTCTGTGTCTCTCTGCTCTCTGTACTCTCCTCCTAATCGGGTACCTTTCCAGTCGTACTAATCTGCGCAGTGACGCTGGTTTGTGATTAGATGGGAGAGCTCAAACCTAATATCTTGTCCCTAATTTGGACTTTGCTTCGATAACATGGACATGGTTCTGAAACTTTGTTTTTTAATATGAATCAAAATGGTAGAAATTAACAAACAAATGAACAAAAAATGTACAGCACATCAGTTTAATTAAGCTTACAACCTGAATGCTAACTTTATTATTTAAGGATTTGAAAATAAATTGTAAGAAATCATTATTAACAAACAAACAAGCAAAAAAAACTATGCCAAAATGAGAGAAAAATCTTACCTCAAAAACTTTTTGAACCTTTTTCAGTAAAGATTTCTTATATCATGTTCTCCCCGTGCTTGGTGGGTTTCCTCCGGATACTCAGGTTTCCTCCCACAGTCCAAAGACATGCAGGTTAGGTTAATTGGCGTTCCCAAATTGGCCGTTGTGTGTGTGTGTGTGCCCTGCGATGGATTGGCACCCTGTCCAGGGTGTACCCCACCTTGTGCCCTACAGTAAGTCTCCTGGGATAGGCTCCAGGGCCCACGTGACCCTGAATACAGGATTAAGCGGAATACACGATGAGTGAGAGATGTTTACTTTGGCTGCTCAGTGGCATAATGGTAAGCACTGTCACCTTGCACCTCCAGGTCCTGGGTTTGATTCCCCATCAGGTCTATTTACATGTTCTAATGCATGTTCTCCCCGTGCTTGGTGGGTTTCCTCTCACAGTCCAGAGACACGCAGATTGGACTAATTGATGGAGGTTCTACCACGGTTGTACAAAATGAGAACGTTTGGAATCACAACATTCCATTTTACGTTTAGCCGTTAATCACCCATCGTTAATCAGATGAAGATATGCTAACTGTGTTGGTGCAAGCATACTACAAGAAAAATGACATATTTGTGGTAAATGTGTTTAACTTTCGGTGCTTCCATTTTTTTTACACTGCTTGGCCAAACAATATCTCATTTCAGAAGAATTAAATTATTGAGCTGGGAAAAAAATTAGGAATGGCGATGACTTAAACACTTGCATGGTAAAAAATAAGACCAGAGACCAGAGCTGTGTTTGATAGTGAAAATAAAAGCATTTCCATACACTAACAATGTGATGAGAAATCACAGGATTGGGACTAAACTGCTGTGTGACCGTAAGAAAACCACTAGTGAAACGGCTTTAATTTTCTAGGGAGCATAAAGACTTTTGAGCAATGGGAAAAAAAAATCATGTGTTATAAGTCCAGGCTGACCCTATTACAGAGTTACTGTATGGGTGTGACAGGGTAAGAAGAGAAGCATATGAAGCGAAGCATCATGCATAGTGTCCACTGTACAAGCCTCTGGAGGCAGTGTTATGATCTGGGGTTGCTTCACTTGCTCAGGTCTAGACTCAGCAACGTTATGTGGCAAAAAAAAGAAGTCAGCTGACGACCTGAACGTACTGAATGACCAGGTTATCACATCTATGCAGTTTGGCCAGGCAGTGTTTATTTATACAGTATATGCATGATCATGTCCGCGATATGACATAAGTCACAGCATTATAGACGCATTGAAAGATTTTATCAGGGGCATCAGATTTTAAGATTTTACCCGGGGCATTAGGCTTAAACTAGGTCACACTGTAGCATGAGTATTGTACTGTAGTTTTTCTATCTAGGAACCACGACTGCTTTGTGCAAAAACAGGCTTATTTGTAATTTAAATATCCACACGTCTAGCCTCCAGAGTAAAAGCCACTTTGATTAACGTGGCAGCTTGTTGGACGGGCCACCAATGCCGCGTGCTGTAAAATGGGTTTAAATGGACATTCAAATTGATTGAAGGCTAATGGAACTTTTATGATAATAATGTGGATGTTTCCATTATTATTTAATATTCCACAAAGCTATTTCTTTCATGCATATTTAGAAAGAATTGTGAAATCTTCTGTGACCCTAATCCGGTTCAATCTCAGATGACCCTGTTATCAGTCTTAGCTTTAGAAAAAACATCAGGATTCGATATGACACAATATGAATTCCATTATACTTCTAAAAACAAAGATTCCTCCTACTACTTATGTCCTTAAATGAACCGAGGACTGGATAATATGATTCGACTCTTAACACTCAACTTTAGTGAAGTCACTGGACTCGGGTAGATGTTTGAAGTGGATTGAAGCAGACTAAGCAAATGTTCCCCCTGAGTGCAATTACAAAGGCCTAGTGGAGAGAGCAGCGGCAACGAGCTCCGGTGCATCGAGTCTCTCTTCCTCCATGCTGTTCCATCGGCGCTAAATCCTGGCCTCTGGAGACCGGCGTAATAATGATGTCTGATCACCTAGAGGATAGCATGTGTGTCAGTGTGTGTGTGTGTGTGGATTGTAGTAAAGAGAATTCTGATGCTTGGGAAAATGATGAATGTGAGTGCAGCAGGGACACTCTGTCAGAAGAAATCAAAAAATGCCAGTACTGATCACTATTCACATACACACACACAAATCTGCTGTGTTCGAAATTTTCTTATATATTCAGTTATATACTGTATGTACAAGAAAAAAACATCCATTTTGGTGTGATATTTGATCTCAATTACAAGGGTCAAAATTTGGTGTTAACATCATGAAAGCATGGATCCATCGTGCCTCCTATTAGTGGTTCGTTTTAGTGTAATGGTGTAAGAGACATTTTAGGACCGCTTAGTACCAATTGAGCATGGATTAAAAGCCACAGGATGCCTGAGTATTGTTTTTCACAATGTCCATCCCTTTATAACCACAAGATAAGGTACAAAGTCGCAAAGCTAAAATAATCTTAAACTGTTTTTCCGAACCATGACCAGAGGTGGGTAGAGTAGCCGAAAAATTTACTCAAGTAAGAGTAGCTGTACTTTAAAATAATATTACTCAAGTAGAAGTAAAATTAGTCATCCAAATTATTACTCAAGTAAGAGTAACAAAGTATTTGGTGAAAAGATACACCAGTAAATGTTTCATCATAATGTCCGATTAATTATTTTTATTTTAGAAATGATGTAAGCAGTCAGACAAATTGATAAAATAAATATAAATTATAAATATAATGAAATAAATTTAATAAAATAAATGAATAAAACTAAATATCTTTACAAAACAGCAAATTAAGGAATAAGAAACACACATTTCCTAATCTTCCTTTTTTCACAATATGCAGCTTTTTAAATAAACATATGTACGTTTGAAGAGTGTAACTATTTCCTGTGTAAGATATGCTGTATATTCAGTCGCCCTGCTAATGACTCAGCAGAAAATAACATTAGAACATACAGTATGTAAAAGAGTCTCACTTAACCATAAACTGTGTCCAGCAGAACAAATGTAAGAAAATAATACTGTATATTTTTTAGCCACTAGTTTATTTGCTAATTATATATGTTAAGATTACAACATTAAATAAAACAGCTAAACACGTTTGTTTCACTGTCCTCCACTGCTGAAGACAAGCCCCTCCCCCCCTCCTTCTGTGTAGTCATGTGGTTATTGTTATTGCGGCTGATTGGTCAAATGGAGTCATGTGATTATTGTTGCTACATCTGATTGGTGAAACACAGTCATGTGGTAGTGTAGATCCACCGGCTGCATTTCTCTGGCAAACGCAAAGAATATCTAAAGTGTCGAATAAACGGTTAGAAAAGTAGCGAGTCGAGTGTAGTAGAGTAAGAGTAGTGTTTCTTCTTCACAAATCTCCTCAAGTCATAATAAAACTACCTATGGAAGTAAATTTTTTTCAAAAAGTTACTTAAGTAAATGTAACTAGTTCCTACCCACCTCTGAACATGACAATGAGTTACTGTACTTAAAAGGCCTCCGCAGTAAATCCAATAGAATCCGACACATACTAGCAAGGTGTACTGTACCTAATAAAGTGGTGACAACAACAAAGGGTTAAACCGTGCTCTTAGCAAATGCTTATTAAGTCGCTGCAAAACCCGACCTGGCTTTGTTTGTTTTTGGATGCAGCTGTTGTCAGACGTTTTATAAATGCTATACAGGCTCCCCCTTAGGGGGCTTCCTGGGCCTGGCGCTTCATTAACATCTGCAGGAATTGTTGAAATGTCAAATCCACCTAACTACTGCCTGATGCATCTTTAAACTAAATCACTTTTTTTGTGCTTTCTGTGTATTGCTCTTTTTTCTTTTGCTGTTTTACTTCCTTACTTTTTTTTTTTAACGTTATATATTTCTCTGTCATATATTGTACCTCGTCAAGTGTTGCGCTCATTGCAACCTGTAAGCCAGAAACGAATTCCTTGTGTGTGCAAGCTGTCTCTGTTTTTTTTTTTTTCTTTTCTTTTTTTTTTTTTTTTACATCAAGTGTAATACTGGCAGAGAAACATATCAAAGTATCAGAAATTTTAAAATTCACCACCAGATGCATTTCATATTTGTGTGTGTGTGTGTAGCATGCGTGTCATCTCTCATTTATTTTTACAAAGGAATTGCCCACCTGCATTCCAGCATATTGGCTTTCCAGTTTTAAATCAAGTCCTATCTCAAGCAGGCTCTCAAAGCAAGCGCGCCGGTGCGTTTTTCTGCCCACTGAAATTGGCCGGTTCACAGAGTGACAGCTTTGTAAATCGGCATCAGACAAAGCCTAACATGAAGCCATCTGGATATGAGAGGACGTCTAATATTCAGACTCCTGCCATCCGGAGCTGTTTGTACCGAAGGGACACTTAACAGCTTTGAGTTTGTCTTTGATGCCAGATTGTTGCTTCTTTAAGAGGTGGTGTTTGTAAGACTTGCTCTATGATATTATCAATTAGAATCCGGATTCTAGGATTGTACTAAGAACGGACGGCGAGCTGTATTTGACTTGTCTTTTATTTTTCCCTTTTCTCATTCCTACTTCATCTGGTCCTCACTAGAACCGAGAGCAAATACTTGAAGTGGTCTTGGTGACTGAAGTATACCCATGGCACGTCGTCACATGCGCTAAGCTACAATTAGGCGGCCTCTAGCAGTGAGATACAGCATACTGTAGCTTTGAGTCAAGCAAAGCAGAGCTAATGTGCTGATTTAATGCAGGGCTTAAGATGGGAAGGTCGCTGATCGAGAGTATTAGCAAGGAGAAAGTAACACAATGGAGTTGTCACTCATGCGAGCCTGACAGCTGAGCTTGTTAGTGAAATGAGATGCAGCACTGTTTCCTTACAGCCATGACGCTGAGAATCCTCGGAGCTCCCGGGTTATTAGGTGAAGCTACTTTGTAGGTATATTCATTAGCATTATTTGTTAAATCTGCTACTAGTGTGCAGTAACGCATACGCTGCCAGTTAGTGGGAAAGCATAAAGATGTATTATTATTATTATTATTATTATTATTATGAGGATGGACTAAGTACTTTCTTATTCATAGCGCAGCAGTGATACTAAAGTGGCCTGTCCCTAGTGATAGACATGGACTTTATTGTTCTTTATGTTAAGCTAACCGTCTATCGATCCCATAAAAAGGGAAAATTACACACACCTACCTTCCTGCAATTTGCAGCTATAGTGCTTCCTGAATTCATCCATTTTCAGCATCTTCTCGTCTTCCTGCTGTTATTTATATATAATGCCGGGTCAGTTCCTGACATGCCGCGTTTTACCCTACAGATTGCTGCTGGCAGCTTCTGCATTGTGTCTCAATTTTTGCTATTGTGGATGGACCGACATGCTCGTACTCTGGATAATATAGACTTGTGTCTAAGAACTGCCCTGTTCTATAGGATGCACTGGGATTTGTCGACTTAAGTCTGAAGGTTACGTCAATATTTAATCAGATGGGTAAAGTCGAGTTGGTATAAACTCCCCATTTAGATGATTCAAACCTTTTGAGATAATATAAAACAGGATTTTGGAACATGTTTTAGAACTTCCTTGCTGCACAGCGGCTGGTTTAGCTGGTTTCTTAACCAGTGGTGTGAATCTGCATTCATGGAAAAGCGTTACAGATACTGTAGATAAAGATCAGATATTATTTGGGTCATGGATTAAGCGGTGGTGTACTTACTATGGACTTGTTTTGGCAATGTTTACTCAGGGAATGTTATTCGTGTTAAAAGTTCAGGTGGTTTGGACTCCACTTTTAGATGATGCAAATCTCTGAAATACTAATAACTTCCAAGATATATATATATATATATATTTTTTTTTTCGAATAGCATCCAGACCACAACCTTTTCTCCACGGCTCTTGGATGGATATTTTTGGTTGGTGCACTGTTTCTTAACAAGAGGTGTGTATCAGGACTCCATCACTGTAAAAGGGTTGTAGCATTAGGTGTGGTACCGTTGGATGGTGGTATTTAGAAAGTAAGCTTACATACAGTAGGAATTACTCTAGACTTGTACCTAAGATGAGTTAAGTACAGGACAATGGAGTGTATTCAACATTTGGTGGCTAAAGTTTAAAGCTTTATAACTGTTTACTCAGGAGACATTACTCATATTCAGAATTAGGTTAATGTCTTTTTTCTGCGTTTATAGACAGGGTTTTCCCAGGATTGCCTGGAATTTGTTTCTCAAACTAGGATCTATAGACCTACAGTAAAAATGTACAATCAGGCATATTTAACGCTTCCTTGCAAGCACCCAGTTATTTGCGCCATGTTTACTGTAAGTTTCTGTATTACAGTAGCTCTGTTCTGTTAAGAGTTGCAGTGGTTTAAATTATCTTTAAATCTTGTTCTTTTGGCTGGCCAAATAAAACAACTTGCACATGCCGAGAGCTCATTGACCGTCTTAAGCTTTGACCACGAATATGATTCCACATGATTCCAGAACCACTCTTTCACAATTTGAGTCCTGGAATGTACCTGTGCCATCAGGGAAGAAAAAGTCCATAGATGTGATAACCTGGTCATTCAGTTCGTTCAGGTCGTCAGCTGACTTCCACATAACATTGCTGAATCTGGACCTGACCAACTGAAGCAACCCCAGATCATAACCCTTCCTCCATAGGCATCTACAGTACAGTGGCGACTATGTATGATGGGTGCATGGCTTCATGGCGTCCAATCTTTTTCCAATCAAAGTCCAAACAAGTGGTTTTCTAATGGACACAGCTGTTTTAGTCCTAATCCTGTAAGTCATCATCACTTTGTCTGTGTATGGAAATGCTCTTACGTTCACTATTAAACATAGCTCTGGTTTTCACTGTTAATTCCTTTACCATCAGCCAAGTGTTTAGGTGATCACCATTGATGTCTCCCATGAAGTTGAAGGTTCAGCTCAGTCCTTACTGGTTTTAATAAAGTCTTGGACAGTTCTCCCAATTGCAGTCAGTTCAAATCTCCTTAATTGTGTTCGGTGCTTGATGCAGGCCAATAATTTGACCCCTCTGAAATGCCGACATGCAGTGTATTTCTGGGAAATAGACCTAAGAGAATTGATTATAAAATACCCCATCAGGTGCAAAAATACCTTCAGGAGTAGGCTAAAATGGGATTAAAAACACACACACTTGTGCGCATCACTATTCACAACTCAGCAATGACATTAAGGCGTTAAATCCATCGTGAGGATGCTGCTTTGATGCAGTGTCATGTGTAGAAACAACACGCTGGGAGTCCGGGGCTCTGCTGGGAACTATGCCTGTGCATCTGTTTTCATAATTGTTGTTTAAACTCTTGACGTGGATATTTCAGTCATTCATTCATTTTCCTTCTGCTTTTCCTGGTTGGGGGTCATGGCGACAGCAGGCAGAGAAGGTCAACCCAGACTTAGGTATCACCAGCTACAGATTCCAGCTCCTCCTGGGGGGATAGATATAATCCCTCCACCTGGTCTGGGTCAGCGCCCGGTCACTGTCTAGTTGGATGTGACTGATACAGCTCTAGTAGGAGCTGACTAGAGGCCAACTCAAATGCATTTTAAGAAGGTAGTTGTTTAAAAGAATATCTTGCACTGCTTGAGCTGCAAATTGTTTTTCGAGAATGAGCTACGTTTGTGCTACAACTTGCCAACGGAGAAACGATGTCGAGACATTCTGACCTTCAGTGCTTGCTTGGAATATAAAGAACCGTCCAACTTTATTGCTTGCATACACCGGGTCTACTGAGAAAGGATAGGATGCGGGGAAACAAGGTACGAGGGCGGAATCTGAGGACGCCTGTGGCGAAAGTACACCGGACCCCCACTTCCAGCTATAATCTGTACCAGCCTACGCTCGATTAACAACAACATGGTACTGTTTTTCTTTCCTTTTTTTTTTTTTTTCATGTGTGTGTTTCAAAAAGCGTCTTTCCTGTGCCAGATTCTATGTGTGTGAAACCGAGAGGTTTATGCTTTTGTGAGCCGACAGAAATGCCAGTTCAAGGCTTGTTTGGGAATCAGTAACCAGCGTTGCAGACACTATAATTTTATGTAAAGAGAGGATACGGAATAGAATTGTTGAAATTCTGAGCGTGACACCGAAGCCGTTTCATCTGCTGTCTGTAGCTGCATTCTGTTGTTTGTTGTTTATGTCCTGCCTAGCAGTAAAGTGGCAGAAGCTGTCGCTCTCATCACGGACTGTGTACACCAACAGCGATAAAAGCATCCAGATGCCCTCACCATAGCACTGGGAGATGTAAATCAGCGCGGGCCGGACGCGAATGTTCCCAAACAATGTAGAAAGGGTTTATGAGTTATGTGTTATGACTTTTGATTAAATTAGCCATAATAATTTATCACAGTTGTACAAAAGTCTCAGCATGGAAAAGGCTTGTCTGTGGTGTTTCTTGTGTACATGTTGTAAATGCTACCTTCATTACTGATGATATCTGATAGGTCCGCTCTTGATTCTGATTGGTTATTTTCTAGAACAGCAGCCACATCAATGCATCTACATTATCTTAAGGGTCTTAAGGAGGAAGGAAGGAAGTATGGATGTGCAGAAGCAGTGCCCAGCTGGCATGTAGGCATTCGCCTGGCAAGTGAAGGTGGCAGAGTGAACCCGTGTGGGCAGCGGCTACTGCCGGCTCCTCAACGCGGCTCTCGCATTCGCGGCCAACTGGCCCTTCTCACCACTTCTTGGGCGTGGCCGCAGACGAGAGTCTATTGCAGCCAACGTCAGCTGTTGCTCCCCTGGTAGCCGCAGTGGCGATCCCGGATGAGAAAATGGGCCTTAACATTGAATGCAGTTCAGGAGCTGGATTCTGTGTCTCTCTGCGAAAGTGAAAGCGCCACGGCAGATGCTTCTGCTTTTAGCCTCCCGATCAAACGGCAGTGTTCAGTCCATCCGGCTTTGAAGTCTCTTGGGCGCATGGCATCGCCCCACTCACATACCACCGTCAAGTTTATTGTCCGCCACGATAATTGTCCGTTGCATTTCCAACAATTATCTCCAGCCAGCTGTGCCTGATTTAGCGCCCCCGCACCTACACATCTGCTGGAGGATATCAAGTGAGTTATGAGGAGTGAGCAAGGGCGAAAAAAGATTTAGGCACACTGAATCCATCCATGACAATATAGTACACTGTATATACAGTACAAGGGTAAGGCAAAAATTATTTGCACTCTGGCTGTAGAAATAACTTTTAGAAAAAAAAAAAACATCACAAAATACATATAACCTCCCTGCTTTTCAATACACTTTGTTCTTCTATCAACAATAATCTCTTATTTAAAAAACATGTTTAAGGCTGAACTTTCATAAGACTTTCATTTCTTTCATAAGACGTTACTCTTCATCCTAGTAGGGCTGCTTTCAGGTGATGGTCCGATGGAGCAAGATCAGGACTATAGAGAGGATGCTTTAAATCCTTAGAAATAAGTTTTTGCAATGTGGGCAGAAGTGTGCGGACGTGCATCGTCATGTAAAATCATGACGCCCATGGATAGCAGTTCTGTGCGTTTAATCCGAAGTTCAGGCTTCAGCTCTTCAATAAGCAACCTTACTGTAATGAGCGCTGTTTCCTGATGATGTTCCAATACTGGCCCTTAAGAATCCCAGGAAATTTTAAGGCTTGCGGTGATGAATCCATGTCTCATCACCAGTAATGAACCCTTCACCTTCTTTAAAATATCTGTCCGAATTCAGTTTGCAGATATCCAAATGCTTCTGTTTATGCCCCTCTGCTTTATGTCTGACATATTGCACGTTCTAGTTGACAGCCCATAATAAAAGTAGCTGTTGTTTAGTGATGCAGGATAACAGATGGGCTGCTCTCAGTGATTGCACACCTTCAAAATGACCCTCATGGTAAATGCCAACCCAATGTATACCTGAGATCTATTTATCTCTAATCCTGTCTGTTGTCCTTTAAGACGGTCTGCCTTTCCTATTCTCAGGCTCCTGGCTGTTCTCCGTGTCGGAGTTGGCGGCGCCAGGGGCGGAGGTGGGCCGGATCTCGGCAACAGACGCCGACCTGGGAGAGAACGCCAAGCTGGAATATACCATCCTGGAGGGGGAGACGGGAGACACCTTTAGTATTACCGGAGTCAACCAGGAGGCCATCATTACTCTGACTAAGGTAGGATCGGTTGAAGAAATAGAAAAATAGAAGAAATAGAAAAAAAGTTGAGTGACTGTTGAGAGAAAGAGAACGAGAATTCTGAGACAAAAAGCACATCACGCGGCAGGTGATGGCAAGGTGTAGGAGGAGCAGGTCATCCACTTGCTGTGCCAGGTGTCGTCAGAAAATGAATAAAAGAAGAAAAAAGATCTTCTATAAAAAGTTAGCAAGGCATTGAGTGCTGTGTTGACTCTGAGTCAGAGCAGTTGAATCAGCTCTTTCTCAATCTGTGAGAAATTTGGGCATATGTGTGTGTGTGTGTGTGTGTGTGTGTGTGTGTGTGTGTGTGTGTGAGTGAGCATGTTGGAGGGTGTGGGCCAGGCATTGGCATCAAAGATGGCAACAGAAGATCGAGTATGATCAGGAATGATGTGTCGGGTTTTACACGTGTACAGCTAACGAGACATCGCTCGAACGAATCTTTTCCTTGTTTGTATTGATGGACGTTTTTATAGATTCATAACATTCACACACAGACTTGTATAACTTCTCTTTAAAAGTGTATGCAGACGGTGTGGCTCATTTATCAAGCTGGATAGGAACAGATTTATTTGTAAATCATCTGTACGCGCAAGGAAGTCGCTCTCTTGTAATTTTAAGAAGAAAATAAATATATATTTAAATAAATATATTTTATAGCATAGTGCTATTGAGTTCTCAAATTTGATTGGACAGAAGGCGTTGATTCGGTTCATAAAAAACACATGATGACCTTGGTGGCGGCACGGTGGTGTAGTGTTAGGTTAGCACTGTCTTGCACCTTCAGGGTCCGGGTTCGGTTCCCGGCCAGGCTCGATTCTCGTCTCTGTGTGCATGGAGTTTGCATGTTCTCCCCGTGCTTGGTGGGTTTCCTCAGGGTACTCCGGTTTCCTCCCACAGTCCAAAGACTTGCAGATTACGCTAATCGTTGTTGCTAAATTGCATGTAGTGTGTGAATGAGTGTGTGTATGTGTGTCCTGCAGGGGATTGGCCCCCTGTCCAGGGTGTCCTCCACCTCGTGCCCCAAGTCTCCTGGGATAGGTTCCAGGCGCCCGCGACCCTGAATAAGCGGTATAGACGATGATTGAGTTAGTGATGATGACCTTGTTCTCTTAATGTTCTCACAACTTATTTACAGGAAGTCATAGGATGGATGCTTGTGTTGTTAATTAGCAAAGCATATGTTTGTTGATGTTGTGAAGCTTACTGTAAAGACATATTATTGTTATCGTTATTTTAACATTTATGGAAGAGTCTCCAGCGTCAGTGCTTTGTAAAAGTAGGTTGTCCAGCATTAGAGAGGCAACAGAATAGAACTTTTACATTTTACATTACATGGTGCTTTACTGTATATATACAATATTATTAGCTTAATCCTTTGATGTGCTTCTCAGCTTTTTGGTAGAGCACATTTTGTTACTATATCTGTGTGGAGGTTAAAGGCAACAAAGTACTTACAGTAAGTATAGTTTTCAAATATCTGTACGTCACTTGAGTAGCTTTAATAGTGGATACATTTCGTTTTACTTCACCACATCCTACATCAAATATCTGTACTATCTACTTCACAGCATTCACAGAGGTGTGTAGCCAGAATATTGCCAACTATTATACATAATTGCATGAATTGCCTTCCCTCTGTGAAACACTTAACCATATATGTAGCAGGTGTTTGAGATAGATTGATTATGTTGATTAGAGATAGATAGATAGATAGATAGAATATTTTGAGAGTATTTTACTATGACTTGAAAGCTACAATGAGCTTTATACTTAAGTCCATTTGAAGGTGAGCAATTTAACCAGATTGATCCATCTTTACCACTCATTTGAGGTATGCTTTACAAAAACAAATTAGCTAGATGTCACTGTATTTAAATAATATGCCTTTTAAGAGTTTTCTTTTCTGGTATTTGTAAATACATCAATACCTTTACCATAAAGTGACATCTCAACCATTTGGAAGAGGCCTACTGTATACTGGAGTGCATTGAAGAAAATTCAAATAGTTTTTTTATTGCCTCAAGAGGAAAATATTTCATGTTTTTTTTTTCTTCAGGAGGATGATAAAGGGTTAAATAAAAATAAAATCGACTGTTTATAACTGCTAGTCCGTAAATGCTAACAGGAACTAAATTGCCCTCAGATGTTCCACCGAACTTTTTTTCCCTCAGCATTTTTAACAGCATGCGTCAATGCTTTGATCATTTCTTAATCAAGATTTGCTAGAATACATTTTATAATATTGTCATATGTTTGATATATTTTAATGCGTTTTAGTTACATCAGGTTTTCAGGTTAGTTTGATACATCATCAAATGTTTACCTTCATTTTATTGGGCTTCATTTATCAAGCTGGAATCAAATGGATTTATTTATACACCACAAATTTGGTATTCAAGAAAATCCCGCAGTAAGGCGAAGGATGTTAAAGAACAGAATGTTGTTATTTTTTCAGAGGATGAAAGCTGGCTTATAAATCATTTCTGTTTGCAAGAGAAACTTTTTTAATGCTGTGCAACACTTCGGCATGTCCGCCCGAGACACTTCAAACAATTTTTAAAATAACAGCGGCCCCTGTGTGACGTGCCCTGCGTCTGTAATCAGCTGGATTCTGTCTAGACCTTTTTTCCCCATCTGATTTTGTGTCACACATTTTTCTTTTCACATCACTTACTGTAACTCATATCTTATTCACCTTTTCTGTAATTCATCTCTTGATTTTAACCTTTTCAGGCACCGTCACTCTTGTGAGACTAAATAACTGTCACTTCTACCTCTGAGAAAGCCGAGAAAAAAAAAAGATGAGAAAGACATTTACCTGCACCTGGTAACTTATTGGTGATTTATCCATAAATTGGCTGTTTTAACCCTATATGTAAAAACAACATAGGCATTTTTTAAACTATTATAAATTCTGTGAAAATTTTATGTTTTGTTTGGCATACAAAAGAACATTTACATCACATTTTGTGAAACGCTTTATCTATAGGAAATAATGTAAACACAAGAAGACAATACAGGGGAAGATCAGTAGGCAAAGCCATTGGACTAGTCATCAGAATGTCCCAGGTTCAAACCCCAGCACCACTAAGTTGTCACTGTAGGGCCCTTGAGCTAGGCCCTTAACTCTCAACTGCTCAGCTGTGTAATGAGATCAAATGTAAGACACTCTGGTTAAGGGCGTCTGGCAAATGCCATAAATGATCCCTTCCAGCCACCCGAAAATATTACCAATTTCTAACACTATAATCATATTTTTGCATTCAAAACATTTCGAAAAGACGTGTAAATGAAGTAAAATATAAAATAGACATTAAACCTCACTTAACTTTAATTTATGATTCCTCTTGGCACCGGCTGCTTAAAAAACGTAACTGAAAGTGGCTCCCTTTTCTTCTTCCTGATGTTCTTGCTAACATTCTTGGGACCCATGGTGCTACCGTATGTCTTAACTAAATCTTTCATAAAATGCATAAAATAAAAAATGTAATAAAATAAATGTAACCTTACTTTGCCTAGCTTTCTGTTAATGCAAACAAGTTTTGAACGGCTCCCGCACATACTGTACAGTGCACACAAATTAGCCGGCGTTTGGTTTGTTTGCTGAAATGTTTCGCATGCCGAGGCCGTATTCCTACAAACTTTCAGTTTTTAAGGTGAGAATTCATAAGACGGGGGGCATTCGTATGCCAAGGTTTATTCAATTTATGTTTGAGACATGACAAATGAGAGTGGACCTGGAGAAAATTCTTAGAATTTTGACATTTTCTTAGAATTTCTCCTTAAATTTAGGACTAAATCTTAGTAAAGATAAAAATGATTCACAAAACATCTTAGCCCTAAAAACAGCTCCTAAGGTACAAATTGTTAAGAGTAGAGAGGAGGACTTTTAAGAGGCTTAAGCGTTTCTATAGCAGAGGACAAAATGGCGTAAAGAAGAAATATTCTCCAAACACTAAACGTAAAGCTAAAAGTAAACACTGCTCTTCTGTCCAATTTGGCTTTCTTATTCTTTTACTTCCTTTCATCTCTCTTGGATTGTTGACTACATGCCATCATTGCAACTTGAACAGACTGTCCTGCAATCATGTAAATTGGTAAAAGGTGAGCCATCAATCACATCACCAAAATCAATATGGTAAATAAATGTAAGAACTTAAATATAGTAACTACTGTGTGGAAATTGGTTGCTTTAAAAGTAGACACATTTTCAATATTTGTTTTAATTAACAATAAATATTTTAGGTTTATAAATGAACTATAGATATTTAGCCTATAACAGAAACTTTGTATAAAGTAGCCTGTAGTCATGGTTATACAATTTCTTCATGTACAGACATTATGATTTCACTGTCTGTTCTATTATTATGTATTCTATTTTCACAAAGAGCACATTTCCAGAAATTTACAGAGGTCAGAGGTTATTTTTTCATCAACCAATCACAGTCCTTGAATTGCTGCATCATCGGCCACACCCCTCGACATCATCGGGTTTCATTTTCATGTCACACCCCCTCACTAAGATAAAGGGTTTTTGTACTTTCCTTCCTCAGAGTTGCTCTGAGAAGTTTCCTAAATCACTTTTAGTCGGAGACTCCCAGCTGGGACTTTGTAAGCTAAGATAGAAGCTCTCTGAGAGACTTCTAAGAAGCTTTGTGAATACGGGCCCTGATCTTACTTCATCTGACTTTCACCTGTTTGGTCCCCTGAAAGCAGCCCTACAAGGAGGAAGATTCACTTCTGATGAAGAACTGAAGACAGCGGTGCATTTTCTCAATTCAATTTTCAATTTTATTTGTATAGCGCTTTTAACAATTTTCATCGTCGCAAAGCAGCTTTACACAATCAAAATGACCAAAAATCATCATTACCAAATAAATCATTTGTGACTTGCAGCTCAGCCTGAACCTTTTTTTTTTCATGAGGGAATATGAAAGCTTGTTGACAGACGGACAAAGTGTATTGAAAAGCGAGGCGACTACGTTCAAAAATTATGTATTTGTCTTTTCTAAAAGTTAATTGGAATAGATTCTACAGCCAGAGTGCGGATAATTTTTGACTCACCCCAAGTTGTCATTGAGACCACAAGAGACAAACTCCATGAGAAAGACGTAGTGTTCTATTTCCTGGTTATGACCCTCGATTATGGATTACCCGAAAATCAAACACCTTAATGAATACGTGTAGAAGAACAAAGGATGGTTAAACAAAAGATAAATGGTGTTGTTCTATCTCTAAATCTTGAATTCTGCTCATTGTCAATGCGACTGTTGCCGAAGCCCCAAAGCTGTTGTAAAAGACAGAATTAGTGAATAAGAGATAGAGAGAAAGGGTGAGTATTTCATCGCTGTGTGGAGGAAGATCAATTCTTCTGTGCCTCAACAGCCAGGCGTACAAGCTTGTGGAATTATGGGTAAACAGATGAACTATTCTCATGACTCTCCTCGGACTCCGAGTCTATCTGTAAATGCAATAAAATCCAAACACTGAGTCATTTCAGCCAACATTCCTGCTAAAGAAAGAAGGAAAGAAAAAAAGGAAAGAAAGGAAAAACTAGACTGGCCTATTTTTCGATTCTTGCACTCATCGCTCTGACTTTCAGAATTCAGCTCTGAAGTACAGTGATACTAAAAATAAGGATGGAGAGAGAGAAAGGGGATAGAAAGAGAGAAGAAAATGTGTGTTTATTTAAAAGAAAAAGGTGTAAAGAATGTATAAAGAGCGCACGGAGTGGAGAGCATAGTGGGAGGAAGTGAAAATTAGGTTTTAAGAGGTTGTAAGAGGTTTGAAGACAATCCACGGCACGGCTAGTAAAACAAAACAACAAAATAAAAGAAGAGAAAGAAAGGAAGAAAAGACAGCATGTTCATAAAATGACATAAAACAGATTTATTACTGAATAAAAACAAACAAAAAAGATGTCTGTTTATTTTCTGGGGTTTATGGAGGTTTCTATAGACGTCTGTTTGATTGCAGAGAGAGAGAGAGAGAAATAAAATGAACAGATGGAGAGAGAAAGAAGACTGAGAGATCGAGTGAGGTACACATGATGGAGGAGCAAGAGAGACAGAGAAGGAGATTGAGAAACAGACTAAAGGAGAAAGAGAGAGAGATGCTTGATGTAGGGAGAGAATGAAGGAGCAACAGAGAGGTGAACAGAAAGAGAGAAACAAGACTAAGCGAGAGAGCGAGAGAGAGAGAGAGAGAGGGATGGAGAGAGTAGGAGAGCAGTTGAGAGATGCAGACAAATGGTGATAGAGAAATGGTGGGAGAAAGTGAGCAATAGAGTGGATTGAGAGTGAGAGAGATCAGCATAGTGAATAATTGGTAGTTGGGAAACAGATGAAAAGAAGGTAGAGGACAAGAGAAAGGCGTGGGAGAAAGAGTTCGGGGTCAAGAAACTGAAAAAGAGACAGAGGAATAAATAGAATAGAGTGAAAGAGTGAGTGAGAAAGACCGGGATGAGTAAAGAGAAAGAAACGAAGAGGGAAATGAACATAGGAATAGTGAGGCTGAGGGAGAAATGGAGAGAGACGCAAGAAAAAGAAGAGAGGGGGAAACACTGAGAGACAGCGAGAGGTACGCATGATGAAGGGAGAGACTGGGAGAGCAAGAGAGAGAATGTAATAGAACGAGAGAGAGATGGAGAAAATAGGAGGCCAGTTGAGAGATGCAGACAAATGGTGAGAGAGAAACAGATTAAGTGAGAAAGAGAGTGGATTGAGAAAGAGAGAGACAGTGAGAGACAGAGAGAGATCAGCAGAGTGAAGAATTGGTAGGTGGGAAAGAGATGAAAAGCAGATAGACAACGAGAGAAAGGGGTGTGGAGAAAGAGTTTGGGGCCATGAAACTGAAAAAGAGACAGAGAGAGAAGGAGGAAGAGTAAGTGAGAAAGAATGAGACGATGAAAGAAATATGGAGAGAGAGAAAGAGTGAGACGAAGAGAGAAATGAACAAAGATGAAGTGACAGAGAGAAAAGAAGGCTGGCAAGGCAGAAAAGAAGTGGATAGAGATGCAGGAAAAACAGATAGGAGGATAGAAGACACGAGAAGAGAGGAGACGGACTGAATAAAGAGAGGTAGACCCACACACACAGAGAGAGAGAGAGAGAGAGAGAGGTTTTCAAGATCTCTTAAGGTGTCTTTTTGTTTACTTAAACCAACAAGGTCAGAACTGGTAGATATTTGAAGCCTCACAAACACACGCACACGGAAACTTTCCGTTAACCCTGAATTTAATCTCTAATGTTACTATTTAATTCTGTTTACATTTAATTATTTTTGTTAATGACTTTGAAAAATTGGATACTTGTGTCAGAATAGCCCTGAGAGTTGTAAAATGAAGGATGAATTTTAAATTTAAATAGAGAACTGTGTGTGTGTGTGTGTGTGTGTGTGTGTGTGTGTGTGTGTGTGTATGGGTATGTATGTGTGGCCATGCTGTTGCCAGGGAGGCTGGGGATATTAGCGCTGTGCTATCTACTAGCTGTGCAGATGCGACCTCCATGTAAATCTTGGCTCTGAGTGCTTGAATAAAGCGTTCAGTCATCTCTCTCTCTCTCTCTCTCTCTCTCTCTCTCTCTCTCTCTCTCTCTCTCTCTCGCTCAGTCTACAGAGCGTTCAGTGCTCGGGCAGTATTTGTTATTTGAGATCTAAAACCAGTCAGCTGGAGTTTCAGACCTGGTTCATTAACTCCGCTAAACAACTCTAGTGACCTTGAGTGGTCGCGTGGCGTCCTCTAAGAAACATGAAAAAAAAAAAATTAAATTAAAGCACCAGATGTGGATACTCTTCACTGCATTGTTCCTAACATTGTCAACACAAAAACGAATATCTGAATTCGTAATTATACAGCGTGTGTGATGTGTGTGGGTGTGTAGATGTGTGTAATTGTAGGTGTGTGTCGCCATTCTGTGTATGTGTGTGTGTAATTGTGTGTGTCTATGGGTGGTATGTTTCTCTGATTAAATGCTGATTGCAAGAAGTCTGAGTCAGTGTGTATGTGTGTTATGTGTGTGTGTGTGTGTGTGTGTGTGTGTGTTTCAGCACCAGTACAATAGCTCTGCTTTGCAGTCAGCAGATAAACAGTTTCAGCTCCAGATGTAAGTCCACATCTGTAACACCGGGGTGCCTTGGTATAACGCGAGTGCTGTCATCAACTGACTTGCAGGTTTTACGCATTTAAAATGACTTTTTTTTTTTATTTCTTCCTGATGAAAACAAACTCGGCTTCTTGACGCTGCCACCTAGTGGATGACAAGACTATAGGGTTTATAAGTCTTGGTTTCTGCCTGAACTTGTTCAAATTTGTTCCTCATGACAAACTTCATTAGTGGCATTAAGGAACCTTTTTCATTCACAATTTTAATTCCCACAGATTTTTAAAGGGTATTATCTATCATACTTTAAATCCTTGATTAAAACCTTTGATCTTCTTACAAGTCATCAGTTACAGTTGATTACAGAATGTATCTAATACATTTAATCACTGATCCCATTCACTCCTATGGAGTATTTCAAATATTCCACAAGTCACCAGAATGTTCAACCGGAACCAAATTTGCGTCAACCAAATTTCCTGATTGTCAGCTAGCGTTCTCTCAGGGTCATTTCTGCGCCAGTTCTTTATCCCAGTATTCCCAGTTAGGGTCACGTCTCTTTTGGTCCATCCGTCCATCATCTTTACTTGTGTGTAAGGTTCCTGGGAGCCTGGAGTCTACGTATTTCTGGGAACTGAGGGAGCACAAGACGGGTACACCCTGGATGTGGGAGGAAACTCATCAGAGGGCACAATCATACACTCTCTCACAAACCCAATCATACGCTATTCGTAAACTGGAAATTCTAGTCAGTCTATACTGTATGTCTTTAGGAAGAAACCAGAGTACCCTGAAGAAACCCTCCAAGCACTGGCAGAACATTCAGTCTCCACAAACACAGACCGAAAGAGAGATTTGAACCCCCAACCATGGACATACAAGGCGATGGTGCTTCAATGACATTGAGGTATTGATCCAAGAGGTGATTTTGAAAGTACAACCCATCATTGACTAAAACAGTCAATCAAACTAATAAATCGTTAGAATGTCCTTAATGACCTCATACCATGAGTATTTTTTTTACTTTATTTTGTACAGTATGTATTGTATCAGTTCCGGAGGTGAGTTCTTAAGATGAGTTTCCAGTGGAAAAACTTAAGTGCAAATAATCCGTTCCACCCCCCAAACACATTACCAATATTGTAATTTTCCAACACTGTAATCATATTTTTTTTGCATATTAAAACAATAAATATTTAGAAAAGACATGTAAATGAAGTAAAATATGAAATAAATAGACATTAAACCTCACTTATCCATAATTTATGATTCCTCCTGGCACCGTCTGCTTTGAAAACAATCCTGAAAGTGGCTCCCTTTTATTCTTGCTACCGTCCTTGCTAACATTCTTGGGACCCATGGGGCTATGTCTTCCCTAAATCTTGCACAAAATGCAAAAAAAAAAAAACTACAAAAAATATGCAAACTTGCTCCACTTGGCTTTCCACTGATGCAAACAGGTTTTTCAGTCGGCTCCCAGAGGTACGCGCAACTTAGCCGGCGTTCAGTTTGGTCGCACAAACTGTATGCCAAAAAATGCTTCGTATCCCGAGGCACATTTCTTGCGAAATTTCTGTTTGTAAGGTGAAAATTCTCAAGGTGGGCCATTCATAATGCTGGCTGAAATCACATGTTCAACCCAAATTCTCAGACAGTATCAGCAACACAACCGTGAAAAATGTGAACTACAAAAGCCTGGGATGGGTTCAACTCATGGTCGCTAAGATTCAGTGGCGAAGAAATACCTAAAAAGTTAACTTTTTATGAGCTACAAGGAGTAACTGGTCCCCAGTCACGGAATAATGATTACGCTTCTCCTTCACCGCATGCTCTATTTGTAAAGGAGTGGCTAATCCGAGGCCATAAACCTGCAGCCGTGGCAGGATTATGGGTGTTTGCCTTTGCAATGTGAAGAGAGATTGTTCTAATCTTCTCTCTGAGAGAGGGAGAGAGAGGGAGAGGGAGAGATGGAGAGGGCAAGGAAAAAAAAAAGATCAGAGAATGGTAGGGGGTGGAAGGTGAAAAAACATGCCAGGCAGAAAGCAAGGTGAAGGAGGCATGGGTGTGGACCGGACATGAACATGACAGCGTGTAGTGACGGACACAAACTGGGCGCCAGGATGATTTCCGTGAGATCGAAAGTGCGAGACGAAGCAGGGAATGATCTTGGCAGAAGCGCGAAAGGGTATAGTGTGGGATTTTCTATAAATGTCTTCAGTGCATGTCCTTCTGGAGAGCGCCATGGCCAGACGTAGCAGACTGTGGGAAATTAGACCTGTGTGTTATGTACTGTACAAACCTAAAAATACTGTAGATAGAACCTAAACATGCGAATGTGTGTTTTGACCGAGTTTGGGCTTGTTTCGTCTCATAGATCTCATGTGTCACCCTGACCTCGAGCCCAATAAACAGCTTTGGGATGAACTGTAACGCTGACTCCGCCCCAGGTTACCTCTCATCAGACACGATACCCTACATGTGTCGCTCTTGTTACAACTTTTGAAACGAGATTTTAAATGTTTTTCAATATAGTTTGACTCTAACGGTAGTGCAGAGACAGCAGTGTCACATAGTTCTGTCACTGGAGAGATAGAGAGATGATTCGAAGTATAAAACCTCCAGAATCACTTGAGCTGTTTGAGCAAACACGCGTCTCGGAGGCTCGGCCAGAGTGAGCACACGTAGATCCTGGAGATTTAGATGGAGAGGCGCGGAGTCACACAGCCACACAAACATGTAGTTTATTGTGTGTAGAACTGCTTTACTTAAAGCTCACATTTTATACTTCATTTTATCCCAGTTTCCTTAAGTTGTAGCGATTTCCAGAGTAGCCATTTGCTGCAGCCGCCCCTCCCCCAACAGGCCGCGTAAATTATAAAAGCTAGGGTGAAACTTTGACGTATACCAGAGGAACTGTACAGTATGTGCCAGAGATTTGGTTCTTAAATTGATTGAGAGAGGAGGCTTTAGCTTGTGGGATGACAATTTTGTATTGCAAAATGTTTGTATTGCAAAAATTGAGCACAGGATTGCAGTTTTTTTCCCAAGTGGCCAAAAGCATTTTTTTTTTCCAGTGTGTGTCCACTCTACAAACCCTGTTAAAGTTTATGAAGTGATTTTTGCACCGCTTTTAGGGCCATTTTTGAAGGGGTGACTTCGAAGCGGTGATTTTTACCAAAGTAGTAGAGTGCTTCCAACCATTCGACATATCCTGTCTCGTTTTCCCATCAGACTAAATCACTAAATTCACTAAAAACAGGTGGAAGTGCGTATTTCCATTCCATTGCACTTGGGAACCCTGGCTGAAAATTTCAACATAAACTTCGTTCCTAGTTCTGAATCGAAAAAATGTGAATTTTGGGCAAACTGTGGGTCAGATCTCTTAGCACAGTAAGAGCCCTTACTAATAATATATTTAATATATGTTTTATCATTTTAACAAACTTGACCTGATTTTTTTCTTACAAATCTATTCATGTGAGTGTTTACAAGATTTACAAGATATATTTGATTACGTAAAACAGGACACTGGTAAATTGATGTTTTCTTGAATAATATAAAAGTCACAATCAACTACGGGAAAAAAATGAATCAGGTTTAATTGCATGTTTATGAGAAGCTCATTCTGCACACAAAAGTTTTTTTTTTTTAAACAAAAAAAAGAAAAGAAATAAAAAACCCTCATCTGTAGGCTAATCAAATGTTTACTTGTTCTCACACAAGAGTCATTATTTAATTTAAACTCTATTCATTTTTTTCCCTTGTGGTTGATTGCAGCTTCATTTAGTAAAATTGGTAATTTCACGTATTAACACGTTAGCTTTAATGGTTGCCCGCGTTGCTTTGCGACACCTTTTAAGCCTCCTGCAGAGTATTTCTCTGACTGACGGCGCTTCAGATTGGTGACAGCTGGCATAAATTTTCAATTCATTTCAGGTATTTTTTAATTTCAGGTATCCTAATTGACTTTCATGTCCCATTTCTTTTGTTCCATGCCTCATGATGTACCTTTGTCTGACCTTTATCTATCTTGTATCTACAGGACAGTGAAAGTTCAGTACACCCTTGACTTGTGCACCACTCGAAATATTTAAAGCCAAAACATCGAAAGGACACATAAAGGCTGTTTGAGACTAGAGGTGTGAATGGGGAGATTTTAAGTCAGATAAGAAGATTTTGTTTGCAGGACAAAGAAAGACCACTAACATGAATACATGGAAAGTCTTTACAGCTGCCATAATCATTCTTAGTTCCTGCCTGCTCAGGATCATTCAGTTTTAAATAAGGTGAATGAATTGTAGATATTATTCAGCGTCTTCTCAATCCTTTGGGAAATATCACAAACTGTTACGACCCTTCTGTTCAGCTTCTGCTCTGTGCTACGGATACGGATATGTGGGATCCAGACTGGGGGCATCGCATTATTAATGCAAGCTTAATACATAGACAGCAGTGTATCCGTGAGGGCCAGAGATAGAAGGATGTATCCTCAAAGCCTGGGATCTCATAATAATGTGCTTAAAATGCTTAATTAATTACACTTGGCATTTCACTGGAGAGTCGTTCAGACACTTGTAGGGCAGTCGGGAATGTAGAGCAGGATGTGTGAGGAAGAGAGAGAGAGAGAGAGAGAGAGAGAGGCTGATAAATAAGTGTGTGATCCGTAAACATGCTCAAGAGAGACTGATAAGTGTGTTCTTAAGCTGTTATAGACTGGGATTAAAGTAGAGACTATAATAGAGTAGAAGAAACACATATACACACACACACACACACGCGCACACACACACACAGAGAAAGGAGTAGGGACTTGGAGGTGTACTGGGAGGAAGAAGGTGATGAGTGTGTATTCACAGTGTATTTGACATCTCTCCTCCCCAAACAGATTGTTGCTACACTGTCTATTTTTCACCACCAATACGTTTAAATTACCTTTGTTCTGCTAAGTGCTGTTTAATCATTCACTCTGTCTTGTTTACCGCATTCGTTACTGCAACACATGGCTTTGCAATTACCTGAAAGTAAATTAGTGTGTGCAGTGTATGTGCAAGTCAGGCGCGGAACTGCGCTCGCTACCTGGATCCGTATCGGTTTAGCGCTCCAAATACCTGATGAGGATGTTACCAGAAGTGCGTTTCATTATTTCATTTCATTTTTTGTTATGAAAAAAAAAAATCATAAAATGATCATCCTAAAAGCGCTGGTAGGAACCGGAGTACTCCCAGCCTGGTTGGGGAATTCCGGCGTAAAAAAAAAGTTGACTTTCAATATGCATGAGGCTGTTTTTATAATCCCACTTGCACGCTTATTATTTTCCATTAAACCCAGCTGCAGGTTTAATTAATTTACTTGGCTCAGCTTCGTAAAATATAAACAAACTTGTAGCGCTAATTAAACCACCGCGACCCTGACCAGGCAGTTACTAAAGATGAATAAATGAACGCTGTTAGCATCAATGAACACAGATTATTAAAGTTTTTTTTTTTTTTACTTATATGTAAAAGTGCTGCTATATAGATGTATTTGTATCCGTATTTGTGTCTATGTACAGTAGATTCGTTAATTCCAAATCGAGCATTCTTATTTGTATGCCCAGCACACATGTATGTTAGTTCATGCATGTTTGTTTGTGTGTGTGTGTGTGTGTGTGTGTGTGTGTGTGTGTATGTGTGTGCAGACAGTAGGACGGCTATAAGATGCCAAGTTTGTGTCCGGTCAGGCCGGTTTAATTCAGCTCATTTTCCCTCTGTGCGTCCGTCTGTTCCGCCAAACACACAGTACCCGTGGGAGACACTGCGTGTGTGTGTGGGGGTGTGTGTGTTTGTGTATACTGTATGTAAGTGTTTATGTGCATGTGCTACAGAGCTACCTCGGAGTAAGTATAAGGAAGTTGGCAGCTTGCTGGAGTAAGGCAGTAGAAGTGGCGCTCACCTACATGGTTCAGAGTTCATACTGTGCCAGTCTTTTCAGCCAGGGCACCAACCTTTGCAATTCTCGCCAGCCATTTACACACATACACACACGTGCGCACATGCATGCATGCACACACAAAGTACTTCGGGTGCAAGTCCAAATTCTATACTGTAATCAGTACAGATATTTGCTCAGGCTCGATCTTTCGGAAAGGGATCACTTAGTTTTCAGTTTTTATGATAATGAAATGACAAAAAAAATGTTATGGCTCAGTTATGGGCACTATGCCTATAATGAACGTAAATTTTTATGATTAAAGCCTTTTTTGTGCTTTTTTTATATATACGCTATTAAAAGACCAGAAATCATAAAGTATTACAGGCTATATGGGAACAATTGTTTCAACATGATACACATCAAGATCAGAGCATCAAGATACAGTATTTTCACTTAAACTGGAATTTATTAGTTTAAAAGTCTCATATTTTACTTTCTCTTTAACAAGTTAACACATCTGTCAGAGCTCCTGAAAGTATGTTTGGTATTATTCCAGCTGATATAACCTCCAAATGCATTTTATTTTCAAACCTCAAACTCCATCTGTTTCACTCCTGTCCCAGACACGCCGTTTCTGTGTCTAAGTAAGTGAGCTACTGCTGAGCCACGCCCGCCAGCAGGGCTGAGCGACAAACCGGGGGAGGGGGATCTTCTCATGCCTGGCCATATTAAGTGCAAAATTCTTTAAAGGAAAGTTTGTTTAAAGCCATTGCTGGCATGAAGTTGACTCTCTTCTTAGAATGTGTATTGTATAAAATAGCTCAATCTAGCAGAACTTTTATTGATTTGAATCATAGATACTCACCGTTAATTGTTCAGAGATATTCATATTCAAATGACAGTGTTGATCTTGGATGTACAGTGGGTTTACACTTCAACATGCTAGCCGGTTACTGTATATACTGTACGTCCTAGCGGCGGCACTGTACTTCTTCCTCTACAGATGAAGACGAATAAGAATTATGACTATATTTACTCGCGCAACAACATAGCTAGAGCTGTATATCTTACCAATGTCAAAACACTGCCTCAGCATTTTCCCTGCTGCAATATATTCTCCTTTCCCCAGAAAACATGGTACTGTAGGCACACCAGCTTTTTATTTTTATTTTTTTAAGCCAAGCACAATGTTTTAAGTAGTTTTTTTTGTTTTTGAAACAATAAGAATTGTGCTGAATAAGCAGAGCTGGTTTGATTTTTATTTTTTTCAATCAACTCTCTTTCCACTGAAAAAAGCTATAAGTTGCTAAAGAAGTGGAAACTATTAATTGATTAAAGTTTTAAAATCTTGCTTTACAGGCATATTTATTTTGCAATGTTTTTTTTAAATTATTTTTGTTTTAGAGAAAACCTGCATATCCTGGATACTTTAAAGGTGACCTATTATACCAAATTCAAATATTAGACATTTACTGTAGATGGATCTCCATGTGCATGTCAAATCTATGTTATTCCACCAAGTTTGTACTGCCCAGGGTTTAAACAAGCCAATTGGATTTTAATATGGCCTCATAAAAGAGGAGCCCCTCCCCCAGCCCATTGCTCAGTTCCGATGTTGTCTGGTGGGCTGCGCTCGGCAGTAGCTCATTTACTCGGACGCTGAAACAGCGCATTTGAAAAAGGAGTGAAACAGAGGCAGTTTGAGATATGAAAGAATGCATTACAGTATCTGAGTGACATTATAGGCGGAGATTTAACAGATACACTTTGGTGGACCTTTGAGACATACATTAGAAATGGTAAAATATAGGACCTTTAAAAGGAAACAACTTGAAAAAAAAGTCCTAAACACTTGAAAGTCTCAAAACAGGCTGCGATAAAGGATTACCAAAACACAGTGTTTAGCATATATGGGTAGGACTTTATATTTATATATATGTATGTATATGAAATATTGGGACTGTGGGAGCTCCATGCAACTGTGTTATATCGTATACTGTATAAAGCCACCGGAAATCATTTTGATTTAAAGACTGTCTCCTAAATCACATACCATTTTATGAAATTATAAATAATGTCCCCTTTAGTACCAAGTAAATGATGGCACAAGGGCTATTTTATAAGCTGCTGATTAATGAGGTTGAAAGCCATATTGTTAAATGAAATTAGTCAAGTGAATTAGAGCTTCATGGCTAAGACTATCCATGTTTCATTATATTGGTAATATACAGTACTAGCCTCCTCTTAGATGTTTATTTCAGCGTTGCCAATGTTTTTTCTTAACATCCTGGCCAACGTCTACCTCTGTACTATAGAAAGCTTCCTGATCGACTGCATCACTTTATGGAATGGCAGTTGCTCCAACGACAACTCCAAAGCTCTCCAGGGAGTGGTGAGAACAGCACAACTCATCATTTACCAGTCAGGGTGTCTGAAGAAAGCTCGCAAAATCACCTCGGACCTCAGACAGAAGACTGTGTGTTTTCTTGACATTATCAGAGCATCCAGACACGGACAAGCAGGCTCAGTTTTAGCTGCAGGCTATTAGTTTCCTAAATAGCCTCTAGTCCAGTTCATTCCCTTATTCCCACTGTTGGTGTCAGAGTGCTAGAATAGCACCAGGCAGCAGGGATAGTGAAGAGCTTGTGAATAGATTTACTCTCATTCTGACATTAATAGGCAGGGATGACGGTAATTCCTAGACTTTTGGTCAGAACTGGTACGATTTTGCAGCCAGCTATGCGGTTTGCATAACCAGGGCAAGGAGTGCTTTGAGCAAAAAGTATTCATTGCTAAATTTTTATTCTCATTCTCAAATCCATTTTGCATGCAGGCTGTTGACTATGAAAGTCGGAGCTCATATTCCTTCTCCGTGGAGGTGATGAACCCAACCGTTGACCCGCGTTTCCTGCGTCGTGGCCCCTTTAAGGACCGCGCCTCCATCCGAGTGGCTGTACTGGATGCGGATGAACCGCCACGTTTCTCTCGGGCCCGGTACCACATGGAGGTCTCGGAGAACTGTCCTCCGGCATGCACCGTTGGACGGGTTAGTGCTGTTGACCCGGACACAGGACTCAGCAGCAACATCAGGTAAGGGACTGACTTAAGGTAGGCCTGAGCAGACGTTCATGCATTTAACTTCTCTTTATTTACAGTAAAAGTAAAGTCTCTTTGACTTTAGTCCGTTTGAAACCCGGAACCCAAGGAGCTGACTATTTCTGCCCAACCTCTGTGCGTCCTCCTGGCCGCAGACATCTGGGAGAGCTGAGTGTGTATTATAGTTGTTTAGAGAGCTTAGCACGAGGGAGTGTGCTCAGTTCCATGTATGCAAAGTTTCTGTGAATCAGAATTCGATCCTGAATTGATCTGGAATACTATGATCTACTGCTGAGAAGGTTAAGGCCATTAAGGTATTCTTTAGTGGGTTTCAAAATACCATTTCAGGTTTCTGTTCCAGCACTGTCACCTCACAACTCCGGGGTTGAGGGTTACAACCGTGGAGTACACCAGTTTCCTTCTACAGTCCAAAGACATGCGGTCTAGGTTGAATGGCGTTTCCAAAATGCCAATAGTGAGTGTGTGAGTGTGTGCTTGACCCTACATTGAATGAGCGGTATAGATAATGGATGTACTGTATAGATGGGTTTCTGTCAAGGACTACCACGCTAAGGTCCTCTATTACTGATTTGAACCCCCACATACAATAGAAGCACCTACTGACCGGGATTTTTAGCCAGAGTCAGTACTGTGTCCTCAGTTTTGAGAGACCCAAGGTGGTTATCACATTCGCTCTTCCAGAGAGGGTACTCTAATTCATTTGCCCTTGATGCATTCGCCTTACCTTGCACATTTTTGCAAGTGCCAGATGAACTCTATGGCATCGAGTTAAGCGAAAGCTTCAGGGATGTGGATTGTACCAGGATAGTAATGTTTAAGGCTCATTGCTTTTGGCTTACTTTCATCCGTTGGTCAGGTTTGAGCAAACACACCAGCCAGCTGCAACAAACCATCTTTGATTGCCCCTTTGATGTCTCATGTGTATCATGCTGGTTTACTCCATCTTTTATGTTTCTAAAGTCTCTGCATCCCAATGTCACTCTTTGTTAACCATCCCTGCCTGTCTCTGTCCTACCTTCGGCCTGTTTCTCTCTTCCTCAGGTACTCCATTGATCCTCAGTCAGATCCGGAGGCTTTGTTCCGCATCACCCCAGACACTGGGCTTATCACCACGACAACGGAGCTGGACCGCGAGCACGAGCAGTGGCACAATATCACCATCATCGCTACACAAAGAGGTAATAACAAGCCTTCATCTCTCAGAGACTGTTTGGAGAGTGCTAGTTCATGCCAGGGGAACACAGAAACATAAACCATCAGAGCTTATTGTTGTATATCCACAAAAATAAGTGAACTTTACCACAGAACTTCATTTTTTAGATATATTTACAAGAGGTTGCGGTTCTCACTGGTAGTTCGGTGGCAGCAGTATGTAGACCATATGGTGTGTAAATAATGAATGATGAATGAATGAAAATGAACTACATGTCCCTGTTTGAGCGTTATGTACAACAGATAGATTAGACCTTGGGGAGAGACGATTGCAGAACATTAATTGAAAAAAAAAATCACATTATACAACAGCGCACATATTTATCCTACTTGAGTAAGATTAAAAAGAATAATCACAGATATAACTACTATTCCATTTACAATTCATTAAAGGTTGGGAGACTTGAGATTGATCTTGTTTTTAAACTGCAGGGTTTTTTAGGACATATTTTTATTATTATTATTATTATTATTATATATATATATATTTTTTTTACTCAAATCCATTTTTCTCTCTGTTTGAGAAATCAGAGCGTTATTGTTTTTCCAACAGTCTCTACTATAGTTATACAATATTGCACAAAAGTCCAGCAAAAAAAAAATTGTAGAGCAAGTACTGTAGGTTTTCAGAAAAAAAGTTTCTACATTCAATAAAGAAATAAATAAACAAACGAATAAATAAATAAAAAGCACTTAACAGTAATTAATGAAACAAAGTCAATAACTGGTGACCCTTTGCAAACTCTTTGCTTCTCTCAGGGATAATTTGTGTGGTTTTAAAAGGAAATGAACTGCTGAGTTTTACTGAACATCCTGCTTCTTTTATCATGAATGCAAACACCAGAAGCTTTCTTTCTTTTTTCTTTGTCTTTTATATAATACGCAGCTTTCTTTAGAGAGATATTTATGAGATATGCCTTTATGCCTAGAGATATTTTCCTGTATTATTATTATTATTATTATTATTATTATTATTACTATTTTTATTTACTTATTTATTTTAGCAGGGTAGTGGAATACAAATGTTTTAGAATCAGATAATTTTTTTTTTTAAATTTTATACTGGTTTAATAATGAATTCAAATTTAAATTTCATTTGTCACATACACAGTCATACACAATATGCAGCGAAATGCTTAAATGACCGCCAGTAACCATAAAAATAAAACGATTATTAATGGGAACTAAATATGGAATAAAATAAGAAATAAAATATAGAAAATAACTTTAGCTAAGGAAAAAATATATATCTATAGAAGATAAGACAAAATGTAAAATCTAAGAAAAATATATGAAAAAATTAATTATTTTCTGTACAAATAATATAGAACTTTAGTATGCATAAATATACAAATATGCATGAAAGTGTCTTATGTCCAATAAGCAAAAAAAGTTTATAGAAATATGTGTAAATGTGCACGAGTGTGCAGGTGTGCAGTGTCCATAAGTGTCCATGTATGTTCAGAATGAGTGCAAAAAGACAAATGTCCATAAATGTGTAATGTGGGGGGAAAAATCATAAAATAAACATGTTTCAGTTTGTACAAAGCAAGCAAATAAACAAACAAACAAACAAACAAACAAAAACTGGGTACAGTACAGTATGTACATTCAGTTTCATATGTTTCTTATGCAGTAAATTAATATAACTGAAAACAAAAATATAATAAATATAACTGAAAGAAAAATAATCTAATGGTTTGGAGAAAAGGTTGAGAGAAAAATTGTGGTCTACTGTTTATGGGTATTGACCTCAAGCATGTCATAATGCGATATGATTTTCATTAGCAGTTTTCATACAGTTTGAAAAAGTCGTGTATCTGTGTGCAACAGGATGTGAAGTACACGAAGAATATATAGCTTAATTATACACTCTCCGGGCCACTTTATTAAGTACACCTTGCCAGTGGGTTACACGCTTTTTGTCTTCAGAACTGTCTTAATAATTCATGACATGAATTCAACAAGGTTCTGCGATCAAATGCTGTGGCATTTAAACCATGCTCAAGTCATACCAAGGGCCCAAACTGTGATAAGAAAAACATCCCCACCCCATCAGATATAAGGCAGCGTCTTTAATGTTCTCCAAATTCTGACCCTACCATCCGAATGTCACAGCAGAAATCAAGACTCATCAGACCAGGCAATGTTTTTGCAATCTTGTGTTCGCCAATTTTGGTGAGCCCATTCGAATTGTAGTCTCAGTGTGCTGTT